>JAEQBH010002966.1:0-570275 GCA_016808115.1 Tetrastigma voinierianum | reverse complement strand
TATTGATTTGAAATAGCTTACCTACTTTTGATATAGTTAGTCTTGTTTTATTTTCCTTTTGTCCAACTTTACTTTTGAATTTTATTTTTGTTTATAGTAATTGATCTGTGGATCCTATCATTGAGGTTAACAAATGCATTGGCTAATATGGCGGTAACCAGAATGCGGAAGTGGTGATGAGCATCAAGAAGAGTGACAACTCAAGTGCAAAGTCAAGTGTGTAGCCGTATCGTCGATGGATTATTCTCAATATGGAGGTACCTATACTTGAGCAATCATAATTTTGGATTGGAGCCACCACCCAAACACCTCACTGGAATCTGAGCTATACCACATTCTAGCACCTCCTGAGAGTCAGATCAAACTGAAATATGGATGAATTGAAGAACTCAAAAATTGAATCTACCATGGCACAACATGAATTTCAAGATCAATGGCTGAAATGGACCACTCTTAAGTTAGATTTTAAATATAAATTGCAAAATAGAGATAGAGTCAGCCTCCATCAAAGAATGACAAAGTTAGAGGCGTATGGCTGATGAAGTTATCTTGAATGCGCAACATCTCAAGTTCAATTATGATCGATAAGGGCTAATGTTCAAATTCAGCGCATACCATTCGGAGCTTGAAAAAGATGACTCAAAAGGCCACTTCTTATACTCAACGATTGAGAAAGAACAACCTAAGAAGGAGAGTAGTATAGAGAACTAGTGGCAAAATATATGAAGAAACAGAGAATATGGCTACAATGTCCTTTGAAGGACAACATGAGAAGTTCGCCATCTACTCTTGGGGTGAATAGAAGAAAGAAACCTTGAGACACAATGAAAAATCACCTGGGAAGTAATGAAAGAGCAGAAAAGTTTAAACATTCAGAAATGATACCTAAAATTTTGGAAACATTGATTGAAAGAGATGAACCAACTTCTCTGAAGTCATGAAAGACAATGATATAAGTGTTAATAGAAGACTAAATACAGAGATGACTCTGGGTTCCAATGCATGAGTAAAATGAGAATAAAGCCCATTAGGGTGGATAGTGCATCATTCACTTGAACAACGAATTCAAGGAATCATTGCAGAAAAAAAATGAAAAAAAAAATAGAAAATATAAAAAAAATAATGATCTTGGAAGATTATGTGCTCAAGTTGCTGATTGAGCACGATTATAGCCCTCTTAAAAAAAAGATGAGGCCAAAATTACCAAACATATCCGTAGTTGGTAGAGTCTAGGCCCGGACTCAACGAAGCTGACTTCTTGGGAAATGACCCGAGTTCAAAAGTTTAATTTTCCCTTCTTTTTTTTTAGTTACTTTTGAGTTATTTTTTGAATAAATTTTCTTGCTTGATCTTGTGTTTCTTAGTGTTGTTTTTTAGGTTTTTGGAGTTCAAAATTTGCTATGGAGGTGGAGAATCTTGAAAAGTGGAAGTTTATAGTATCTTGGAGAGTTAGAAGAACAAGAATTGAACAAAATCAGTTCTAGCATCTCCCTCATTTCATTCCATATATTATTCTCCATTTGTTCCATATATGCTTCACATTTTCAAGCCTCCCCTCTCATTGGAACTAAAGTCTAATCCCTCTTAACATATTTGCCTCCAAGCAGAAAGCCATATTCATTAGAGCAACTTAGGATATGATCGACCTCGAGAGTATATTATCCATTCTTGCTTTTGTTTGCATTGAGGACAATGTTTAATTCAAGTTTGGGAGGGGGGGTGAATTCAATTTAAAAAAAAAAAAAATTGACCACGTATCTCATACATTTTAGTTATTGCTTTATTTGTTTTAAGGTTGTTTTAGCGGGTTTTCTTTTCTTTGCTTGTTTTGTTTCGTATCTCATATGAGGTGGAGTTTGATGCCTTGTTGGCTAGTAGAAGGTCATTTTGAACACAAACATTTGAAAGAACAGAAGTGCAAAGTGGATTGGACATAGGCTTTTAAATGATCTGGAATTGTGTGTTTGCTTGGTATAGGTGACTTCGCTTAGTCACCTCCCTTGTGCTATAAGAAGCTATTTCTCAAGAAATCTATCACACACACACTTTTGGTCTCCCATACCTTGGTCCCGGACCCTTTGTCTTGAATTCAACTAAACTTGGGGTATTCTAGCCACCTAAGTGATGGGACACCTAATCAAAAAGAGGATTGCCATTGAACCCCAACTAAAAAGAGAAAAATACAAAAACAAAAAAAAGTGAAAAAGAAAGATAAAAGCAAAAGAAAAGAAAAATGTCAAAAATAAGTACGTGAATAAGAATAAGCGAGATCATCCAATCGAAATCCCGGGCACAGTCTAAGGGGCCTTTCAAAGCCTAATGCCTAAACTGACTGGCAGTCATTGACTTCTGCTGCCCGCTACATGGGACAGAAGATGGATCTTTCCCATAACTTAAGGCCTTTGAGTTTGGTTGAGTGTTCGGGGTGAAGTTTGAAGGGAATTTAATGCCTGGTGGGGAGTCATCAATGGATCCCCGCTATAGGAACACTCATCTAAAACTTCTTGGCACTAGTTTTCTTTCATTTTTAGGTATTTAGGTAATTTTTAGGTATTTTGGTATGAATAAAAAGGGTGTGGTGCGTTCTTATCCTTTCTTAGTTAGGCTTCAGCACTAAATAGGTGAATTGAGCTTAAATTTGGGGTACTACGACCTAAAGCTATGCATTTGGAGATCATGCTATCACCTACACTTAGTTTCCTTGGAAAAGTTCATTGAGGACTTGGGGGGGAGGGGAGGGTCGATTTGCTTTATATTTATGCTTTGCTTTGCCATGTTCCTTAGAGGATTTAAAATTGTGTAAGGATCCTAAACTTTGGTTGAAAATGCTAATATTGCTAGCTTATGTTCACGATGATTCTTCCACTTGGAATCATGTTATCATACTCATCTCATTGTTTGTTAGTTCGATGTCATTTCAATTTTTTTTTGTTTTGAGTCAGTCTCTTGCTTGGGGACAAGTAGAATTTAAGTTTGGGGTGTGATAAGTTTACTTTATACTCATTTTATCCCTATGTTTTACTTATATTTTTAGTAGATTTATAATATGAATAAGTGATCTAATGCTCTAAATGTTCAATTTTATGATTAGGTCATCCATGAGCCAATATGGAGCAAAAGCAAAGATATAAAGCCCAAAAATCAGCAAACAACACATACAGCAACATGTGTTTTGAAGTGTTTCAGCTGCACAATGATCCCCAGTGCTACAATGTTGATATGGATAAATAAAAAGAGGGGCTTCTGGAGCTTTCCAAAGAGACCTCATTCACTCATTTGGACTTCAAATGACAAAGTTATGACTCTTGGTAGTTGGAAGGAAGAAGAAGAGATTTGAAAAGTGACAAGTTGGAGAATTTTGTACACATCCAGTATTTATAATGATTTCCAAAGTGTTTTCCTGGACATATCTAGATTCTACTTCAAGAGCTTTCAACGGTACAAGAACACCCAAATCGGAGTTGATTGAAGGATTACATAGCGCCCACAAAGTTGGAGGCGAAAACAGAGGCTGCGGCAACGTCGCGACGTTGAGAACCAACGTCACGACGTTGCAGAGAGCTGTAGAAACGCAGCATCCCGACGTTGCGACGTTGCTGCATGATGTCGCGACGTTCGGGGTTGATTTTGGGTCGATTTTTAGCCCATTTTGAGCCCATAATTGGGGTACAGCTCAAACCTAGAAACATCGAAGGAGGAGACGGTTGGAGCAGTTTGGGCACTTTTGAGGGAGAACAAGCTCCCTTTGGGTGGAAACACCCTAGGGCTTGTTTTTGGAGAGATTTCTAGGGTTCATTCTTGGAAGAGGAAGAACACTTGAAGAAGAAGAAGATAATGGAGGAGAAGAAGGGAGTTTATTTGTTTTCTCTCTTTCCTTTTCCGTTTTTCTTTCTTTTGATGGTTGTATTTACTTTTCCACTTATGTTTTAGTTAGTTTTCTTAGGGTTTATATGTAGCCAAAGACATGTTTGTAGGTGTGGTATTAAGTGAGATAGAGATATAAGTGAGATTAGGTGTGGTATTAGACCATGGATGATTTACCATCTAATTATCATGAGATAGAGATATAAGTGAGATTAGGTGTGGTATTAAGATTTATAGGTTTCAATGCATCCTTAATTATGATGGTTTGAGGCAGAGATGTAGTATAACCTTTTCTAAGGGTAGTGCGGATGCTCGAGAGAGATTCGAATATACATTAATGAAATCACCATCTTCATGATGAAATTGATCATCGATTAATTGGGTTAGGTTCATACATCATTGTTTAGGTGAAATCTATGCCTAGGCTTTTAGTCTTTATCAGTCATTCTTGCATGCCTAGATTAGTGTCTTTGAGTTTTTCTATAGATTTTCCAACATCCAAATAAAGCATAGGGTAGATTAGAGTGGGTACTTAGTAACCCAATTCTCCGGGGGAACGATACTCACTTATCATTATATTATTTGAGGCGACGCGTGCACTTGCGCACATAGGCATAGACATTTTACATCGCACAAATCATCCTATCAGAGGGACTTACTAGGATGGGAGGGGAGCTCAGGTATATTTTTAGCATCAAGAACGCCTCTTCGCACTGGGCGTCCCAGTGGAAAGCCTTTTTTAGAACTTGGAAGAATGAAGGTCGGCGCGTCGGCGGATGCGGATACAAAGCGGCTCGGGCTTGACTATTCTCCCAGTCAAACGTTGAATCTCTTTGGTGTTCGAAGGTGGGTGCATGTCTAGCACGTCTTTTATCCTATCTGGATTTGCCTCTATTCCTCGGTTGTTGACCATGAAACTCAAGAATTTTTCGATTGAGACTCAGAAGGCACACTTGGTCGGATTTAACTCATGTTATAGTTCTTCAAGACACAGGCGGCTTCGGCTAGGTGGGCTATGTGAGCTCGGCCTTAAGCGATTCTGACCCATGTCATCTATATATACCTCGTAGATGTTCCAATATGCTTTGAAACATTACATTTACCTTGCTGATATGTGGCCCCTACGTTCTTCAACGAAAGAACATCCACAGTAACGGCAAGTACCTTTTGATTATGAATGAGGGCTTCTCTTGGTCATTGGGGTCCATTCACGTCCCGATAAATATCGAGAAAATTATCCCGAAAAGATGAAAGCTTCGTGGTCGATTTGTGGCGTTCACTATCAGGTCGATCCAAGGTAGGGAAAGCTATCTTTCAGACAGGGTCTGTTGATATCGGTGAATTTTCCGTTTGCCTTTTTGACGAGGACTATGTTAGCCAACCAGTCAGGGTATTCCACTTCTTGGATAGCTTTGGCTTGTAGGAGTTTGTTAACTTCTTCATCGATCGCCTTCTGCCTTTCTGGGGCAAAACTCCTTCTTTTTTGCTTGATAGGTTTAAAGGAAGGGCTGATGTTGAGCCTGTGTGTGATCACTGCGAGATCAATTCCCCCCATATCCTCCTGCTTCCAAGTGAATACTTCCATGTTCTGTTTCAAGAAGTGAATGAGGAGGTCCCTGACATCTTTGGCTAATTTGGATCCAATGTAGACGAGATGTTCTGGCTATTCATCAAGTTGTACTGGTTCTAGTTCTTTTGAGGGTGTAGGTCGGGTGCTCATCTCATCTCTCATGTCGAGCTCGTCCATGTAGACTCTGCCTATCGCTTTTTGTTTCATAGATCTTAGAGTAGCACTCCGCTATGTCTTGAGTCTCCTCGAACCATTCTGCCCCATTAGCGTTAGAATTTGATAACCATATGATAGGCGAAGGGATGGCTCTCATAGCGTTGAGGGGAAGGTCGCCGGCGGTATGTTATAAGGCGATGGGGCATCCACTGAGGGGAATCTCACGAATCATTGTGGCTTGACGCAGAGGATCTCCCAAGTGAGCACCGGTTATTATTAACCCCGAGGCGACACTCTTTACGTGGGAGAACCCCGTGGGTGGGCGTTGTGACCTCAGCTTCTCCCTTAGATGCCGTCTTATTGGTACGACACGAAGATGATGTCGGTCGGCTTCCGTTGTCAACCGAGGGACTCTGTGCGGCTATTTGTTAGCTACGACGACCACTACTTGTCGGCCAGTCGTGTGGGGATCTTTGCGACCTTCCATGTCGGAGTCCGAAAAAGTTATGGTGGTGTCTAGCCAAGGGAGTTTGGATACTGGTTATATTTCAAGCATCTCCCCTGTTCTGATGCTGCATAGATGGGCCTTGCAGGCCGAACTAGACTCTCCTCCCCCCGCGAATCCTCCGGAGATCACATCGATTTCCCCTAGGGGTTGCTGGTGTTGAGTTGGTGCTAGCTGACGAGGTGATAGGGGCGGTGCACGGTCAGGCATACGAGGGCTTCTGAGCGCGGCCCGAAGATGTCACGTCGGATCAGTGTTAATTCCTTCCTCATTTGGATCACGATCATCGTCGGTGTCCATGATCCCATGGAATTCCACGATACTTAGTTAAGTCTCTCTTCGAGTGTCTTCATACAGAGGCGGCCACCTTAAAACTTTTTGTCTTTGCGTCTCACGTGGGACTGCGACAGGGCTGTCAAGGGGGTGGTGTCGAGGTGGACATCGCTGCATGGCTCGGTAGGTGGAGCCCAACGGTCCACGGTGCCTCGTCTCTTTAGATACTGTTCTCTATTCTCTCTGTCCTTTCGTGGGGATCTATCTTTGTCTCCTCGTCTTCTGGGGCTCCGCTCTCGCTTTTTCTCGCTCCTACTTTTCTCCTTTTGCATGGAAGAGTTTTCCCGCTTAGATAGAAGGGCTTCCTCACCGTTGATGTACTTCTCTGCTTTAGCGAGCACCTCGCCATGCTTTTTGAGTTTTAAGATGGAAAACATCGGGTCTTTTCGTACTATGGCCAGGCAGGCAATGAAAGCGGTGATGTCAAACTTCTCGTCCGAGATGTCTACCTTTAAAGACTCCGCGTTAAACCTCTAAACATAGGACCTCAGGTTCTCTGTGGGCACTAACATGGTCGGCAAGTGATGGCTCGAAGCTGCGTATGTACGAGCTCGGAGTAGTGGAGGCGAACCACGATGGATAGCTCTACGGATGAGATTGACGATGGGGAGTCTGTTGAACCAGGTTAAAGCCGGGCCTTTTAGTGTGATGGTGAAAGCTTTGCATCTGACGGGGTCCTGGTACCCGTGTAGCTCCATTTGATTCTTGTAGGTATTGAGGTGGTCTATAGGATCTTTCTGGTTGAGCATTTCGATTTGATGCGTTACGGCTTTCTTTGGGAGAGGGTGCTAGTATCTCGGCCGTGAACGGGGACTCCGTTTGTTGTACTAGCGCATCCATGGAGACTGGAGCTCGTTCTTCCCTTTGTTTCCCTCACGGTTGAGCTCTTCTTGGATATCTGGAAGCCATTGCTCTCGCATTTGTTCCCTATCTCAGCGATAAAGGGAGGGTCCATTGCCTTTGTTGTTCCTCTGAGGGAATCCCTCATTGCGTTGAAGTCTTCTCACAGGGGCTTATAAGGATCGCGGGCTCCTTAGCTCGACTAGTTTCTCCTTCTCCGTCGGCGTCCTAGAAGTGTCGTAGTGTTGTCGTTCTTCTGTGCATTGCATTTGTCGAGTGAGTTCGCCGAGTCTCTCGGGGCTGGTTAGCGAGACGGAGCGCCTCCACCTCGTCAGTATTGGCTTGTATAGTTTCGAGAGCGTCTCTAGCAGATTGGCCATTTAGGCTGCGTTGCTGGTCTTGTGTCCCAGGGGGGTTGGCGTGACTCCTGCTCATGTTTTGGGTTGATACTATCGATCCTTGGGTCGGTTTTTACTTGTAAAGCGTCGTTCCGACGGACGGTGCCAGCCCGATGGTGCTTTTTCCAGATACTAAATTTGGAGCCTCTTGAGATTTGTTGAGCGGTCGATGGATCGGATCTTGAACTGGCCTATAACTGCACAAAAGGGTGATCGACGGGGGTGTGTCGGTCATTGACTAGATGGGTGCAAATCAATTTCTTCCTTATGTAAAGAATCGACTGTTTTCTATGGCGTAATTCTTTAGTCTTAATTTTTGTGGTGGAATGGGTCGGTATTTATAAGGGAAATAGTGGTTACTTTTCGTTGGATGGCGTGCGGTATCTTTCGTTAGGTGAGAAGTTTCCTTTCCTTATCATGGACCAACTCTTGGGGATAATGGAGGGTCGTGATGAATCACGCGTCTTTTCTTTTCCATAATCAGTGGGATGCGGATCGTGAAGATTGGGTACTTTTCGCTGCATGAGTTTTTCGGGCGCTATATCCTTGATTTCAGCGAGGTGATTTTAACTCTAGGACTTGGCCTAAGTGCTGTGGCGTGGGTAGGGTCTCATTGTGGTAGAACACGTGGGAGGGTCCGACTCCTTTATAGAGCGGAGGTTTGGACACGCACCATGAGTTCTTATTTCACGAGCATGTATGTAACCGTTATACCCCATCACTAATAAAAAAAAATAAATAAATAAATAGATTCAGAACTCACCGGAATACCATAATTGAAAGCAAACCGTAGAATTATGAATATATAAAAATTGGTTCAAAACAATAGATTAAGAACTCACTAGAATACCATAATTGAAAGCAAAGCAAAGAATTAAGAATATTATATATTAAAATGATAAGTTAAACCCATAATGAAATGGTTCAACCTTATATTAAACCCCTAAAGAAACCATTGATAAAATAAAATTGAATATGGATAAAAATTTTACATTTCCTTTCATCGTTGTCCAAAATAATAACTAAAGATAAAATAATTAAACTTGATCCTATCGGTACTATTATGTGGAACTTTTCATTTTGAAACTCTTGGTCTACCAAAGAACATGAATGAGAGGGCTAGTGAAAAATGTTGAAAAGGTTATGGTAAAACGTTACAGATATTGATTTTGCCATTGAAACGTTGTCGACAAGAAGCCATTATAGGATTATATTAAATTAAAGATGAAAAAGAAAAGAATTAAAATTACGTTGATTGATAAAGATATTTATGGGTTATATTATATTGTTTTGATAAGGATATTTATGGGTTATAAGGGTGGTTTTGAAGATTAAAAAGTAAAATAAGGATAATTTTGAAGAGTAAAAGTAAAAGCATTTGGTAAGAGTAGGGATGATAATTTGTGTAGATAGAGTCGTGTTTATGTCGTATTAATGTATGGATCGTGTTAACGTTAAATTGGCCGAGCTTCGAAATGAATAATAAACGTGATATTATTTATGGCCCGCCTGTTGTTATTCGTATTAGGCAGTCCCGTCTGAATATATCATTTGTTGATTATTTAAAATAAAAAGAATTATAGTGTCATCATATATGTTTAACATAAATAACCTATTAAATTCAATATGTTTATTAATTTTATTATTTAAATTAAGAAGAATTATAATTAATAATATATATTTAATATAAATAGTATTAAATAGATTAATTAATTAATATAATAATTAAATTTATCAATTCGTATTAGACATATTAATATAAATATAATTTATTTATTAAATATGTTAAACGAATTAATATAAATATAACTTAAATATGATTATATTTAACTTAAATCCATAAAAATTATATTGTGTTTGTACCATATTCATATATCATGACAAATTTTATTAGGAAAGTATGATATAAATAGATAGAAATATATAAATTTCAAAAAATATAGAAAAGGGTTGGAAGTCAAACTCAGCTACTTGCTCCAGCCGCCAGGGCAACGCCGGCTTGCAAAATATCGTTTCATTTGAAAAAAATAAAGCCAGAGAAAAGGTTATATAAAAAATGTGAAAAGAACGTATACGTGGCAGTAGTAGGTAAGCCTACCTAAACACCCGGAATAGAGCTTTCAAAAGCTGGCCACGGCTCAGATGCTGACTCACGCTTAGGCTTACTCGCTCGCGTTTTCTAAAACTCGCCACTCGCCCTTCCTTCCTATTTATGTTCACCTCTTTTTGTTTTTAAATGGAAAACCATGGTATCATAAATTATGTAATTTTTTTCTTAATTTTCCTATATTAGATAATGGGAAATTAGTTTCAAAAGGGATAAATCTAAAAATTATTTATAAAAATAACATGTTATAAAGTAGTCTTGAAAATACCATATTTTGAATAAAATATTTATCAACTTCTTGAGAAATAAATCTCATGATAACTAAATCCTCATTAAATATTTTGTATCATCTTTATTTATAAACTAAATTTTATATTTTGTTTAAAAGAATGCATCCAAATTCCTATGAACATTTTGTTCCAACTTCGTTTATTAATTAAAATTTTAATTTTTAATGATATTTTTGAACCCTTTTCCTTTTTATGTCCACATTCATTTTAACTTTTATGTTTTAACCAATTGGGATAGATTTATGGGCAAAGTAATAAATATTTGTTAAAATATATTATCGGCTAAATATGTTTATATCTTAATATACCAAATAAATAAATAAATAAAGCAAGAGACAGTGTGAAAAAAATAAACAAAGAGACACTTGGCTGAGAAAGCGAGTAGCGGCAATTCCGAACTCGAGGAAACGTAATTGAAGTCTGGAGGGTTTCTCAACTAGAGCCTTTCTCCGTCCACTTTTTAGTATAAGTAGTCGCTCCCTAAACCCTCCAAGACCCTCTTAGGCTCTTTACCATTCTGAAAAAATGAGAGGCGTTTTCTGAAGAACGGCCTTGTTCATCGTTTATCTCAGATTTGCAAGTCCGATACGAAGAACGCTATTCTGATTCCCAGAGATCGTATAAATAGGGGCACTCATCATCATTATCACAATCTCAACAAAAGCAGAGAATCGGCGTCTGAGGCATTTTCAATTCCCTTTTCTTCTTCTTCTTCGTCATCGTCATCATCGTCTCGATCAGGAATTGGATTTATTGGGTGGTATTTGGGAGTTGTACAGTCGACCCTTCTCACCTAAAGTATTACTTCATCTTATTTACGCCGCCGCAGATTGTTCAGCACAGGTATCATAAAACTCCGGTTTTTGTTCTTTTTTGGATAAATGGCATTGGAATGCACCATTGAAATTCCGATATCCTGTTGGAAAAGGCCCTTTTTTTATAGATGATGTTTTATTGTGTTTTTTCTGCTAGAAATTCGGATAGGTTATTCTGATGTGGGAAAGAAAAGATAAAAAGAAGAAAATGTGCTTTCTTTCTATACTATTAGAGATTTGAATCACAGAAAAAAAGAAAGATTAATAATGTTAAAATTGGAAGTAATTAAAATGTCTCACAAATTTAAGTTTTTCCTAAGCTCACATATCCATCTATCCAATGTATTTAGCTGGCTAGTAGTATAAACAATGTACAAGAATTGTAAGCTAGGTACAACGCAATAGGATGCTTTACAATTCTTATTTTGCTGTCAAGTGTTTAGTGCCTTGGATTACAAAGGTTCGTCTATTTATGAACACTTCGCGCGGAGTCGGCATATTAGTGCAGTTCTTGGCCCCGTGGACACTTCCGCTAGAATCATTAGAAATGTCTACACATATGCCATGAACAAGAGTTCTTTAGAACTCTCTCAATTTCTCATGATCTTCCCTTAAATTGCATACTAGTATAGAGATATGTGGATATCTTTAGGCTTTTTAAGAATTCCCTATACTGTGACTTCATAAGTTGGAAAGGGTTTCTTGCTCCTCTATATAAGCTTTTAAGGCTCGTTTTGATCGGAATGTGACACTCTTTACATTAAAACATTTGAAGTTATTCTGTGTGTGGTGAGGCTATGGCTAGGCTGCAATTCAAGGTTGAGACCTAAACCAAATTAAGAATTATTCAACCCGAAGACCTTCAGTTTTAACTCAGATAGTCAACTTGATCCCAACCTATCTCATTTCAATACTTCTATCTCATTTTAAGAAGGTCAAGTTTGTTTAGCTTAGGTTGATTCCGTTAGATATGGGTTAAACAGTCTGTTCAGTTACCTCTTTTACTTTATTTTTTACACATTTATATCAAAATTTAAATAGAAAATAATGAGGTAGTTCCTTAAAGGCGCAAGTGTAAGACTATACCATCTCTATTCCAAGGGAAAATTGTCAGGATTAAGTGGTTTAATTTGTGATTTTTAAAAGTTATTATTTAATTGTTAGCTTCTTGTAATTCGAGTTAGCAATTTCTTACTTCTGCTTGCTGCAAATCTGTCTCTGGCTATGAACTTGTATGATTGTGGGACACTACAAGAATATTTTCACTGGCTCTGAAGTTTACTTGCTCGATGACAAATAATTCTTTGAGCAGCAATTGTATCTCTATTTTCATTTATTATGATTCTATGCAGACAATTTCATGTCAATCTTCGGAAACATATGATTTTGTGAGGACTCTGCGCATGGCTGGATATGGTATGCTAATTTTAGGGCCATCACTTCATTTTTGGTTCAATTTCATGTCAAAGTCCTTCCCGAGCGTGATCTAGCCAACTGCATTGAAGAAAATATTCCTGGGCAGACAACCTTTGGGCCTTCTATGACTATTATTTTCTTCTCTGCAAATGCAGCTGCACAAGGTACACATTTTTTTTCTTGATAGAATTTGTATCATACATTCTTTAATGTCAAAGTTGCCTTTTCTGAACTAATTTCTAAATCAAGGATTTCATTAGGGAATCTATATGTTATAAGTTTTGGATTATATTTAATTGATATAAACTAATCCAAGGTGTGCAGTGTGTGGATTTTTTTGTATAATAGATATACATTGTTAATATCATTAGTGATTATCTTTTCTAAAACCAATGTGAACTTATGATAAGTTTTTAAATTCATAACTGTTTAAGTTGCCTTATATCTCCTTTTTATGGTACTCAGCTTATCAGATCTCCCAAATTGCTTTCCAGTGGGGGGTGCATATAAATTATGCTTATGTTCGATACATCCTGCACAATTTTGATAAAGTGTCACCAGATTTTCAGTTTTCTTAAATAACTTTCTTATCCTTTTTTTTTCAATTTACCTACAAGATTGATCACTTAGAGAGTCAAATAACCACAGAAAAGCAAACAGTTTGAGGAACTTGAAGCAATGATGTTGAGATGTGGGCTTCTTGCATATGCTAGTTTGGTTCTTTCACTATAGTGCAGTAGTGGAAAAAATAGCCAATACGCCCAGCTAGCCCCTGACAGTAAACATGATTTGCTTAGTGTTGAGATTTGGATATAAGTCGGAATCTGAGTTGCATCTTTACCAATTGTGCTAAAAGTATTGATGTCATTTTTATATTGCTATATTCTACTTCATTGAATATTATTAGATAAATTTTAATAAAAGAATGATTTAAAGACAATAGCAGTATTGTGAAAAACCAATATGTAAAACAGTAGGGAAATGAAATATATAATCGTCTAGGTAGTGAAGGTATGGTTTGTGTTTTCATATACAAGGTTCAGGTATCTTCATGTGTGGGTCTCTCTTGACTGCTCTATTAGTATCCATATCTTTTTCTGCCATTGACAATAGCCTCTGTGTAGGTAACCTAATGTTTTGTCATTTGTTTTTTTTTTTCGTTTTCTAACGAACTCTTCCACTTGTTAGAGAAGGTGTCAAGTCCCCATGAGAGAGTAAACCATGTGTTAAGAACAATATCTTCTATTTAGTAATATCTAACCTCACACCTTAAATCATTGCCATTTTTAGGTGAAAATGGTTCAGATATCCTTGCCCGATTGAAGCGAGACTTGATTCCTACACTGATAAATGGTGCCATGTACTGGCCCATATGCGATTTTGTTACATTCAAATTCATCCCTGTCCATCTACAGGTATGTGCATTGTTTAAGTTATTCAATATTAAGCTGAGATTAATAAGTTGTGATTGGGCATATAGTATAAATTAGGGCTGCAACTTGGGTGGGTTAACCCAAGCCCAACCTGATGTTTGGGTGGGCTTGGGCACTACTTTTTGTAATTCAAGTTGGGCTTGGGTTCAGTTTTATCTATCTGATTTAAATTCGGGTTGGGTTTGGACCAATGGTTTGGGTAACCCGACCCAAACTGAACCCTTGTGTATATGATATAAATCTTATTATAGTAGCCCTGAAAAAACCCCTTTTTACTATTTCGACATTTCCTACTTCACAAGGCTTCGTTTCATACATTCATTTGATTGTTGTCGTCACCATTGTGCTATCACCATCATGCTTCACAATCCATTTTTTACTTTGTTTATTGGGGAATCTGGTCTAGTGAACCATTGTTTCCCTAAGTCGTGTATTTTCATCAATTTTCAAGTTTAAACCTAAAGGTAGTCTTATCATCTCCTTTTTCTTTTTCAATAACTGATTTTTACATTAGATTCAAACGATTGGATGCAGATAAAAATGAGAAAAAAATTTATATTTTGAATCATATTTTTTAAAATCAATAGAACTCGAGTGTAGCTTTGTTGATTTGAGTATTTTTCTTTGAAATGTTGACAACGATGAAAGTGGTTCTCTTTTAATATTTTTTTTACTTTGAATGCTTTATAAATTTGGAAATGCTATTATTAAGCATTTTTCACTTCTTTTTTTTTTTTTAAAGCTAATCACTTTGTTGATTTTTTTTCAATTTTTTGTATTTCATTAAATTAATCATTTTATAATTCATATAAAGTTGTCATATAGTTTTGTAATTCAATAAATTTTTTTAACTCAACCCGGCCCAACCTTACCCAACCCAGCCTAACCTTACCCAGCCCAGCCCAGTCCAACCTTAACCAATTTGACCTAACCCGATCAACCTGACTAGCATAAAATCAACCCAAGATTAACTTGAGTTTCATAATTTCAGTTTGGGTTACCCAACCCAGCCTAACCTTGTAGCCCAGTCAACCTTGTAACTTGACCTAACCCGATCAGCCTGACTGGCATAAAATCGGCAGGGATATTTAGGTTCATAATTTCAGTTTGGGTTGAATGTCGGGTTCATGTATTTCATGTTCTGGTTTGATGTTTGGCTTTCAACCCGACCCAACCCACCAGAGTTGCAGTCCCTAGTATAAATGCACTGAGCCAAGATAAACATGGTCATAAACCAAACCAAACCGTAACGAGAAATGCCGTAGCTAACGAAACTTGAACAAGAAATTCAAGACTTTTCTTGAGTTGGTCGTAGATCATGGTCTTACTTTTTTTTTGGTTCTTTTAATGGGTGTTTTTATATTGACAGCCATTGGTAAGCAATTCGTTTTCATACCTATGGACAATCTACTTGACATATATGGCAAGCCTTGAAAGAGCAGACACCCAGTAATCATTATGAATGGTAGGTAAGGTATTATGTTATTTAATGGAGCTGCACGATTCATCATCCCCTCATGTTCCAGCTACTTGTAGCAAGCAGAATCAAGTCAAGGCAGAAGCAGAAGTAGAGTTTTACATTCTGTATTCATTGTAATTTTGAAACATCATATTCAATTTTAGTTTCAGAAGTCTTGTAAATCATTATTGTGAATCAATGAGAAATGTTTTCCTAGTTTCTGTTTTCTTGAAAACATTCCCCAGAGATACTATTGTTTTTATTTTCAAGATTCTCAAAGTGAAAGAAGTTACAAAAATTGCTCCTGGGAATTATTCCCACCCATGTTAAATTGAAAAGAAAGAATCCACAATGATAACGAATAGTGGGAAATCTGTGCCATATCAATGGAAAAAGCCAACCAAATGAGGCAGTAGGAGCAGCAACTTAAATTTTATTCAACAATCTTAAAAAATTGAGTTCACCAAATTGAACTTTTAGATGGATATACAACAAACAATGCCTGTACAGACTTTGAATTTACAAATTCCATCCCAAGAAATAAATGTTGTTCCAAACAAGAAAATAATCACAGTGAAGATCAACAGAGAAATCCTTGAACACACAAATCCATTGATCAGCAGGATCTTCACTTGCCCGACCGACGTCTCCAAGAATGTAAAGTTTTGACCTATCTAAATAAATCAACACTCATGAGACAAGAAGAATTTGCAAGCATGATGTGAATATGATAATACTAGAATTCATCTTATTTCCTTCCAAAATGAAATAGATGATGATTACACACAGGTGATACTACAGTTTACTGGAATCAAACAGGCATTGGGGAAAGGTAATCTCGTTAAGGAGGCTACTTGGGAAAAGATACACCTTGAAACCACAATTAAGGCATGCGTTTTGTAAGTAAAGACAACTTGAAGCCAGCCAAAGATGCCTTCTTCTGTAGAACTTCAAATATACCTACCTGAACATAGCTATAGTGTGTCTGATGCATACTGCAAAGCGACAGTGAAGAACAACCATATGGTATATAATATGCGATTGGGGGAGTGATTTAATGGCTGTTAGAATGAGAGGATATGGCATAATTGTTATGGAAATGACAAATTGATGATGTGATGATGGTACCACTAAAGCAGTAAAAATATGAAAATAATGGAGCTTTAGAGATTCAAACACCAACAATTTATATCAAATACCGTCAAATAATCCTTTTTTTTTTTTAAATCATGTTGCAATGCAGGGTCAATCTAAAAGCTGTTTTGTTTTTAATCAAGAAACAACCTAGCTAATTCCAAACAAGGATGATACAAAACCTTCCTGTTCCTGGAAATACTCCCAAGGGATCTTTTCTGTAGTACCAAAGTCATACACATTGAAAAACAACTCAAAACAGATATAAAAGATGAAATGACATGCATCACATTTGGCAATAACACATTCAGATAGAATTATGAGAAGAATGATAACAAATTCCAGATCAAGTTCATAACTCGGAAGAGCTTCTAACTGACAACAGTGTTGATCATAACCAATCTGAAACTAATCTTTTATTTAGCAGCAACTAACAGAAAGAGGTATCGATTGAAGAATAGTTTCGAACTCTTGAAACAGTGAGGTTGTTAATTGTATTCAGATCTTTACATTTTGCTGTATAGATACTTCTCCTTTTCCCACCAGCACTAACATCTAAATGCATTCCACTCAACTGGATTAGAGCTTTGCTTCCCACAGCATTAGCAATTTATTCCCTTTGAAAATGGTTGTGGAATTTGCATGATAGCAAGGTTGAAATTCACTTGAGTGAATGTTTGCCCGAAAACACCAACTCATCAATTTAGTGTTTACTCAGACTGATGTTTCATGATCTCATGAACCAATGAATCATAGGTATTAAGTTTTATTCAATCTTCAGAAGGACACAAGCAAATCTTCTCAAGTTGTATAGGCCAATCTTCTCCAAGACTCTGGGGATTCAACTCCATTGCAACTCGAAAATCCGACACAGAAGCATATATGGGTTTGCTAGACTGCTGAATATATCTCCCAGGTAAAATCCTATTCATACCAGGCAAGGTCTGGGCATTTAGCTGTCTCAAATGCTCGTTCCCACACCTTGATCTCGCTAATTGCAGGCAAGGCTCAATTAATTTCTTCAAAAACACATCCAATGAATTATTCAACAGGTTAACACAGTCCATTGAGACAGTGAAGCCTTCCATCTCCAACTTCCGCTCCAAACGACTCCTTAGCGATCCAGCATCAGGTAGCTCACTGCTGTTATGACAGGTTTCAGGATGATAATTGCATACAGATCCATTCCTGATGACTTACACGACCACCATATTCATAGAAATGCCAAAAGGAGCCCTAACCGGGCTTCTACTTTGGACGCCTGGGCTCCCTGCCACCTGTTCAACTTCTTCCCCATCTTCCACAGAAGCCACCTCAACTGGAGGTCTGCTACCAAGAGAAAGCAATTCGGTAGGACTTTGCTGCTCTTGCGCCTTAGAAGCCAATTCCTCACATGCAACACTTTGGGGCTTTCCTAATGGCCCAAGAGGACTTGGGCGGTCCCGAAACCTGCGATCCCTATTGACTTGAGACCTGCCCTTGCGAGGGGATAGAGGAAATGCATCTCCATAAAGTGATTGCAGACTGTTTCTCTGATATCCATTAGCAACTTTAACATCTTTGGGTGCACCCGCTTTTCTAGCTTTCAATGGAGGAAATTTGGAGAGGCAAGCATTCTTAACAATAGAACCAATTAGTCTATTGTGAAGAGGGATATTCTCTCTTCCAATTGTCCAGAGGCAAAATTTATCAAACTCACGCTTACTGAGCTTCAAACTAAATAATCTTTTCAGCTGATCAAAGTACTTTTCCGCTTTTTGGCGACCAATCCTTTGAACAATAAGAGCTTTTAGCTCTAATGTATCAATTCGAGTAAAATTTTGATTTGGCACCATTCTATCTTCCAAATTCCTCACTTGTTAGAACCTTGAATTTTGCAGAAAGCCTCAGATAAGAAACACCACCATTTTCAATCTGAAACTCCAAACCCTAATTTCCACAACAACTTTCCACCTGCATCTGTAAAAAAAATTACAACAAAAAATCAGTTCCAATATAAAAACTGAAGAAAACCGACACAAAAATCCAGCTCAAATTATAGTCATCAGCATTCTATTTCCATCAATGCAAGACAGATTATAATCACAAACTAAAGATCAATTAACAAAAACAATTAAAACCCAAAAAATAAAAACTAAAGAAGAACTACAGAGCAAAAAATTGCATAAATTGGAGAGATGTGAACTACAATTTCAAGAAGTAATTGAGACCAATCACAATTGAAAACAAAAAAACAATGAATTGAAGTCTCGATGACGATTAGAGTGAGAAACGAACTCCCCAGAACAGAAACCCTAATCTCAGGAACAGTTCCCACCAGTAAATTTTTACCACAATTACATCAAAGAACGATTACAATGTACACGTTCATAGATCTCCAAAACAGAAAAGAACAAAACCCACAACAAATTGAGCTCAAAACATAGTTCCCAACGCTACTGAAATCAAGATCACCTCGTAACTACAAACTACCACCAATTACCACCAAAATCACAGAAATTGAAAAGAAAAGAAAACCCTGCTTTTTTTTTTTCCTGCAATTCCATAAAGTAATAACGAGCAAGAACGATGGAACAAACATGAGAGATTCCAACTATGATTTTCAAAGGAATCGATACCCATTTCAAAAAACAAAGAGAATTGTAAACCCATTGAACGAATTGAAGAAAAATAGAGATGGAGAAAAGGGTAGACCTGTTGAGAAGTGTTCCTTCTAGCTTTTGGCCCCAATTTGATTGACGATCGAAGGTTTGTCTGCGTTTTGATGTTATTTATGTTATGGAACCAACCAAACAGCGCCTAAATTGTAAGGCTTTACGGGCTTTCTCAACATTCCGAGGTTAAGAGGCACATGTGAGAAATTTTTTGTGTGCGCTGTTTAAGGCCTTGTTTGTTTATGTTTTCAGTTTTTTACTATTTTTTTTCTACACGTGTGAAAATTCTTTTCATTTTGCATTTTTGTGTGCGCTGTTTAAGGCCTTCTTTGTTTTTATGTTTTTCAGTTTTATTTTTTACAAAAAATACAAAAAAAAAAAATATATATTATGAAAAACATTATTTAAAATTTTACTTTTTAAAAATCTTTCTGTTCTTTCCGACAAACAAAAAAAATTGAGAAGAACAATTTTTTTTTTTCTAATCTAAAATAATTTTGATGAATACCTTTTCTTTCTTTCTTTATAAAATCGTTTCAAAATTGGGTTAATTACATAAATGTTTTCTCAACTTTTCTATTTTTGTGTTTCAACTTTATTTTTATTGTATCTAAACTTTTTTATTTTTATATTTTGTTGTATCAACTTTATTTTTGTTTAATTAAGTATTTGAACTTTTTTATTTTTTCTATTTTGATACCTTGACTTTTTTTTTTGTTCAATGAAATGTTTAAATTTTTTATTTTTGTTCAATCAAGTGATTCTTGACCAAGCTTATTAGGATATTTAAATTATGAAAAATTGAATTCAAATGGTATTTCACGTCATATAAAATAATATAATTACTTAAATACCCTTTAAAGAGATAAAATGACAATATTATCTTTTCCACATTAGATGTTTTACTATCTATTTGCTACCATGAAAAATAAATTGATAAAATTGATTACTACATAATTAAGATAAAAATTAAAAATTTTCTTACAACAATATAATAATTTTAAAAATATTGAAATAATTAAAAATATTTAATTATTGTCTATCATTTACTTGTTTTCTCGATATTATACTTGAAAAACTTATATATGAATAATTAAAATAAAAATAGATATTAAATTTATTTTTAAAATAATTAAATTATTTATTTTGTGTTGTAAGGAACAAATAGAAAAAACCACAATGTGGAAATGATAAGATTGTCATTTCACCTTGTTAAAAGCCATTTAAATAATTTTATCATTTTTATAAGATAAAAATGTTATTTGGATGCAATTTTTTATTATTCAAATATGATAAAAATGTTATTCAAATATTTCAAGTTGAGACACTAAAATAGAAAAAAAAAAAAAGTTTAGACATTTGATTGAACAAAAATAAAGTTGACACCAAAATAGAAAAAAAAATGTTTAGATACTTGATTAAAAAAAACATAAAGTTGAAACACCAAAATAAAATAAATTGAAAAGTTAAAACACCGTTTATGTAATCAATCCTTCAAAATATTATTATTATTATTACTTTATTTTAAAAAGTTAAGAATTAGAGTTAAATATCTATTTATTTAAAAATTTATGTAGGAATTGATGGAGAAAGGCGTTTGTAATGTTTCATCAATATTTTAAGCGGGACCGATGGTAGGCGAAAAAGTTATCGGTTCCGTTCAACAGTCGGGCCCGGTGGTCGAACCGCGGTTGAGCAGATGGCGTAATAAATATATTATTTATATTTTTATTGCATTTTAAAATATATAGTTAATAATATTTAAGATATTATTTATTACTTTTTATATAAATAAAGTATTTTTAAATTATTTTAAATATGTATAATATTTATATATGAAAGCAGTAAAAATGGAAGAAACTTATTTATATAAATATATCTTAATTAGTAGTAATATATAATTTTGTTAATGTTTGAATAATCATGATAGCGTAATGGTAGAGTGGTTGCAATGCTTAAGCTTCAGTATTGATTCATGAACGACATTATTTAATAGAATTTTTTTGATTCTGAGTGTTAACCTATAAGCTTTACATCTTTATGAAAATAGCGTAGTTTGAAGTAAAAAGCATCCAACGACGACCGTTTTAAGCGAAAAACAAAAAAAAAAAAATTGTGGGAGTGAGCCAAACCCAGGTTCGTGACCGTCGATTCGGGAGGTTGAAGCGATTGATATTAAACGGGTTTTTATGGTGAGCGGGCCAGGTTTAGGCACCGATCGACGGTCGAGCCAAACCCGGTCGATCCGATTTTTAAATCATGGTGTTTCATAATGGATATAAGAGAGATTTTTTTTTAATATCTATCTATTTTGTATTACATTGTTATAATACTCTGTTTTTATAGAACTATAAGACCTCCCATATATTCAAGCCTATATGTAATAAAAAAAAACTCGTTTAGCTAGACGTTCTCATAGTCGGCAATATTCCAGTCATAAGATAAAAGGAGGAAATTCCTAAAATTATAAAAACTAGTAGCTTAAAAAAAAGGAAGAGATACAATAAGGTGAGTTTTTATTGTAAGATGCAGATTAACATCGCTTTTTGAGTGGGACCCATAAAAAAAATCTTTAAAAATATTATGATCGATGGTGAAAAGGCTGAGCATATAATTCGCTTTTTAATGAGCCCTAAAAAAATAACATAATATATTTTCAAATACATCAAAGTATTGTATTATTAATTTGTTTTTTCGTGATTTAATTATTGACTTATTGCAAGTGTGGGTATTTCGTCTTAATACGTTGTTTATTAGAATGTGAGCGATTCAAACAATAAATCATATTAGATCAAACATAGACAATAAATCAAATCATGGTTGTCATTATGCTTTATATTTAAACTCATAGGTATTATAGTCATTATAAGATTATCAAATGTGTAAGTTTTGAACCGATTCATTATGTTATTAACCTGAATGTTGCGTTATACTCTAAAGATTTTAACAAATTTGATTATGTAATTTAATCAATAAAATTATCTCTTTTTAAAAAAAAAAAAAACATCAAAATACTAGATTTTATTAAAATAATAATTATATTACATTTTTCCATCTATTCAAGTTTAAATTTAGAGAAAAGGAGTTTATATTTCCAACTACAAAATGATTAAAGTTGTGAAAAAAAATAGAAAAAGAAAATGTCTTCCTCATAAATTCAACATTATTTTTTATTGCTAAGTTTCAATAATCAGAGTAAAACAGTTCATATTTCCAACTACAAAATGACTAAAATTCTTGTGAAAAAAAAAAAGGAAATGCCTTCCTCTAACAAATATGCTCTATAAATCTCATATTAATCCAATTTTATTTTTTATTGCTAAGTTTCAGTTTCAATAATCAGAGTCATTCTTGAAAAGGGTTGTGGATTGGATTTGTTTGGAAAATATATCAAATAAAAAAAAAGTCGTTTCCTAAAATTTTGATTAAATTAAAAAGATTTCTTCATATTTTCTCTTTATTTGTCTTCATTAGTTTCTTTAACCTTTAAATAAAATTTGATTAAAACAAAGTTTGTAAATTTTCAGACCAAGCTATTATTATTATTATTATTTTCCATGAAAGATGAATAAACAATAAAAAAAGTTGGTGAATTGTAAGTCTCATTAGTATATATCTTATAGGAAAATGATTTGATTATGACTTATACATTGTAACTGAAGTTAGTTACATGTAGAACAAAATCATATAAAGTTACTAACATTACAAGTTTCATTTCATACCCTTTATTAACATCTAGAATAAAGTCATATATGCTAAATTATTTCGTAAAATTAAGAGTATTTATTGAGCTAAAAAATAATTGATCAATAATCAAAAAACTTAATAAATACATTACAAAATAATAGCTTTATTGAACAAAGAAGCATATCAATTTGTATTTGATAGAAAACATATTGAAAGAACATTGCTAAATTATTTCGTAAAATCAAGAGTATTTATTCAGTCTAAAAACAATTGATCACCAATTAAAAGACCCGATAAATATATTATATAAAATAATAAGCTTTATTGAATAAATAAACATGTCAAATTCGTACTCGGTAGAAAAACATATTAGCATGAATCAAAATTTTGTTGTCATTTAGTCTTCCCAAAATACATAAGGGATAAATCAAAATAATGTTATACCAAACTCTTGTAAAATTCTAAGCTCTATTTACTTATATATATATATATATATATATATATATATATATATATATATAGTATAAGGGAATAGTGGCTTACCCCTAAAGCAAGAGATAAGATAAAACTATGGGTCTATAACCAGTTAATATTAAATCATCTCATAAATATATCATAATTAACATGAACAATTATACAATTAAAATTGTAATATGATTATGATTATTTCCATGATTAATAATAGATTAATCTAACAACATAAACTAATATTAGGACACCAAGAAGTATTGGATTTGAGAATGTGAATAGCAAGTTTATTTTATTTCCTCTTTGGTTGTTATGGCTAAATCATAATTAAAAAAACTTAGAATATAAATAAAAAAATTATTGTGAAAATTAAGAATTCGCTTATAAGGACTTTAAGAAAGCAAACCGATTAGTAACATAGAAATCAAATTTCATAACACTTCGGATTTTCAAAACTGCAATTTGGATGGTTTAGTTCATATCGTTAGAGAACCTGAAATACTACCTGAAATCTAATCCAAGGTACTTACATCCAACTCAATCACATTTTTTATAAATAAATATTTGATTAAAATATATCAAATAACCTTAAATTTGTGAATCTAATTTTTTCTAAGTTTTTTTCTTAAAAAATAACTTATTTTAGACAAAAATGTCATTCTCCATTTAAATGTATTTATATTGTCTCTTAAAAAAAGTGGTTATTTTTTCAACAAAACAAGAATTATATTTTTATCAAAATCAGGCTAAAAATTGATTCAAGGTGATCAAATATAAAAATTTGGGTTTTCAAAAGTCTTTTAATCAAATCATCATTTTCTAAATAAAATTATATGATCTAATTATAATTTGATATTTTCCATAACAATCTAGAGAGAAAATCGTGAATATCGTGACCTTTAGGCGAGGCCAGCTACTCGATAGGCCGGTCTTTTCGTGGGCCTAGCACACGGCCCGCCTCTGAAACGACCCGAGCTGACCTATCATATTAAAGTCATGCGAGAACTAATCAGACGGTAGAATCCTAGAAGCCCCGTTTAGATCCAGAGTCTGACTGACCCGACTACCTCATGGGAAGTTTGTTATGGATAAATATATTAAGGAGGGAATCACGCGCAGGATATTTATCCACAGATCTCCCAGTATCCAAATCTCATACGTCTGGCTTATAAATTCTTAATAAGGAAGAATTAGTCTTTGATAAAGAAAGAGATATCTTTATCGCGAAAATCGCGAGATTATATTTCTATGATGATCAGGAAATTAGAGGTATAAAACAAAAGACTCCCGCGAGGAAAGGTATGCGACTCTAAGCCTTATTGCTCCTTCTTTCTCTTCTCACCCTTTGCGGCTCCCAATCATCGGAGAGGCGGCCAGGCCTGCTAGCAGTCGGACCTTTTTTTTTTTTTGTATGAGTTTATATCGCGCCGGCGATGCCTCGAGAAGGTCAGGACAATCTGGAGTAACGACAATTGGCGCCATGCGTGGGAATCGAAGCAAAGTCTCATCGACGGCGGTCTGAGAGAAGCAGCTCCCAACGGCAATCCAGTAGCTTGTTGCCTTTAGTAGCTTCGACGGTTCCCCTTTCCACATCTGCTTCGTCTGACACAGTTGCAATAACCAGCAACCCGGTGATCCAGTCACCCGAAGATCAATTCCTTCATTGGCGTCAAGACATGAAGAAGAAACAAAAGGAGCAAGCAAGGCAGATGAGGGAATTGCAGGATCGCACTGAACATCTGCAGCATGAAAACGATCGTTTGTGGGCTCAGGTAGAAAAAAGGCGCGATCTTGGTGAAGAAGCGAGCGCGTCCCGTCGCGATAAAGAAAGGAGCCCATTATCCACGATCGCCAGATACCTAGTAGGCGGCGAGTTGTCCTCGGACGGCTTTCGCGAGCTTCTCCCAGTAGTAGCAAAAGTAGGGTCGAGACCGAGACACTCGCGTTGCCGCATTCGACAATGCAAATAATGGCGCGTTTCGTCGACGAAGAACGGTCGAGGAAAAACCGACCCAGACGAAGTGCGAGAGCTCGTTTGCATTCTCCACAGTGTAGTGCCGCCCGCTCTGATCGGAGTATACCCCCACCTTTAGTACGGACTACACTACACATACCGCATGCATCAACGATTTAGAGTCCTGATGACATGCTCTCCTCTCCCTTAGGGCGACACATTCTTGACTACGAGTCGCCCCATGGGTTTGTCATACCAGCTTTCACTATGTTTGATGGCTATACTAACTCTTACAATCATATGCTCCATTATAATCAGACGATGACTTTAAATGCAAGCGATGACCCACATTATGTAAAGAAGTTTTCGGCGCTGGTTGGAAGCCTACCTTTAGTATGGCTTTCCACGAGCTCATGAAACTCAGTACATACGTTTTATGAACTTTGGGGAGCGTTCATCTCGCGACACCTGTCTTTCGATGCATCAAAGGAATATTGGTTCCTTCAAACTATTTTGAAACACGAAGAAGAGTTATCGAGGACTCCGCGAGGAGGTTGAGTGACCATCTAACAAATAGGAATTTTACGGCATTGATCTGATCCTTGAACTTGAAGAAGCTTAGTGCATTGACTCCCTTCTTCCGCTAACGTCACCAGACATGATATGATGGAAGAATTACGACGGTGGAAATAGATACTCAGCGGCTGGAGGGCGATATCAGAGCGACAAAGCAGGGCGATCATGATGCAAATCGTAGGTTGAAAGATAAACTAGAGGAAAAAGGCATCCCTCGACAAGGTTAGAGACGGAGCCCAGAAGCGACCTCGAGACTAGTCTAAAAATGAAGAGAGACATAATTCACCCCGCCAGATATCTCGTACGAAGGCATTGCCCTCATTCGATCTGCTAGATTTCAAATCAGTGCGCACCCATCCGGACATATCTTTACTCAGAAACAAATCTTTATACGATTATTATGGGACCATGGACAGAAAGCGAAGCCCAGGTCTTAGAAGTCCCAAAGTTCTAGTAGAAAAGCTTAATGGCGGGACACCTCGGGAGGTACCTCGGGGAAGTAGATCGAGGGTGGGGCAATTCAGCCATGGGTAGACTTACGGCTGATTGACGGCCCCGTCGGAACCTAGACTAGCCATAAACCATATACTGGGCAGCCTGATCGATGACCAGTATCAATCAAAGCTCCAGCATAAGTAACTCGTCAGGGCGGCTATGGTTAAGGCTAGGGTGAATGTCGTCCACACAGAAAGCAGCTAGAGGGAAGTTGAGCCATAGATGGCCTCATATCCTTTCCTCCGGTTAATCCGAACAAGGTCATTGTGCCCTATTATGATGCCTTGGTACTCACCCTTTGTATTAATGGTTTTGATGTGCATAGGGTGCTGGTGGATTCAGGCAGTGCGGTAGACTTACTACAACCTCTAGCCTTCGTACAGATGAAGCTTTCTTATGGTATGCTAAATTCAGTCGGCGAATCCTCTCTAGTTTCAATGGAGCAACTATAGTGACGCTAGGAGATGTCACACTCCTTGTGAAAGTCGGGCCAATCACTCAGCGGGTTTTGTTTTCAGTCGTCAAGGACTTGCTATCTAACAAACGTTGGGCAAGTTAACCTTTTAAGCAACCAACTAGCTGCACGACAGTGCTATCGATTCATCCCATGCGGGGCTTGAGAGGAAGTGCCATTCGAACAGCCTTCCTTGGGCGGAAGTAGACTCATGCATAGTAGTAATCACAATATCACGCCAGGATCAAGAGCGAGAAGAAAAGGACCCACGTGCATGGATCCATTGGAAGGAAATAGGTTTGGCGGTTCGGAAGGTTCACCTCGTTAACCTCTGTCCAATGAAGAAAGGGAGCAAGTACGACTCACGTTGCTGCGCAACATTGATGTATTCGCCTGGAGACACTCCGATATGGTTGGGATAAATCCGACGGTGGCTTCTCATAAACTAAATGTCCTCTCCACTACCAAGCCACTAAGGCCCGGGTGAGCGATTCCCTTTCGGATGGAGCATCGGATCATTCGGACAAAGTAAACAATCTCATAGCGGGTTTCTGAGGGAGTAAAGTACCACAGAATAATAGCCAATGTGGTGGACCGAAAAAGGGTGGTAAGTGGCGCATATGTGTAGACTATACTGACCTTAATGAAAAATGTCCCAAGTATAGCTTCCCCTTGTCACATATATATGGAAATTAATGGGATCTTTCTGATCAGGCATAACGTCTGTCATTTACAGACGCCTTCTCTGAGTACCATCAAATTCTATCGCCCGACCAGACATGGAAGCAGTCTTCATCACTATACAGTTATGCTTGTTACAACGTATGTCGTTTGACTGAAAAAAAGCCTTGAGGGCAACTTATCAAAGGATGGTGACCAAGATATTCCGACCATTGATAGGTAAATCCAAGGAGGTCTATATCGATGATATGCTCGTTAAGTCCAAAGATCGCCCCAATCAGACAAGCCATCTATAAGAAACCTTTGAGCTGTTGCGAAGACATAACATGAAACTTAACCCTTTGAAGTGCGCGTTCAGTGTCAGCTTGAGCAAATCCCTAGGCTTTATGGTAACATAGAGGGGGATAGAGGCTAATCCCATCCTACTCAAGGCCATAATGAACTCTCAGACTCCGCTTCCCGAGAAAGGGTACAGCAGTGACTAATAAATTTGGCGGCCTTGGGCAGTTCATATCTCGCTTCACAGATCAATTGAAGTCGTTCTTTGCCACCCTAAAGGGAGCCCAGCAAGCCGGATGGAATCAAGAATGTGACCAGGCTCTTACAGCAATTAAACAATATCTCACCAAACCACCAGTTCTCACTAGCCTTGAAGCCGGAGACATACTCTATCTTTACTTAGCAATCTCAGGAATCTCGATGAGTGCAGCATTGTTCAAAGAAGATGAAAATCAGAAGTAGAGACCAATATTCTTCATATGTAAGTCCCTTTTTAAGGTAGAAACCCCGATATACCCGTCTAGAGCAAGTGGCACTGGCTCTCTAGGTAGCCGCTAAAAAACTTGTCCACTGCTTCTAGGCCTAATCATTGTACTCACGACTCACTCTGAGAAGCACTATACATAGAATGATTTATGCGAGCGAATGGCTGGCGGGTGATTGGTAGTGAGTTCGGTATCCAATATAAACCTCGTCATGCGTTAAAGGGACAGATACTGGCTGACTTTTTAGCAGAAATTCCTTAACAGGAAATGGAACCAAACAGCTTCGGCTGGTGGACTCTGAATGTGGATGGCACTTCACGACAGACAAGAGCAGGATTTGGTGTAACGCCCCAAAAATACCCTAGAATTTTTATAATAAAATTTATTATATATTCTGGGTATAATTAGATAACAGGTATTTTACGGGAATTGTTAGATGAATATGGATTAAATGATTGTGAATCGAAGAAATAAACCAAGTGAAAGGAGAAAATATGGGAATTGTAAAATGGGACTGGGAGTCAATTGTAAGTAAGTTTATATGTCTAAGTGAAATTAGGAGAAATAAATAGGTGAAGAAAATATTAGGAGACTTAAATGAAGAATAATAAATAGAGGGACTAAATACAAAGAAATAAAGAAAAAATCAAGGAATGGGCATGCGGCATGTAGGAAAGGGAGGAAGCTTCCTCGCTTTTTAAAAAATACGATTAAGAGTGATGTAAAGAAGGAAAAGCAGGGAAAAGGGAGAGTTAGAGAGAGGGGCTCTCCTTCTCTGGAACGTTTACTGACGATCGGACCATAGGTTTTCGGTGAAGCAAGAGGGAAAGTCCTTCATCGTGACAAGAGCTGCAAGTAGAGACCGGAATCGAGGAGTTTTGACAAAAATCCAAGAGGTAAGTCTTCTCCTACTTGGGTCATTTTCTACCCTAAGGGTTGTTGGGTGGTTATCTTGCCTTAGGGGAGTGTTTGGTTGTATTTTAAACCATGGGAAGCTACCACATTGTAGTAGTGTGCATTAGCCGGACCTTAGAGCTGATTTTTGGGTACGAAGTGAAGGGAATTTGGTAGTGAGTCCTTCTATAAAATTGTAGCCTCATCAATGAAATTGATGTTAGGCTTTTGAATTTCTCTTCGGACCCACGTAGACGAGTTATGGTGCACTACGAGCAGTCAAGCGCGGGCGAGAGGTCATGCGCGAGAGGTCATGCAATAGAGGTCATGCGGAGGTCATGCGGTAGAATTAAGTGGACCTCATGCGAAGGTCGGCGGACCTCGTACAGCGAAGGTCAACGGCGGACCTATGCGATGAAATTGATGACCTGTGCGTGAAGGTCGACTCGTCCGGGTCCAGTCGACTCGTGCGGGTTGGTTTGCGCGTGACCTCGACTTAGGAGTCATATCTCGCCGTTCGAACTCCGATTTGGAATTCTTGGACTCTATGGAAAGACCATTGAGTCAAGAATACATTCATATGCCTAAGGAGTATATTAGATGTCAGACCAAGGTGTTATATCGAGCTCATCAGATTCAGCTCAGCTCGTCGATTAGGTCAGCTCGTGCAGTTTGACTACGCCGCGACCTCCAACCGGAAGGTCATATCTCATTCGTTAGACTCCGATTTGGGTGTTCTTGAATATGGAAAACCCATTGAGTCAGAATGCATTCATATGCCTGAGGTATGTTAGATGTCAGACCAGGTGGTGCATATTGAGCTCGTCAGGTCAGGTCAGGTTGGTCGGTTCGAATTCGGCTCGTCTGGGTTGACTACGCACGACCTCTAACTTCGAAATGTCATATCTCCTTCGTTCGAACTCCGATTTAGGTGTTCTTGGACTCTATGGAAATCCAATTGAGTCAAGATTACATTCATATTCATGAGGAGTATATTAGATGTCAGGTCGAGGTGTTATATCAGGCTCGTCCGGTCGGTCATTTCGTTGGTTGGTCGGCTCGTGCGGGTTGATACGCCGCGACCTCCAACCCGGAAGGTCATATCTCGCCGTTCGGCTTCCGTTGGGTGCGGACGTATGAAATCCCATTGAGTCAAGAATACATTCATATGCTTGAGGAGTATATTAGATGTCAGACCATGGTGTTATATCAAGCTCGTCCAGGTCAGGTCAGCTCGTCAGTTCAGGTCAGCTCGTCTGGGTTGACTACGCACGACCTCCAACTTCGGAAGGTCATATCTCATTCGTTCGAACTCCGATTTGGGTGTTCTTGGACTCTATGGAAAGACCATTGAGTCAAGAATACATTCATAGGCCTGAGGAGGATAGAAGATGTTTGACCGAGGTGAAAGATCGAGCTCGTCCAGGTCAGGTCAGCTCGTCAGTTCAGGATTTGACTGCGTATGACCTCCAACTTCGGGAGGTCATAACTCCTTCGTCCGAACTCCGATTCGGGTATTCTTGGACTATATGGAAAGCCCATTGAGTCAAGAATCCATCTATATATAGCTTGTCAAATTTGGAAATCATATTAATCTCTAAATCAATCTAACCATGCTAGTGCGCGCAAATAATATTGTTCTTTAATGGTTTTGGAATAGGGAGCGAAAGGAGAAAAGTAATGAGATTGAGATTCCCGGGGATTGGAATAAAGTGCAAAAAGATTTTTGGGTTTGTTCTGCCTCATATTCTCGTTTCAAAATTTGAAATGTTTATTCTCTGAACTCACATTCCTCGTTTCAAGTTTTTGCATGTTTGTTCTAAAGCATATTAAATTGATTTAATTGATTTGAGAAAAGTGATTATTGAAATGTTTGCATATAAAAATTGCATGATTATTGAAAATAAGCTGTTTATCTGACGTACATATTGTCTTATAAGTTTCTTATAAAAAGGATTTGGAACGCCCTTAATAGAATGTTAGCAGTTTGATTCGTATTAAGAATAGATTGGTATACCCGATAGGGTCGAATAGCGATCTGCGAACTATTGTATTGATGTCAATCACTCCGTCCCGACCAGTGGGGCCAGTATCGATAGTGTTCCTTGTTGATTATTTATAACGATCCAATGTGTGGGGCCGTCTTGTGTTATAAAACCATTTATCTTGACCTCTGACCAATGAGGCTTGTCTTGAGTGACTCGATATCGTATATTGAAGACGCCGAGTTAAAATTCGTTAAGGGCATAGCGAATTGATTGGCATAACGAATTGAATTGCAAAGCGGAGTGAATTCTTTGGCCGAATTGAATTTGTGAGCATATTTGAATTGATTTGAGATTGTAAAATATTGAATATGAAAGTTTATTTTTGGGATGATCAATGAACTATAACTGATTGTATATATATAACAAAGTATACGTATTGTATTTATATTGATCACCCAAAAGATTTGAGAGTCCTGAATTATTAAATTACATGATTTGATTTAAACTGAAATGAGGAATGGATTTGTATAGAACCACTAAGCATGAAAATGCTTAGCGTATTGTTTTACCAATGCGCGGTATCGAGTGATAGATGGTGATCGACGGACCCAAGATCGAGGAGGCGTGGAGTCATAAGGGGAAATCTCGGGTATGCTCGGAACTTGTGTGCATTCATTCCATATTTTCTTTTGGATATTGATTTTTGGCAAACAATTTGAACTCTAAACATCATTTATAAATCATTTTGAAAAGGCTTGAATGCCTTCATTGTAAATGTATTTTGTTAAGTTAAATATAAATCATTTATGGGCTTGAATTTGCAAAATCGACTTTCGCAAGATATGATTTGAGTGATTGATTGATTTTAGTGGCATCTCGGTTTCGGTTCGGATCAGCCCAGCAGTCGAGTAGGAAAGGGCGCCCTGGGACTCTAACTTAAAGCTGGGCCGAGTAATAGACGGGTCATTTGTTTAGATTTCTCCGCTTCTAATAACGAGGTCGAATATGAAGCAATCATAGCCGGGATTGACCTCGCAATCTCCATATCATCAGAAAAATATCATCATAAGAAGCGACTCTCAATTAGTGGTAGGACAAGTAAATGGAATTTGTAAACGAGAGACGACGCATGACCAAGTATGTAAGTGGTCCCAGCCTCTGACAGGAACCGTGGCTTGGCCATTGGAGCAAGTCTCAAGAGATTTAAACGAAAAGGCAAACGCTTTGGCAACCGTGGCCACATCCCTACCAATAAAATAAACGGTGCTCCTACCTGTCTACTACCAGCCAGAGTCGTCAATTACTTCCAACCGAGTAAACAAAATAGACGAAGCGTGTCCTTCTTGGATGACTTTAAAAAGTCATATTTGAGCTTAAGAGGCGCCGAGATAATGGTGAGATCCCACAGATTCGAGGTCGAGCGGCGATTCTCTTTCATGAACGGTCAGCTATATAAACGGTCCCTGGACGGGCCCTACCTTAAGTGCCTTACTCACCAACAGGGACAATATATTTTGGCCAAGCTCCATGATAGGGTATGTGGGAATCATCCAAGCGGAATGACGTTGGCTCATAGAGCCCATACCAAGGCTATTATTGGTCAACCATGCGCGTAGATGCAGTTGCCTATGTCAGGAAGTGTAGCCGCGCCGCAGCGAGGCCCACATATCGAAGAATAGCGACCTGAGACCTAGCGACCGCCGCGCCGAAGCCCTGGCCCTTCGCTCGGTGGGAATGGACATCCCTTGGAGCCTTACCTATCGCCCGGCTTAGAAGAAAGCTGTGCGGTGACACCCAGGCTATTCCCGCGAGATGGATGGTGAAACCGCCGCGTCCATCAAAGATAAAGAGGTTGTTCAGTTTGTATGGAATAACATTGTGTGCAAGTTCAGAATACCACAATCTATTGTAATTGACAATGGGCCACAATTCAATAGCCGGGTATACAGGAATTTTTTTCCTTGCTCACCTGGGAATGAAAAGAGGACACCTCATCTTTAGATGCCTCGAGCTCACAGTAAGCGACATTTGCTCAGCCAGCCCGAATGGGCAGCCTCGCCTCTTTGTGGTCGGTCTTCGTCGCATCGCGGGCGCTAGGGCCTGGTCGGGTTATCCTCTGCACCCTTACCTTGGCATCACAGTGACACGTAGTCGGGCAGGCCACCTTGGCCTCTGCTTGGCGCGTCCCTTTCTTTCCACGTTTAATCTTTTCGTGCGGCTTTGGCGCTGCCAATGTGACTTAGATTTTGCCTTGGCCAAAGAAGAGTCAAAAGCCTGTTGCTTAGAAATGGATTACTGGGCATAAAGCCGTAGTTTCTCAGCGTCATCTAGCTAGGATTGAAACTCCCTGTGCTGACAAGCCATATTCGGGATAGCCGTCACGATCTGTAAAAGAAAAGTTAGAAGAAAATTACTACACAGAACTAGTAATAAGTACATACTAGCTTAACTGATCGATGAAAGTAATGATTACGGATAAGCATCTCGTCCTCGGCTATCGACTGGGAGGCCTCCTTATCTATGTAGACGAGAACAGGGATGGCATACGGCTCTGTGGCGACCACGGTACTGAAATAATTGGGATAGAGGTAGCGCATGTCTGTGACCAGGAACTTCACTTTGGTTGAAGGGGCTCCAACGGTGGATGATCTCCTGAGTACCCTCTGGATCTGTGACACCCCAAAACCCGAGGGTCCTGTTGACAACCCATCAACCTAGGGAATTCCTGTGGATTTCAGGTAACTCGATACCACACTATTGTGTCCCATTTATCAGGATCCATATTTTCACAAAATCGAGAGGAGTCTCCTTTGTTCGAGAGCTCACCAATATACAACCTATATAACAATATCTATGACTATCAGAGTCTGTGAGAAGTTGTAATAATGACCACACAGGGTCCATCTGTCCATATCCATAATGTACAACTATATCACAATAGTCCATAAGAGTTTATTACAACACTCTTGTACAAAACATATATTAAAACTAGTTTGTTCTAATATAGTTTACAAAAATATTTATCAAAGTCACATCTTGGCTTCCATCAAAATCACGGCCTCGAAGGAGCGTCGTCCTCCGGTGTACCACCTGCACCTGAAATATGGTCCCACAATGGGGTGAGCAATGCCCGGAAGAGAATAATTCCTATAAGGGCTACTCCCCACCTAAGTGCATATGCAATGTCATTTCACACATTCAAGTAAAAACATATACATTCATACTCAAATGCTTGGCACGTCGCTACGTATGTAAATTGTATGGAATTAGTTTAACGCTCAGAAAAAATTTATTTAGATCTGGTTGAATTCAATTTATTTTAAATAGACTTTACTTAATTTATTTTCCTCTTCGAGATTATTCTCCAAAAATCACATTTTTTAGGGTCCATCGGACACAGAGCCCAAAAAATGAAAAATAAATTGTATCTGATTAAATGAAATTTTTTGGGTAACTAGATTTCGCGAGACAAATCCAACGGTAAAGTCCGTTTCATCATCCGAGATCTAGAAAAATTTTCAGGCTTCCTTGAACCATTTCGGCAATTTTACTATTTTTACCATTTTTCATAAAAATTAAAATTTTCCTGAGTTTTACAAGATCAGGGGCAACCATACTCGTCGGGGGATGGATCCTCTCCTGCGGTGGAACATATGTGCTCAGCGGCACCCGGTCAGGCAGCCTTTTCCTGCTAGGCTCGGTATTTGCAAGCTTGGGCGGGAGCATCGGAGCAGCGACTACCCTTGATAAGGCCTCATCTCCAATTTCGTCGACATTTGAAGGCCCCTCAGTTGGGATCCCCTCCTCTAGAGGTGCACTGGCCTCATTGGGGGCACCTTCCAAGACCGACTAATCATTGGAGGCTAGATCAGGGGAGTCCACTAAAATTATTGCCCAGTTCTTCTGAGCCTCTTCATCTGGAAGGACCACTTCGACCATTTCCCATCAGATCTGGGGGTGGTCTTACCCTCCGAGCCTGCAGCTTGCTTACACATCCGTGCGGCAAACCTGGCGATAAGGCTAGACATTTCCTCCTCCTTGGCGGGCTCACTAACAATTACGAGTCCCGATCCACGAAAGTCTTCGCTTGGCGTTGGGTACGCCGTTTGCGAGCCTAAATCTTGTTTTCTTTCTTCTTCTTTGTTGGTCGGGGATAGGCCGCGAACTTTGAAGTAGGTGGCGGCAGGACTCTTAAAGTCCCTATCGCGGCTGGCTTGATCTTCTAATGAGACCGCTGAGGAAGAGCTACCTAGGTTCAACTTAAGAAAGTCAGCAAGAACAAAGTGCTCTCCCTCGATAAACTGCGAGACCTTGGCTTGAGGCAATGAGGATAATGTAAGGGAAGGGGCTAGTGCCCAACTCACGTAAGTTCCTCGCCGTCAACAAAAGCTTATGATTAAGCTCTGCCTCCGTTATATCCAACAATCGTCAATGTTCTCCAAGTTAGCCTTCTCATTCTAGTTGACTAGCCGACCTCGCTGCGACACCTGGAATAACATCAAGAAGCGGAGTGTGTCGAACAGTCCACTGCGAGGGACATGAGTTGCGACCAGACTAAAGCAAACACAGGAACCTGAGAAATAGGTTCACATCAAAGGAAGCCACTGAGGAATTTGGTGTCTTGTACCACGGACACAACAAGGCTGACCCTCTTCACCTCCCAGTCTTGGGAGAATCGAAATTGTTAAATTGTAGCCAAGGACATGAGCCAACAGATAGGCAGACTGATCTAAGCTTCAATGCATATAAGATGAAACAAATATCTACCGTGAGAAATATCAGTAGGTAGAAAGTTAAGCCTGCGCAGCCATTAAAATCCAAAAAACATTCAAATGAATAAGCATAGGAGGTGCCCGGGTGACATGTAGGAATTGCTTTACCAACGACGAAACGGGAAGCGAAGTCTAGCTGCGAACTGCTCCTAGGTGAAGTAGATGGCATTATCCGCTTCTCCTATAATTGAGAAAGTCGGTATGTCCGAAAATTCTAAGCTAATGTCATCGAGGACTCGACAGAAGGACCTCAACTCCTCCACGGACATAGAAGCCACAAGGCTGCTTGCGTGGGCGACTCCCAACTGGACCCCCTTCTGTGCTCAACCTAACTAGTGGAAGTCTCCTCCTGACCCCTCGTCATTCTCTGAGTGAAACAAAGAAAGGGGATCGGCTACAGGATCTCCCTGAAAAGCGATAGCGGGGCCAAAGCCTGGAGCTAAGGAGCTTTTCAAAACTTATTGGGACGCTAAGCTGACATCTCAAAACCCTCGTGCGGTTTCGTCGTTTGGAACCTTCTGGGCGGCGAAAAGCACATTCGAGGCAAGGCGAGCAAACCACGTGACGAAACGAGTTTAGCGCAAAGAAAATCATAAGTGAAGCAAAGGAAAAACCCACCGGGGGATCGAAAATGGTCGGAGATCTTCAACGGCTCCTTAGCCAAAATCTTCAGGAGTGTTGTAGATGCTCAAAGAATTTTTGGGCGAAAGGTTTCTAAGCAACGGTAAAAATTAACATGCGGATCCTATCCACATGAGGCGGCGGGACGGGTGCATTAAATGCGTGGGCAAATCGGCTTGATATCGAGACATGCTCTTCTCCTCCCACGTTTGGTATTTATAAAATGTTTTATCTTACTGGGCATCTAAAACACGCATGAGCTCCCTAATTGTAAGCACCTAGCTCTTTGGATCTATCAACCATCGAACCCATGGTTCTATGGGCCTAGGTCTACTTGGTTGGTGGGCCCCTCGATTTTCCTTTCGAAGCGGTCTGGGCCTATTATCCTTGGGGAACCCAAAGAACAATCCCAATCAGGAAACTCAAAAACACATTCACAACCTATAAAGGCTTCTTAGAAGCCAGCTTCAAGCCAACTACTCCCCTAGCCGACATAAGCAAAGAGTGAAATATAGAAAGATCGATGCACAAGAATGCCAAAAGCCAAATCTTATTTAAATGCACCAATAGGCTTTAGTGGTTACACAAAACAAAAACAAATACATCCAAACAACCATGATAGACCCATTACAAATACGTCTAAGCAACCATACCAAACTAATTGTCAAAAGAAAAAAAGAAAAAAAAGAAAGAGAAAGTCAAAGAAAAAGAAGAGTCTAAAATATTTTGTTTAAACACTTCCCTCCTCTCGATATACACCTTGTATACAACTAGGTGCCAGGATAAGGGGGCACTTAGCCCTAGCGAAGAACTCTAGAAGAGGGGAATTGGCATAATTAGGCTTCCTATCTAAGGCATCTGGTAGGTCAACACATATGTCGTCTTCAAACACACAATATCCATTGTGGCAAACATTTAGCAGAGACCTGAAAGCCTCTCCATAGCTTCTCCACGCCATTAGCCTATATCTGCAGTGAGGAGGAAATCACAATAAGGGAAAGAAGCTTTGTGTAACGGGAGAGGAATCCATTGGCAACTTCAAAGACCCAGAATTTTAAATATATGGGAGTAACTTCAAAAAGCGCATTGAATGCACCATCGGGACATCACGCGCCACATACGCATTTGAACATATGCGCATTAATAATGTATAATTCTCCATACTTAGGGTCCTGAAATATAGTATTTTTCCCCGACTAGAAGGGCATAATTCTCTAGTAAAAAAAAAAGGGGGGCATTGTGAGTATCGTGGCACAGCCTGGGCCCATACTGTCGATAGGCTAACGCCTATGAGATCCATCGCTTTGCTGCCTCATGAAGTGGCCCAAGGCTGGCCTACCATAATGGAAATGGGAACTAATCATGATAGAATCCTGAAGCCGTCAGGAATCTCAAGTCCTAATGAGACCGTCCTACCTCATATAGGAAGTTTGTTATGGATAAATATATTAAATAGGGAATCACGCGTAGGATATTTATCCACAGATCTCTTAGTATCCAAATCTCATACGTCTAAAAAACATAAATCCTTAATAAGGAAGAATTAGTCTTTCATAAGGAAAGATAGATCTTATCACAAAAATCACGAGATTATCTCACAATCAAGGAAGAAGTCAGTATAAAACAAAAGGCGTGAAATGTATACAACTCTAACTGTGCTAATTCCTTTTTTCCTCTTCTCCACCTTTTGTTGACAATCGCCGGAGCGACGACACCGTCGTCGGACCCCACTTGTTTGCGGGTTTAAATCGTGCTGCGATGCCTAGAAAGGTCAGACGATCAGAATGCTTGATAAAAATAAATAAAATTATTATTATTTTGATGAGTCATACCACCCAAGATGTACAAAAGGAGGTACACAATACCTACACATCCATAAGAATAGATTTACACAGAAAAGCCACCTCATTTTAATTACAACCCAAACCAATAAAAAAAAACTAGCAAGATAATAAGGAGACACATCAATGTACAATACAGATACCAAGCTAAGCGTAAACAAGATGGAAAATAATTAGAACATGAATATAATTATATAAAATAATAAATATTATAAAAGTATTGAATTGAATGTGTTGGAGTTTAGCTAATTGAACTTAGGTTGAGTCAAATCGAAATCGAGGTTAAGTTGAAAATAATTTAATCCAGTCCTAACTCAAATATTAAAAATGATTATCAACACTTGTCATATGAAATGAAATTTTTGTTATCAAAGTCTCCTTGTAATAGGATGTCTAATTGGGTATCTTCTATCTTCTGAGGGTCCATTTGGATCGGAAAAGAAAAGAAAATTAAAAATAATAATTTTTTCATACTTGATTTCACAAAAAAAAATAAAAAAATAAAAAAATCAAAAATCAAAATCCCTCAAAATTATACATATTTTAATTTTTTTTTTTAGTCTTTATATAATAGAGAAAAACAATTAAAACGAATTTTGAATAAACATATAGAATTAATTTATTATGTTTAAACTTTCTCTAAATTTTTTTCCTTCCACTTTTTTCTCTATTTTCTTTAATTATTACTTTTTGGGTTCAAAAGATAGCCTTAATTACTTGAAGAACAAGCAAATTGAATATTATCTTCCAAACAATAAATCAAATGAACTCTTTGGATATCAAAATCCAAAGGGATATTAATCTCATGGGATGTTTCCAAAAAATAATAATAAAAATTTTAAAAAAATCTTGAAAATGTGTGGTTTGAAAACTGATACTAGGTAGTGTAGTTTTCTCAAGATAAGTTTGACATGTAGGATAAAACTTCAAAATATGAGTTTTGATAGTAAAAAGTTTATAGAAAAATTATTTTATAAGGTGTCTTTTCAAGAGACACTTTTACTTTTTTGAAATTTTAGAAAGTGTATATTTAAAAGACACTTTCAATATAACATTTCAATAATTTAGAAATTTTCTCTTCAAGAAACACTTTTAATTTTTCGAATTTTTAGACAATGTGTCTTCAAACAGACATTATCAAAATTATGAAGGTATTTTTTCAAAAGACAATTTCATTATAACATTTTAACAATTTAGATACTTTTAGTCTAAAGACACTTTCACATAACACTTTCATTATGAAGAGACAATTATAGTCTAAATTCAAAATTTTCAAAATCATGAAAGTGTCTTTTTAAAATATATTTTCAATTTAAATTCGAATTATAAAGTGTATCTTGTCTGGCTTTTAACTTACATTTAAAATTTTAAAATCATAAGAAGTAAGTAGAAGAAAATAAAATAGAGTTAAATTTGAAATATGATTTTTATTTGCTACTTCAAATTAATTTCATTTATTTTAACTCATCAATATAAACATTAAATAATTCTAGAATATTTATTAAAATAAAATTGAAATAATTCAAAAATATGTAAGTTTTCAATTAAATTTGATTTCTTTGAGATTTTTCTTTACATGGTCAAACTTAAGGAAATCATTTTCCTTAGGTTTTGTTTGGTTTTTGAAAAATGATAAAGAAAGGAAAAATAATATTATGAAAAATCTTTTTCTTAAGTTTGGATGACATAGAAAAGTATAAAGAAAAGGAAAATTCTAAGAAAAATAATGTAATATTTTCTCTACTACTTTCCTTCAAAATTAATGAGGAAAATAAGAGAAAAAGAAAAGAGAAAAGTTATTATGCTTATATCTATATAATATTTGATTCCCAATCATATACATACATATTTTTTATATTCTTATATTCTTATAAATATGAAATAATAGAAAAAATTATTCAAATTGCAAAAAGGAAAAAATAAATAAAATAGACTCCTTTTTTCCTTTAAAAATTTCATGCATAACCAAATAAAAGAAAATTTTTATATTGCTTTCCTTACCTTTTTCCAATGTTTTAAAAACCGGATCGATGACCTAATTGAAAAAATTAATAGTTTACGGTTCATTGGTTGAACTGACGATCAAACCATGGTTGAATCGATGACGTTATAAATAGATAATTAATATATTATTAAAAATAAAAATAATTATAAATTAATTTGACTGGTTCAACCGTCGGTTCGATTGGTTCACAACCGGTTCAAAGAAAAACGGTTTTAACATTTGAATCGGACAATTTTTGTTACTGATTCACGGTTCAATCGATCGTACCAGTCTGGTTTTTAAAACATTGCCTTTCTCTTTCCTTCCATTTTTTCTTTTTAGTATTATTTCCCTAAACTTTTCTGGAAACCAAACATAGGTGTTTGTTTTTACTTAATCTTCAGACCAGACTTTTGAGCTTAATGCTGAATAGCACTTAATAGCATTAAGTATTAAGTTGTTTGTTTTTTAACATTAGGTAGTGAATAGGGATGACAACGGGACGGATTATTTTGGGTTCCCGTCCCGTCTCGCTCTTAATGCCACATGTTTAATTTAATTTTAATCGGGTTTTTAACGAGTTTGAGTTTATTTTTTCAAATCCGACACGGGTTCAGGTATTGTTACTTTAATGAAACTGAGAAAATTGAAATTTTCAAATGGTAATATGTTAATAAAAATAATAAATTGTCATAAGGGTTCGAGGAAGCATAAAGTGCAGATGCCGGATGAAAGGGGCTGCGCCGTTAAATTAGGTCTCGTGAGAAATCCTGATGACCTAGAAAAGTTTCGTCGAATTCTAAGACAAATGGGTACCGATTTTTATGAGTGATAAGTTGTTAGTATTTCACAGGAGATAAGATTTTACGAAAATGTCTGAAGTCGAAATGGAAACTAGGCTAAGTTAATTTAAAATAAAGTGAATGAAAAGAAATAAATTGTTTCGGGGTATAAACGAGACCCAGATAGACGATATGAGCGTATATATAAAATAATAATAATAAGCCCGCCTCGATTATATTTAAAAATAATTTTTATTATTTTCTTTTATACTTTAATATAAATAATAATTATTATTATAATGTTTTTAATAAATAATATATAAAAATTCATAATATTTTATTTTTATGAAAAATATTAATTTTAATATAATAAAAATAAAAAGCAAATATAAAAAAATTAAAATTCAAAATAAAAACAAAAATAAATATAAACGGGATGAATTTGGAATTTTTACATCTAGCCCAAAATACTTGTTTAATTTTAAATGAGACAAGTTTGGGAATTGAAGAAAAAATAAATGGCTAGGATTGAGGATAGGATCGCCCGATCCCAAACCACTCAGTTGTAAATCGCAGTAGTGTATCTTTGTAGTTATTCTTTTTTGTTGAAGCGATGATTGAGTTTTTTAACTATTTTTTTGTGGGAAATGACTTTAGAATAGAAAAAGAAGCCAAATATTTCTTTTACATTCGAGCTTAAAAAATTTCGTGATAAGTATTGAAAATTTAAAAAAAACAAACGAGCAATTTCAACAAAACGGCTTAATTCAGCTTGACATTAAGTCAAGCTCAAACGCCACCATAATCTTAAATTTTATTTTCTTTTCTTAAAAATTTATACTTTTAATTCCCCAAAAAAATGCTAGGTGAAGAAAATTAAAAATTAAAAAGAAAAATAGAATGAAAGAAAAAGGAAAGGAAAGTAATATAAAAATGTTCTCTTCTTTGGTTCTATATGAAAATTTTGAACCAAAAAAAAATTTAAGAAATCTATTTTATATTTTTCCCTTTTTACAAATTTAATAATTTTCTCTACTGTTTCTTATTATTTAGGAATATAAAAATATAATATATATATATATATATATACATGATTAGGAACCTAAGTGTATATAATGCAAAAAAACCTCTTTTTTTCTTCCATTTCTCTCTTACCCATTTTTCTTATTATTTTTCAATAGTGAAAAATATTACAAGCATTTTTCTTCAATTTTTTCCCTTACACTTTCTTTCCATCATCTATGTCATCAATCTAAATATAGCCTAAGTACCCTCGGAAAAAACACAACCTTCATATGCTAATGATCAGCCCCCGAACTCTGCATCTAAGAAAACCATGGAATTATGCTTATAGTGATGCGTATAATATAAAAGCAGCTCGATGGAAGTTGTGAAAATAGAATTAATCAAATGTCATTTTTGTAACATGCGGTGTTTAGCACGCGAGCCCGGTGTTTTACTTTCCAAATGGTAGGTGCCAAAATGGGGTGTCATTTTAATAATTAAATGTTTTTTTATTAAAAAATATAATTAAACTTAACGGTTATATTTACTTGAATATTTTTCATAACGATCGTAATTTAACGGATATATTTGTATAGTAACAATTTCAAATTTCAAATTTCAAATTTCAAATTTCAAATTTTGTCATGAAATTCAAATTTCAAATTTCTTAGTTTAATTCAAATTTGAAGAATTTAACAGCCAAAATAAAAAATTAAAGAATTATAGTGCGTCTATAAATATGATAATTTTTCTCATGTTTTTCATCCATCTATCTTACATTCTCTTTCGATTGTCCGATATCTCCTTTATAACGACTGTTATCCTTTTCGTATTTTTAAATTCGTGGTACCATGAATCGTTTCGCAATATTTTAGGAGAGATCCTCAATATTGAAGAATAAGATAATGATGATTTGGATATGTTGTATCTTTGCTGACTAGAAGGTCAAGAGGTTTGATCGAGGAACGGATAAGAAGGCATCATGGATTCGGATTCAGGAATGCGGGAATGGTTAATCGTGATAGAGTTGAAGGTCGTAGAAGAGACTCTACCTCCATTGACTATTTGCTACCCCTTGTGTATATGAAGTTTTTCGAGAGGAGGTTGAGATGGTCATCCTCTTTCTTGGTGTAAATGAGGTTGAACAATATGATCCATACTTCATCCAAAGAACAGATGTCGTTGGAGTTCTCGGTTTGTCATTCCTTCAAAAGATAACAGCTGCTTATAGAATTCTTGCCTACGGAACACCGGCAAATTCTGTGGATGAATACATCAGAATTGGAGAAAGCACGACCATAGAGAGTCTGAGAAGGTTTGTGAAAGCTGTTATTGCAATGTTTGGCGACCATTACCTAAGGTCACCAAACAATATCGATGTGCTCGGTGCTACAAGCGGAGGGAACAAACGTGGCACTACGGCATGTTAGGGAGTATTGATTACATGCATTGGAAGTGGAAAAAATTGTCCTACCGCGTGGCAAGGTATGTATACTGGTCATTGTCATGAACCAACAATCATTTTAGAAGCTGTGGCATCTCAAGATCTTTGGATATGGCATGCATTATTTGATCTACCTGGTTCATTGAATGACATAAATGTTCTAGATAGGTCCCCTGTTTTTACATTATTAGCAAATGGTCATGCTCCTCCAGTTAACTATATAATTAATGGTCATGAGTATAGAATGGGATATTATCTAGCTGATGGTATTTATCCAAGCAGTCGACATTTGTAAAAGCGATTCCACATCCATGGTTTGAAGAAAAAACATTTTGCTAAAGAACAAGAGTCGACGAAAAGATGTAGAGCGGGCAGTTGGGGTACTTCTGAGCGTTTTGCAATTGTGCGTGGACAATACGTTTTTGGGATGAAGAAACGCTGAGATATTATGAAGCATGCGTAATAATGCGTAATATGGTCGTGAGAATGAGAGATGTGGTAATAATGACTTTGATGGAAAGTGATCTGGAAAATCCGCTGTGGAAGTGTCACATGCGTATACACCAGAATTAGAAGACTTCATGCAAACTCATTATCATATCAGGGACAGTGTTACTCATTCTCAACTGCAGTCAGATCTTATCGAGCATTTGTGGGAACGACATGGCTACTAATAACCTATATCAATTTCAAGTTGAAGTTGTATTTTCAATTCCAATTTCAATTTCATGTTGTATTTTAATTCCAAATTTCAATTTCATGTTGTATTTTAATTCCAATATCAATTTCATGTTGTATTTTAATTCTAATTTCAATTTGATGTTATTTAATTCCAATTTTAATTTCATGTTGTATTTTCAATTCCAATTTCAATTTGAAGTTATCTTTCAATTCAATTGCAACATAATAAATAATGACTACAAATTAAAAATAATAGCAACATAATAAATAACAAGCCCAAAATTAAAACCGCTTTTCATAACCTCATCTTGAGTTATTCCAATATGTTGAAAGTGGGTCCATGCGGTGAGTATCGGTTCCATGATTTTCATCTCATTTTGCATTTGAATTTCTTGCACATGTCTTTTCTTTCAATTTCCTAGCGTTCTGATGTTCTTTCGATACTATCTCTGTTGAGCATAAATTTTGTCTGTCATTCGACTTTTGTCATTCACTTCCATTCTTTCATTCCAGTGGTGATGATCTAGTGATCTTTCAACATCGATTTGCTTCTCTTTGTTTTTAAGTTGTTTCTTCGAAGCCTTTCTGCCCAATGGCCTATCGAGGTTGGGAGAGGACGAGGGTTCAGTGTCATCCCCTAAATATGGTGTTGAATAGCAGGATTCGACATGAGCTGATTCAGCAGGACTACCGGTTGAATGAGTTTTGCTCTCTTATTCTTTGGTCGGATCACCCAGTCCATTTAAGCTCCATTTTGATATATTCCAGTAATCTTTCGTATTGAAATAGTTTTCGATAATCTTAACAAACATTTCTTTGTAGTATTCGGAAAAACATAAATTATTCGTTAATATAGTTCGAATATCAAAATCATACTAGTGTCTGAATTAAGTTTATATCTTACATTATTTTGCTCGGTGTGTCCACTTTGTCTTAGTCTTTCAATTTGACTATGAAAGCCCAGAACAAATTTCTTCGCATTTGCATTTATATGGAGTCCATGACTTTTAATAGAAGATTGAAACGCTCTTCATGGTGCCTCCATGAAGTTTTAAGTATTGCAAAATTCTTTGCGGAATGCACCACCTTGTTGTTCATTCGAGTAATTACATCTACAGCTGTATTAAATATATGAGACACAATTAATTTATCTTCTTTCTCTGAGAGAAGTTGTTGTCCTTTGCAATTTCTCAATCTTGGGTGACTACATTTTATGCGGCGCCATCTTTTGTGGGATTAAAAATCTGAGATGATATAAATCGTATAAATCGGTGTCGTTCGTAAAAGCAGTGGAGTTCAAGAAACGTGCCATTTTTCAAATCCATCTACAAAAAAAAAAAAAATTCTAATCCAATTTAAAGAATGAGCAATTTATAAAGTATACAAATAAATCTATCAATTATAAGAATTTATAATTAATTTAAAAGAATGAGCAATTTATTAATTAAAAAATTATAATCAATTTAAAGAATAAGCAATTTATAAAGTATATAAATGAATCTACCACTTATAAAATTTATAATAAATTAAAATTAGCAATTTATCTATTTTAATTTAAAAATAAAAATTGAATTTAAGAAGAACACCTTTCTTCTAGCTAAGCGGTTCTTCCCCTTCCTCCTCCTCCTTCTTTCTGTCTTCCTCCTCCTTCAAACGGCTCTGCGATTTTTCTTCCATCTTTCTTTCTTCCTCTTCGCCCATCCATCTTTCTTTTCTTATCTTCCTCCGCTTTCTGCTGCATGACAACAAGGGCTGAGTTCGGACAATATTTCGAAGCGTGTAAGGCAGAAATTGATTTACGGAAAAGGGCAAAATCGTAATTTCGATTACGAAATTGTAATTTCGGTTAAAAATTCGAAATTTATTCTCTAGATCTCGTATGACGAAACGGATTGCACCGTTGGAGTCGTCTCGCGGAATCCAGCTAGCACGTAAAATTTCGTAGAATTCCGAGACAGTCGGAGTTGGCACGTTTTACGAGACATCGCAATTCGGGTGCCATAAAACAATTTTCGATGCTACGAAAGTCACATATAACACGTACTCATGTGTCATAAGTGGCATGAGTAGATAAATAATGAAAATGGACGGTAGAGATAGTCTTAGAATGTCAGCGGGAAAGAATGACGCGTGGTATTAAAGGAAAAGATTTAAATGATAATAAGACAAAACACTCAATAGTGTTTGTCTTCTCAAATGCAAAAAGGGGAGCAAAACGTGAAGGGATGGAGGAAATGACAGTGAGCTCCAGATTTTATTTACGAGTAGAGAGAGGGAGTGTCTTCGCCTGCAGAAATAGCGCGATCACGTCGTCGGCCGGAGTCTTGGACAAAGAAGGAGAAGTTGCTCACAGGCGAACTGCAGCGTGGACCGCGGTTGAGTTTTGACAAACTCCGTGAGGTAGAGGTTTCTCCTACTTGGGTTTTACACTTTATTTAAGTGTTTTTCAATATTTCGGTTGGATTGAGGCCTTGAACGGCCGTTTGATCGGTCCCAGGCAGGACGGATTGTGTAATTTTTTTTAGAGGCGGTTTACGCTGTCAGGTGGGTAGGGGCTGTTTGGAGTTAATTGTGTGTTGGTTATGTATTAAATGAATTGCTTTGGTATGTATAGGGCCGGTAATGGCCGTGAAACAGGTTCACTAAATTGAGCCCAGATGATTTGTGATTTTCAGGAATAGTAACCGAGGTTTCACTATTCCGAAACGATGTCTCAAAAATAATTTTTGTAGAATTAATATGTTTAATTAGAGTAATTCAAGTATAATTGCTCGTGTTTGATCATTCTTACGTGAGCTAATTTTGATGTGATGGAATGCAAAATTACATAACATGATTTGTGTGATTTAATTTTTTATGTGAATATGCGTGTTTATATATTTGCATGTGTTATATTTGTAATGGAATTTGCATCATGCATTCGCTATCTGTGGGAGCACCACTAGGGCGATAGGGTGAGTGCATGAGGTGAGTGCAGAAAATGGTTGGAGGGTTGTCTAAAAACTAAAAATGATCGGAGGGTAGTCCATACTAAAAATATCAATGTCGTCGGAGAACATTGGTCATTAATATACATCGGAGGGTAGATCCATAATTAATATCAATTGTCGGAAGCAATGATTATTATATACACACATCGGAGGGTTGTCCTGAACAAATATTATAATAATGTCCCTCATCTGAGGCTTAGGCGAGTGTGAGGAGTGGTGAGGACTTCAGTGCAGAGATGATCGGTTAGACATTCAAGTAGGATCAGTACATTTACTTGAATGTGTGTTTATTCCCAGACATTGCATTGCGACTTAGGTGGAGGTAACCGCCAGGGTGGTTCCTCGCGAGCGTTAGCTCGCCTGTGGATGGATATTATTTTACGGGTGCGGGGAGGCGTGCGAGGGACTGGCTCGTCCCCAGAGGCAGAGGTTTAGAAAGCCCGGATTGTGGCTTTGGGTTATGATGCATTACATGTATTAGAATTGTTTTAATTTTAGTATATGTTGTAAAATTTGAACTCTTGAATTATGGTTTGATAGTTGGATATATATACATTGTTATGAGTATTGGTTTATGAGCCCAAGTGGCGTTTAATCATAGGCTGTTATATTGAATTTGTTTGGGACAGGTTTATCACGGGTTTGTATTTGGGTAGAGCTCCTGGCCTAAGGGACTTTGCCCGATTTTGCCGTGAAAAATGTCGGACACTCGACATTCCGCAGTGTCAGCGAGTTGACGGGTAGTCAACGGACCCGGGGATCGGGGTGTCACGACAGTATCGAGCACAGGTATCTGAGTACTAAGGCGAGTTTGGAAGCAGGCCATAGTCTTTGAGGGTATAAGAACATCACCACTGGGTGTGGTTCGATGTTGAGCGTAGGTATGAGATTACCTAGGAAATCCACGGAAGGACAAATGGGACACTACATGCATGTGTTTTAGGGGATTGTTTGATAAATGATGTGTGACATGAATCATTTGATGAATGGTGTGTATACCATGTTATATGTGTTATGTTTGTTTATTGCTTGAAGTGATTAGCACATAGGAAAACAAGTGATGTTAGAAATTTTTAGAAGTTTTACAGTGTGTAGCGGAACAACTGAGAGAAATAAAATAAATTTGAATCAATTTATTTGGTTATTGGATAATGAAATAAAATTTTAATAAATTTGAGGGTTGAACAGGGTTGGTGTTATATAGGGAGGCTTTGAAGTGGACCTTTTCGAATTAAATGAAAAAATAATAATAAAACAAAATAAATTTTTAAGCAATTTATTTGGTTTATTGAGAAAATGAAAAAATATATATATTTATATATATCTATATATATATAAGGTGAAAAATTTTACGATTAATAAAAGCTAGAAAAGAAAGTAAAAGAAAATAGAATTTTATAAATTTATTTTTGGTTATAAGATGAAGAAAATAATTTTCCTAATGTTTCACAAGTTGTAAATTTAAGAAAATGGAGTAAAATAAATTTTTATAAATTTATTTGAGTATTATGGAAAATGAAAAAAAATATAGGTGTATATTTTTTATTTTCCTGTGGCTGAAAAAATGAAAAACGAGAAAAAAAAACGTTTTTGGGCTACTACCCAAGTGAGTGTGAAAAAACAATTTGTATTGCAAGAGAATGTATTGTATCGTGGTGGCAAAGAGTGCGGGATTAGCAGGTTGTATTACTGATAGGATCGGTGTATTACGAAATTGGTTTAGGAGGCGTGAGAGTGTGTTGCAATACAAGAAGTGTATTGCAGGCTGGAAAGGACATGGGAGGCAGGGATTGTATTGCAATACAATTCCTGTATTGTAACCTAGTGGGGCTGAAATTGTATTGCAAGCACTATTGTGTGTGTGACCAATGGAACAAGGTGAGGCGCTATCAGCGACACGGCCGGCGCCGCGTGCGACGGGCGCTGCGACACGGCATGGCGGGGCACGCGGCACGGGCGCTGGGCGCGGCAGGCGTCTTTGTTGGGTTTGTGGGCTATGCACGGTGCACTCAGCTGTTTTGATAGTTTGACTCGATCTTGTTCTGAGTCAATTTTTTGGACATTGTTCGTGAACCCAGGTTCATGAACCTTCATCACAAAATTTTCAAAAAAATTATTAAGCCAAAAAAAAGAAATAAAATCAAATAAAATTAGACAAAATTTTCGAAAAATAAAATTTTCAAAAATGAAATTTTCGAAAATAAAATTTTGTTGAAAACAATATTTTAAATGCAAAATTGATTGCCTTGCATTACCTGTAAATGCAAGAACAATATGTATACACTGATGTATGTGTATGATTAGTGTCTCGGGGCTATGTTTATGCCTTAGAATCTTGTATTAATTTAAAGCGCCCATGTTAATTATATAGATGGCTAGTCAGGCGGGCGTGAAATCCACGAGTGCTGATCAGGGCACCACGATGTTTGATCGACGGGCTTTCTGCGAAGTGTAGGTATTCGACAGCGACTATCGTAGAGCTGGTATAGCGGGTAGACGGAAGATCTAGTAACTCCCGGAGGTTTAGGGCGCATCATCCTCCGACATTCATAGGGGGAGGAGGTCAATGGTGAGACATTGGTTCATCTGCGAATCGAGAAGGTGTTAGAGGCTATGGAAATTACCTCTGACGTGACCCGGATTAGACTAGCTATGTTCTAGCTAGAGAGTGAGGCCCAAATATGGTGGAAATGGGCAAGGACCTCTAGAGACATTAGAGGAGCCTTAGTATGTGAGTTCTCTCCTAGGGATTAGGGCGAGGATATGGATTATATGTCGAGGTTGCGAGTTGGAGATCTGGGGACTCCACTCACGATGGACTGAGGATCATGGACATGTCGGAAGTTCGATGTCATCCACGGGGATGGATTGGGCGGCGGCACTGAGTCGTTATCGATTGTGAGCGTAGGAGGGTTACCGCCTACACACAGGACGGTACTCGCGTGGTATTTCAGGGGGACAAACATGATATTTTGCCCCCGAAGCGATTATCACGAGTCCCGGTGTCGGGGGCCGGTTAGGCGGGTTGGCTAGCGAGCACTTAGAGAGGAGAAGACGAGACTTAGTCACCTCGGGTAGTGTGAAAAATATGAATGTTTTTCCATGAGGTACACCTGCCGACTCACAGAGGGTTGTAGACTTGATGATAAGTGCAGCGCGAGTGCGCATCTCATGACTCGCATAGGATGGCGCGCGGTTGAGTTCGGGCGAGTCCGACTCACGAGTTCGCGGACAAGGGGTTCATTAGGCCGACGCTTCACCGTAGGGCGCTCGGTTTGTTTCGCGAAAAGAAGGACAAGACCCTTATTTGTGTATTGATTACAGACGGTTGAGCGAGTTCACGATCGAATCATTTATCCATTGCGGATCGATCGATTTGTTTGTCGGTTGAGAGGGCGAGTTTACTCCAGATAGGCGCCCCGCCGCGTTCTGTCCGGGCGAGGTTGGGAGACCAGAGATATCCCTAAGAGCGGCGTTTAGGACGCGTTATGAGCACTTACGAGTTCTGATGATGCCCTTTGGATTAATGAATCGCCCGTGGCGTTCATGGATCATCGCGTAGGGTGTTTCCCGACCCTATCTAGATCGGTTGTCGTGGTGCCGTGGATGACATTTTGATGCACTCCCGGTTAAGTGGGACATGGTATCGCAGGATCGTTCCTCTGATTGAGACCATCAATTATCACGTGAGTTCGATGGTGCGAGTTTTGGCTGCGGGGTGAGGATTTTAGGACACGTGGTGTTAGCATCAGGAGTGTCAGACGACCTAGAGAAGGTTGAGGCCGTGATAAGTTGGGAGAGACAGAATGTCAATCTTTGAGATACGTAGTTTCTTGGGATTGGCTGGGTATTATAAGAGATTCGAGAATGGTCCATTCGGGGCAGGATTGTAGGACTTCGCCTACGGGACGTGGACTCCATGGTTGGGACGACCCTGACCATAGAGAGAGAGATCGAGGATGCTCGAAACACTCGGGATACGGGTGTTGGTAGCAAGAGGAGGATCATCCTTCTTCTAGTTCGAGGGAAGGCGAGGAAGACCTGCTACGAGTTTAGGACCGGGAGAGGCGGGTTGGGCATGTGAGACGGGATTGCCCTAAAGACAGGGATCCCAGGGCTTTGGGACAGCGTAGTCCCAGTTAACTGTAGAACATGAGAGTATACGGTTCATTCCTCCACACCCAAGTATGGGTCAAGGAACCCGGAGTTTCGATTTGGGGTGCTATCACGAGCACTCGTTAACCGCGAATGAGCGGAGGGCGAGTGTGGGTCGAAGTCAAGTCTGGTCGAGGTTCGCGCGTGAGCGTGGTGGACCTTAGGGTGGTAGACATATTGGTTGTTGATGTCGGGCTTGACATGGATGGATTCGCGACCATCGGGTTGTTAGTAATTAGGTTAAGCCCAGTTGTCATACGGAAACCTACGGTAGCGGATTTGGGCTCGAGAGGTTAAGGCCTTTAGAAACGGGTATAAGATGTTCTTCCCTAGGATGTAGGGTGAGAGTTGATCTGATAGGTCGGGATTATGAGTGAGGGATCTCAGAGATTCTGCTCATGGTGGACCGGGATTGGGTGTCCACGGTGTAGCGTGTGCGTTGTGTGCACGGTATGCATCGCGTCGAGTCGGGTGTGGGTGCCTTGGTATGGTCGATTCAGCTCTTGGTGAGGTGTGGGTTGAGTTTGTCTTTGGGACGACTACGTCCAATGAAGACTCATAGTTCGGTCGGAAATGAAGAGTAATTAGAGTGTGTTGGGCAAAACAAAAGGGGGCAGTAAATCCCTGGGTGAGAAGCACAGGTTAGGGTGTGAGAAACCAGGGGAGATATCCCGAAATTCTGTGTGGGTGTAAGAGACCCGGGGAGATTTCCCAAATTTATGTGTGAATGTAACAGGCTCGAAGTGTAAGCCGAAGAATCATGTTGCGAAATGAAAACACACGGTCGAGTGTCACATAGGCTCAGAGTTGAGTGATAGAATCGGATGTGACTTCGAGATGAAAACACAGGGACAGGTTATAATGTAGACTTAAAGTTGAATGATAGGAGTCGGGAGTGACTCGAGATTTGGATGCCCATTGGAAATTGCGTTAGGTGTTGGTGAGCCGGCAAGGGCTCGGTATACGGATGTCGATCGCTGACATGAATTTGAGTTGACGGTCCGTTGGATTGTCGATGATTGTAGCTTTGGGAAGGTTAGGCGTTTACACCTGAAATAGAGGTTGTGTAGAGTTACGCATTATATGGATTATATACAGGTCTTAGAGGACATGTTGCGAGCATGCGTCCTGAATCATAAGGGTAGCTGGGAGGGAGCGGTGCCTTTAGTGGAATTAAGCTACAACAACGATTACGAGGCCCAGTATACGGATGGCACCATATGAGGCATTGTATGGGAGGCCATGGTGCAGATTATGTTGGACCGAGGTGGGAGAGGCTCCCATTGCGGTCTGATCGGTCAGGAACACCTCAGGAAGGTGAGGCTTGATCTGACAGCGTCTTCTCACGGCTGGAGGCGACGGAAGAGCTATGCGGATGTGCGGCGTCGACCATTGAGTTCGGAGGTTGGGATGCGATTTTCTTGGGTGATACTGGGAGGTGGTCGAGGTCGCGGCGTGGGAAAGTATCGCCCAGAAATTCATTGGGCTTTTTCAAGATACTCGAGAGGGTAGGCCTTTGCATGGCGTGCGGGTTGGCGTTGCAGCCCGGTATGTCGGGTGTCACGGATGTTCCACGTCTCCATGCTCGGTATCGCCGGATCCGGCTCATGTAGCGGATTGAGGACGGGTGGAGTTGGCAGGCGATGGGACACTTTTTGTGGAGAGGACGGTGTGCATTTTTGGATAGTCGCGAGTCGGGTTTGCGACGCCGGGTGTGAGGCTAGTGAGGTGCTATGTGGCTATGGGTGGAGGAGTCAACGTGGGGCAGATGACCCACGATGCGGGCGCTATCCGCCCTTTGTTTAGGGATGAAGGTATGTAGTTTAGTCGTTTAATAATTAAATGACGAGGTTTACATGCATGGTAGAATGCACGTTGCATATGCATGTGTTATTATTTGTGATTGTCACCTGCGAATTCGGAATGAAATTATTTAAGAAGGAGAATGGACGAAATTTCAATTTAAAGGAAAGAGGTAAATTGTAATTTCGATTCTGAAATTGTAATTCAGTTAAAAATCCGAATTTTATTCTCTAGATCTCGGATATTGACAGTTACATAGTTGGAGTCGTCTCGTGAATCTAGCTAGCACGTAAAATTTCGTAGAGCCCAAGTGGTCGGAGTTGGCACGTTTGTGAGGCATCCTTGATTCGGTCTTAGTAAAGCGATTTCGATGCGCGGAGAAAGTCGCGTATAAGCAGCATCTTCGTAATGTGGCCAAGTGGCGTAGTAGAGAAAGTATGAAATGGACCAGTAGAGATAATCTTAGAATGTTAATGGGAAAAGAATGACATAATTGGTATTAAGGATAAGATTTAAATGATAATAAGACAAAACACTCAATAGTGTTTATGTACCAATCACAAAAGAACAAAACGTGAAGGATGGAAATGACAATGAGCTCGAATTTTATTTCTAGTGAGAGAGTCTTGTACCTGCAGAAATATCGCGATCAGATCGTCGGTCTTGGAGACGAGAAAAGGCTGCTTTACGGGCTATTTCTGTGATGGCCGCCGATTGAGGAGTTTAATGAACTCAGGTGAGGTAGGGGTTCTCACTTGGGTTTGCTTTTATTTAAGTGTTTTTGATATTTCGGTTGGATTAGGCCTTGGCGGTAGTTTGATCGATCCCGAACTTGGGACCGGGTGTGTAATTTTTTTAGAGGCGTTTACGCACGGTCAGTGGGTAGGGTGCGTTTTAGTTCAGTGTGTTGATTTATGTATTAAATGAATTAACTGTATGTATAGAAGTAGGTAATGACAGTGAAACCAGGGTTCACTAAGTGAACTGATGATTTGTGATTTTCGGAATAATGCTTGAGGGTTTCCTTGTTGGCTTGATCATTCTCAAAAATAATTTTGTGAATTAATATGTTTGGTCAGTAATTCCAGTGAGTGCTCATGTTTGATCGTTATGCCGCGTGAAATTTAATTTTGATGTGATGAAATGAGAAATTACATAACATGATTGTGTGATTTAATTTTATGTGAATGTATCGTATTTATATATTTGCATGTGTTATAGGTGTAATGGAATTTGCATCATGCATTATATGCGAACACACAGGGCGATAAGAGTAGTGCATGAAGAAGGTGAGTACAGAAAATGGTTGGGTTGTCTAAAAAACTAAAAATGATCGGAGGGTGTCACTAAAAATATCGATCGTCGAGCTATTTGCGATTGATATACATCGGAGGAGTAGTCCATAATTAATATCAATGGTCGGAGGCAGCCCAGGTGATCTCATACACATCGGAAGGTTGTCACAAACAAATAAACATATGAATGTATCACGAGGCAGGCGAGTGTGAGGGAGTCGGTGAGGACTCGGGTACGAGATGATCAGTTAGACATTCAAGTAGGATCAGATAATTCATTGAATGTGTATTTATTTGGGCGTTGCATTGCACTTAGGTGGAGAGTAGCCAGCCAGGGTGATTCACTGCGAGCATTAGCTCACCTTTGCCGAGGGATATTATTTTCTGGTACAGAGAGGCATGCGAGGGGCTAGATCTAGGAAGACGGAGTTTAGAAGCGGATTGTGACTTTGGGTTATGATGCGTTACATTTATTAGAATTGTTTTAATTTTAATATGTATTTGTATAAGAAGTAAAAATTTGAACTCTTGAACTATGGTTGGATAGTTGGATATATATACATTGTTATGAGTATTGGTTTATGAGCCCAGTGGCTAGTTTGTCGTAAATGTATATTGGGTTGTTTGAGACGGGTTTTATGCGAGGTTTGTATTTGGGTAGAGCTCCGCATTACAAAGGCTCTGTTTTGTGAAAAAAATGTCGGGTTCACCGACGTTCGCGAAATGTCCATGAGTTGTGAACAGTCGGACCCGGATCGAGTGTCACAAGGCAGGGTTTGTTGGATTCAGGGTTTGAGCGAAGTCGGTAAGGCTCGTTCCCTTTGAATCTCTGTGTTTTTATAGAAATTGAAATCGGATATAGCCGTTGAGAGAGCCGTTGAGATAGCCATTGGGGTCTGCATGGAAGAACCGATGGGCATTTTGCGTCTCTGCGTCTCTGCTCGAAGTTGCCGAAGATATGGCCTTGACATCACGGATGGCATTTTGCCGCTGATCGCGTCTGTTGGAGCGTGGTTTTTGGTGATCTGGGTGTCGTTTGTGGTCTGGTGTGACACGCGATCGCGACTCCGTTGGAGTTAACCACAAAAACTAAGAATCAAGAAAATTGAGAAGCAGAGGCAACTTCATAATAAAATGATTATCATAAGATTGAAAGCCATCATCTTAAAGTGAGATTAACAGGGATATGATACAGCAAGAATCGTAACCTCACTTCTCTGACATGATCCATGGCAGTGGTTAACAGGTCTACGATCGATCATCAAAGTGAAGAAGTATCCCGAGAGCGCTAATCATGCGATAAGAACCGAAGCGAGTTAAATGAACACAGCATCTCCATCATCGAGAAATCAGAATCACGGCAGAAAGATCGAGTAGATATTGATACAACTTAACAAGAACCTGCAGCAAGACATTTTCCCAGAAAAATATAGTATTGATGTAACTTCAAATAATTGAATACATAGTGTTGCTGTTGCTTAATGGATTAAAATTAGGGTACAACCAGGAAGTAATTATAAATTCATTGACTGTGTGCGTGTAGTATTTACATATGAGTATATATCACAATCCTGTACTAAAGAAGAATTTTCATTTCATTTTCAAGGCTTCTTCCAACAAAAGTTCAGATTCTTGTTCTGCCTTAGAATATGACGAGTTCGGGATAAGGCTATCTTCAGCTTCTTGATGCAACATAATTGAATGGCCTGCAAGAATGTTATCAGAGGACACTGCTGGCCGTTCTATACCAAATCGAGCCCATTTCTTATCCTTCGCATGAACAACGGTAGGGTACAATAAGAATCCCAGGAGCATAACTACACCACTCACTAAAAAGGTCTTTATAGAAGCCAAACACATAACAAGCACAAGCAACAATGAAGGAGGTAGGCAAAGCATGATCACACCAAATGTTTGCAAAGGAACTTTATAAGGACGATGAAGATCTGGCTTCTTTATTCTCAACTTTATAAAAGCTGCAAATTCGAGAAGCATTCCTATAGAATATAGGAAATTCAGAATTCATTTCTTGAAAGCTCATCCATGATAAGAAAATGACCGATTTGCAGAGCACAAGATGCTTATAGTAGGCGTTCCATACTTTGATCTGCAATCAACAAACATAACAACAAAGAAAAGAAAACCTCAATATTTTTTTCATTAAAAAAGAACAAAAGAAAAACCTCAAAGGGAATAAATTAAAGAAAGAATTATTTCTTATCAACCTCACTAGCCTTTTAGACAAAAAAAAAAGTTCATATAGGTTTTCTAAGTATTTCCAATGCATATTATCTCATATACGTGATTCACATCCAGCGGTGTCAGATATGTCCTTTGAGCTAAGGAATGAACTTTAGACGTGTGTATGTTAAAAGGAGTCGTATTTATAGTGTGGAGACTTTCTGCATGTGTGATGTGACTCTTGACCCAATATTTTTGTGTCAGGCTATTTGAATTTAGAGGGTAGTCTTGCTTCAATTTAAAATTTGAAGTTCAGATAGGAAAGGAAAATGACAAATTAAGTTGAAACCATAAAAGCCCAGAAAAGAAAAGAAAGAGAAGCAAGTAGCAAGCAAGAAACTGACCGACCTTGAAGCAAATATAGCTGGAAGCATTCCTATCTCACTCATCCCAAAAGTTAGGAAGAGGCATGCTGCTCATTTCTGCTTCAAACAAGCCCAGGATTAGACATTGCAGATGCTGCTTGGATCCACCATTTGAGCCAAACCCCACCTATCAACATCCCAACTTCTGCAAAATACCCGTCACTCCATTCACTAGAAGCAGACCTCAAAGCTCCTGTCCCTGCCAGAAGCGGGATTATATACGAAGAAACCACCAACACCACAGCCCCAAGAAGAGCCTTTGGGAATGTCCTACTAAATTCTACACTCTTACTACAGAAGTGTACTAGCCTTATCCCAATAATTCAAATTCCAAAACATACTATTGAAATAACCCCTCCAATTCACTTTCTTAAAATCTACAACCGACCACTGTACAGGCCTGATTTTAGGAATTGAAAGAATGCTCATCACAATGAAAGGGCAGAGCGAGAAAACTGCAAGAGAAACTGCCGCAAACCCCACAATGTGCAAGCTCTGACTAGTCAAATAAGTCAATGAAAATGTAAGCCCCAAAGAGCTGGAATTCTGGCTGCTTAACCCATTGAAGATTGAAATGAATGTTTCAAGTAATCAGAAGCAAAACCGGATGAGGGCGTTATCCATTACCCACTGAACCATTTCCAAAGCCCTTCTTGGAAACCCCAGAAAGGTCAAATGCTGAAATCCAAACCTTATATCCCCCATTTTCAGGAAAGCTTATGGCCCCAGCTCAATCACCAGAGCTTCAGGGATGCTCAAAATGAGGAAAGATTGAAACCAAGCAGGATAGAAACTGGACCATACTTCAGACTGACGGAATCTTCCACACCAAAAGGTCCCCCGGATACCTCATAGAAGATTAAAGCGATAAGGGGCAATACTGTAAGCTTTGGATTTCTTTTAACACCAGTGTCTTCCACATCTCCCTCTTCACCCATCCACAAACAGGGGAAGAGAGAGTCTGGAGCTGAATCAAGGATTCAAATTTCAGCCGATTCAATCAAGCATTCAAAATTCAGTCGATTTGCAGGCTTTAATCAACTGGATTTTATTGGATTGAGAGATCTGTAAGAGATAAAAACATATTATCCTCATACCCAGCAACAAAAACGCATTCAACTCACAAATCTGCGTCAACGTATCATTTGAGGAAAAAAAAACATATTATCCTTTCAAGTAAGCAGCTCTTATTTGGCAAAAACATAAAATCCTCAGACCAGTCACAAAAACGCATTCAACTCACAAATCTGCATCAACATAATCATTTGAATAAAAATAAAACATATTATCCTCAGACCCAGCAACAAAACGCAATCCACTCACAAATCTGCGTCAAAGAAGTTGAAAAACTACCTGCTTCGAAGGACAACTGAACTGGGACTTCCCTGGATTTCATCAACCTTCCACTCCTACCATTCCTGGATCCACACCAAGGTTAGAATTTATGGTCAATGACCCTAGTAGAGGTTATAGCCTATAGGAAATTACCCAGAATGGAAAAGCGTATTTCTTAAGTATGCTTGTAAATGGGAAAAATAGTACTCGTGAAGAAGAAAGATTTGACATAGAGGGAGGTCGAGTGAAAGATGAGATTTATACGGATCTCCAAGAAATCGGCTGGCGTTTAGTCCGCAGATGATAGATCCCGTTCCCCACGTCACCCAATCACAATATCTGATAAATTAAATTATATAATTTCCTTTTTGTTTTGTTTTCGGTTTATTATTTTGTTTTCAGCTTTCCGATAACCCAGTCACAGCCGATTTGAGATCGTATTGAGAGGAATGAAAATCCGCTCAACGTTAGCCTCGGCTATTATTTTCTCTAAATCTTTCTCGGCTGGCGGTTGAAAGTTTATTCGCTACAAATCAGATCGTGTCTTTGTTTGGTATGTCTGATTCTCGGGAAAATTTAACTAAGAAAGATATAAAAAAATAAGAAACTTATCAAATCAAAATTAAGTAAAATAATCATTTAGACCATTATAAAGTAAACAACTTATCAATGATTAATATTTAACATGAAAGAATAATTTTAATTGGTAAAGAAATTAATGTAATCAAAAAATGAGAAAGGTTATACTTATACATCATGATCTATATTTTGATCTTTTCCTTTTGTTTTTGACAATTATTTAATTTAAATGTCAACATTTGTATTTTTTTAAGAATTCAAGTCTAAAACCTTCCTACCCATCTATTTACTCTAAAAGACTTATATTTTTGTATTTAAGATAATAAATAACATAAATATGATATTCAATAATATCAATATTTAAAACCCTATTTTCATTTTTTTCTCAACTTCTTTTCTTTTTTAACCATTCGTCTTGATCAATGAAGGGTGATTTGAAATCATATCTTTACACTTTTTTTTATTTTTTTATTTTTTAATAAAATAGTTATTGCATAAAGATTTAAGTCTTGTTTTATGTGTTATCGTATAATGCTATATTTGAGAGATTTAAACAAACAAAACGATCGTTTTCTATTAACCTTCATATTGTTTCTCCCTTCATAGTTTTTAACAATATATTCCTTTAAAAAATAACATAATTAAGATATTTTTATATTTATGAGTAGAGGCTTTTAATTCACGTGTCACTCATGCCACACAAGTGATGACTAAAGTTTAACATCATTTGTCAATATGAGGTGATTCAATTAGGTGCGCATGGAAATATAAATGAAATTAATAATTAATTTCAAGTCAATCAGTATAATGAATTGAATTAAAGGTTTGGATAAAATATAAATTAGGGTAAAAATCAAGTTCAAATCAACCTCGATAATCCATTTAATAAATAGATAACATATGTCCATCAAAACTAGATCAAGGTGGAGCCTAAACTTTAAACAAACAATAAATGGGGTACAGGAGGAGGGATCAGTTCAATTCCATTAATTGATTTTTTACTATTTTTAATCATTTAGACATATAGAAAACTTGTTTAATTTAATTTAATTATTAAATGGGTTACACAATATGTTACTTATTTGACGGGTAGTTTTTAAGTCAATGTTTTGACATGATTATCATTTTTAATGGGTTCAGATTGAGTTATATTCCCATGGTATAGGTTGCCACTATTTATTTAAACCTCCTTTATTACATTTAATCATCTTTTATATCTCATTTATTATTTTTATAGGGTTGTAATTATAAACATTAAAATTTCAGTAAAATAAATTATAAGTAAATTAATTTAAAATATGTGACTCCAATTTTTTTTAATAAAACTTTACATCAGCAAGTGACAAGTAACATAATGAAAATGTGAAATTTGGCGAATTTGGAAGATACCAAATTTCCAAATCCGGATTTCAAATAAAATAAAATTTTACTATTGTCAAATAAAAATTAAAATAAAATATTTTTTAATGATATGACAAGTTGTTAAAAAAAAATAAAACAATTAAATTTTAAGAAAATAAAAAATTTAATTCCCAAATTTCTTCTCTAAGTAAGGGATAACTTTTACCTTTTAAAAAATTTACTCAGAAAAAAGTGATAAATAATCCTTTCAAGTAAACATTTTTATTTTAGTTTTATGATCAACATAGGAAAATTAAAATAACATATTCTTTTATATAAGACTACTCTTAAATTTTAATAAAACAATTGCTCACATTATTTTTATTATTATTATTGCTATTTTTTGGACTCTTACAAAGTTTGTAATACAATAATAAATTTTTAAAATATCCTTACAACAAAAATCATTCTAGAACTAATCATATAACTTAACCATTGGCTTGATATCCGAATGGAATTGTTTTTTTCCAAAAATAAGTTCAATATAAAAAATAATTATTTTTTTAAAGGCGAATTCATCGCAGAAAAATTCCGTATCTCATCATACCATTAAATGATATGTTGACTCATGTAAATAAAATAAAATAATATAATATTAAAATGATTGATTAACATCTTATCTTATAGTATCTATCTTTTATATATATATATATATATATATATATATATATATATATATATATATATATATATATATATATATTTGGTGTAAAAAAAAAAAAATCCTTAATTTGGTGTAAATTGTAACTTGTATAGGTTTGCATTATATTTTTCTTTAACTTCAAGGGTACGTGAAATTACTAAATTAGTAAAGGTGTGGGCAGGCTCGCAAAACAGTAACGGGTTATAAAAGGAATTGCCTCTACTTTGACATTCCTCCGTTGCTCAATACGCAGCGTTTTAGTTAATCCGTTTCTTCTATCGGCATTACCATGAATCAATGATTTCGTCCGGTTTCTCCGTTTCTTCTGGTTGTATTGTAAATTTCTTATATTTGGGTTTTGCACCTTCCCCTCGCAGTCTACCCCTTCGTATTTTTCCAGTCCCTTCTCCATGAAAATCGATTACTTACTTTAGACTGCTTCCGGACGAGTTTAGGCTCTAGGGTTTAGGGTTTGAGAATTTAAATTTGTTCGAATCTAAGGTTGGATTGAACGAAAACCCTTAAAGAAGCCAAGTCGTAGCCTTTAACGGTTTTCATTATTGCTGCCCGTCATGTCTGAAGCCCCATTTCATCCAATCTTTCAAACTTTTGAAAAAATCACACATTGCATTCAATCCCATCTCTCCAACTTCATTGGTGGTAGTCCAAACAAAACATCACCGAAAAATGAGAATTTCTCTATTGCTTCGTCTTCTGAAGCAAACTCAAGAAATAAGTACTCCACCCTTCTTCTGCAGAAAGGTGTTCTGGAAGAGGTATCCACTTGTCTTCTTTGTGTACCTACTTAATAATTTGCATTGGATTTGGTTTGTGGTCCGAATTGTTAGGCTGGTTTTTGATGTTATTTTCAGCGTGGGCTGAAGCAGAGTACCTGTTTGATAAAAGTACTGAATGAATATTCCAACTATGTTTTAGCGTGTCATGTGGTTATGCATCCACCCTCTATAATGTGTTTGGTTTCTGGAAATACTAAGTAAAGAAAAATGGTAAGGAAAATGATTTTGTTATGTTTGGTTGTATAATTAAAATTTTCAAAAAAAATCAAATATAAATAAAATCACTTAGAAACTATATATATATATATATATATATATATATATATATATATATATATATATATATTAATTTTTGTTTTTTATGTTCAGTAAAATCTGACTGGCTTCTTGGTTCAAGCGTGCTTTCCCATTTTTATGCCGTCTCTCTCAGTTTGGTACTTCTATTATACAGCATGGAACTTGCCATGTCAAAATTCGTGATTCAGTGAAACCTTATATGGATACCAAATACAGGATTTGTAGTGCTTAATTGTGTCGATACCTATTCATATTTGCATCAACTTGGTGAATTTAGGCTATCATATGGCATAAGACTTGGCTTCTTGCTAAGTTTATCATTAATCCTTTTCTCAGGGAAAGTCAGCTAATCCTGTGACGAAAGAAGAGCTAGGAAGGGCTACTTGGACCTTTCTTCACACTCTTGCAGCTCAGGTCTGTTTAGACTCATAGCTTTGGTGGTTTGTATATGATTTCGACGTTATCAATTCATTGATGACTACTTAGGCCTAAACTGTCATTTACTATTTAATTCAAATGAATCGAATTTGAACAATTTGATGCAAAGCCAATCTAAGCAACTAAAAGGCAAAGCCACTACATTAGATCACCTCTACCATAATATTTTATCTGAACTTGAATTTTAATCATTAATTTGGAATTACGTTTACAGCTTCATGTACTTTAACCAGTTAAACTTGGTAACTTATAAGTTAGGAGTGATGTAAATATTTTGCACTATCAGAGTCTATATGAACTTTCAATTGAAGCAAATAAATCTGTGCCCTGGGTCTTAAAAGTGTCTGAAGGCATTAGTTATTTACACTGAGTCTGCTTTGATGCATAATGGACAGGCAGATGTTTTAATGTTTTTGTATGCTTCTGTAGTAACTTAATGACCTCCCTCATTACTTGGAAATCCTCTATGTATGAGAATGGCTGTAAACTTGGATTACATGCTGCAAAACTCAGCCTCTGTTGCTAGTTTGTGTGTATTGTCTCATGAAATGTTTAGTTCCAAAGATAAAATTATTTTGTTGATTTGTGCTAGTATGTAAGCAAATACAGTCTACTGGAAATTTGTAAGGTACTTTCAATCCTTATATGCACCTGTGTCACAATATAATACCATGTTATTTTATTTTACGATTGTTCTCTTGATCCTTCAAAGTGGAATAAATTCTGAAGAAACCTTTCAAAGTTTTTAGTTTCCAGACAACCCAACTCGTCAGCAGAAGAAGGATGTAAAAGAACTGGTATGACTCTCTCTCTCTCTCTTACTTTCTCATCTGTCTCAACAACATGACAGTGATTCTAACATCTAATCCGTTAAAAAGTTCAAGATTAGAAACATGTGGAATGCACAGTATTTTGCAGATGTAATGAGGGAATCAACTGACCGATTACTAAAACCATCAGTGTGGGTTTTCAAAATAATTTAAGTTGGGTCCAAGTGAAATAACTAATGCCCAAGGAGAGGGCATATGTGGCTGGATGATGATAAGGTGCTTCATTTCACATATCTAAGTATAATATATGGTTCTCTGAAATGGGTGAAACTAGATCATGCAGCCGATCCAAGTGGTTGGGAAAAGACATCATTGATCATATAATGGTAAAGGCTGGTGTGGTGCTGAAAGGAATTGAAACTAATTTTGCTATTGTTCTTAAGCATAATGGGCTTTTCTACGGCTAGGATGTCCTAAAAATTAGAGTTACCATGGTGGAACCATCCCAAACCCAACTGTAGGAGCAGAGCAGACTGCACTGGCCTTAATCTTCAGCCACGGCCAGCTAATTGCATAGCTAATGTTTAGTTTTGCACTTTACATTCTTCTATCGCCTTTTACATTGGGGACAGAATGGGTACAAGGAAGATGGGCTGCCAAAATTTTTCCATCAGATTTGTTTTCTATTTTCATTTCTTTATAGAATTAAATTCCTCTCCTTTTCCTTCTTCTTCTTCTTCTTCCTCTTTCATTACCAATATCCATATATATATATATATGTAGATATGTATTTATAGAAAGACATACATATGGATAACCTGGGATTTTGTAATATAGTTCATATTTCTGGTAAATCAGAGCAGTGCACACTGCACAGGATTAGTCCAGTACTAGTTTCATTCACATTCCAGTGGAATACCAAAATATCTTCTTAAATAGGCAGGAAATTTCCAGCTTTCTATGTCAATAATCAAGCCAGGTTAATCAGGTTAATATGATACTTCTTTAATGAAAAATGGCACTGCATACTTATTGAGCAATAAAACCCCACTGAAAGGAAATATCAATTAACTTAACAAGCATAAATGCATGTAGAAATTTACTAAAAGTTGGAAAAAAAACCTTATTTAAATTTTTTGATTGATTTATTAAAAGTTCAAAAGAAAAATGTGAAACCTGAATGTCCATCCTATGTTTCTACTGCTTATGTACAGAAAAACATTGAAGGGTCCCCTGTAATAACCAATTAAGCTATCCGCTTTCACTTGTTTAATTTCTCTTAGGTGATATAAGTTTGTGACGCAATGTTAGGTGTCTTGTAGTATGTTATGTATCTTTGCATCTTTTTGTGAAAATAGCTCTCCCTCTGGGAATTGGATGAGGAAAAAGTTATCAAATATGAAGTGAAGTGACCAAGGAAGCTTTTGATTTGAGCTATAACTAAAGAGGCAAAATCTATTTTTTGAATTTGAATTTCTGTTGTCATTAGAAAAACTATTTGGGAATTTGAGTTCCTATTGTCAATTTTATGATATGGCTGAAGCATTGTTCTTATTCTCTATCAAGAAAACTAACGCAATTACTATTGGCATGCAGATGACAATATTATCTCGTATGTACCCATGCAAGGAATGCTCGGATCACTTTAAAGAAGTTCTAAGGTACAATATCCCTTACCCTACCCTGGGTCTCCCTAACCAATATCCCTTATTCTCTGTAGTGAGCGAGCCCTTACAATGTTGTAGGAAAATTCAGAACTGCTATTTCCAGATAACAGAATTTTTGCAATCCTCCCATATTGGTACGATGCCTCTTTGTCCATCATATTATGTACACAAACAGATAAGAGGTTCTGCATGGCATATTGAAATGAACTTCTTCCTATTTCTTCTTCTTGTAATATAGTGTTAGAGACTGCTTTTGTTTTTAAAATTGATTCAGCACAGAAAATGGTCATTAGCAGAAGTGAGGTTGAAAGGCGTCTGTTACCTTGTTACTTAAATCCCGAATTAAACCTATAAATGATGCACAAACTTGATCAACTCAAAACACTACAGCAGATATTATGCCAAAAGATGAGACCAAAATTACAAGGGCATCCATTTATGGACTTTCTGCAATATCTCCAGATAGAAAAATATTTTCTCTGAATATCTAATATTCTTGTTAAAAATTGCATATTTCTTCCGTGAATCACTGACAGGGCCAATCCTGTACAAGCTGGATCTCAAACTGAATTCTCCCAGTGGCTATGTCATGTGCACAATGTCGTTAACAGAAGGTGAGAGATTAACCATTCTGCTACTGTATAATTACTATTATGTTACTAATGTATCATATACAATTTCTGCTAAGCTCCCCTGCTAATTGTTTTCTTTTTCTTTTTAATCTATTTTTGAACACTCATCAATCATAACTTGAGTGGAAGAATTGATGAAACCAAATAGGAAGTGAACCAACCGTATTCCTGCTGGTTTTCAGCATGACCCAATATCTACCAAATCAATCCAGGTTTCTGATTTGATAAATGAAACCAACCAAGTTTCTCATAAACCAGAACTGACTGATCAACTTGCAAGTTGGTTTTGTGCATGCTAATTTGTGAATTGTTGTGTGTTTCAACAGCCTTGATAAACCAATATTTCCCTGTACGCGAGTAGATGCAAGGTGGGGCAAGCTGGACTGCGAGCTTCGTGCATGTGATCTACAAGGAACTCTAGATTTTGGTGAGGAAATACGTTAGCATGCTTACCAAGAACCATCAACCGATGTAATGGTTTGATTCTCAGTGTTACTATTGCAAAAAAAAAAAAAAACAGTTATATGAAACTAATTAGTACAGGAAATAATCCGAATGCCCGGTATAACTTTACTTTCTATTTGGTAATGTATAAAACCGAATTAGTTTTCCTTGCCTATTTCAAGGATAATTCCAACAATGGTTGTGACCAACTGGTTTTTCCTAACATCCTTCCCAATTTCCAAAACAAGAAACAAAAATAGGACTCAAAACAGTAGAAAAACCAAATCTAATGTGCTATGTTGGAAATTAATTGCCTGAAGTTGAAGCTTCAGCCTGATTAACCATTGTCGGAAAAGGAGGGGCCTGGCCAAATTTCAGTATATATGCAGTTTCATGAACGGGACGGAGTTGCAAAATTGCTTGAGCATCCAAATATGCATCACATGAGAAGCACCAGACTGATAGATCACTGGTTCACAAAGTTAAAGGAAAGAACAGATCAAATATTATCATCCTGAAACCAAAGATAGATAAAAACAGATATGTTAAATGCATACTACCTGTAGCTGAGAGACAAACAATGGTTCACTGTCTGATAATGCTCAAGCATATGCTTACAAAACGGCTGCACAGAACTTCCTTACAGCACAAACATAACCAACTCTCGGATGGGTTATGGCACCTTAAGAGTACAACAATGAATCAATTAGCAAATGCAATATTTTCATTTCCATCTTCATGGAAAGGCTTTGGTGTCACATGGCAAACACTAAGGACATGGGAATATTAAATTATATTTAGGGCTAAGGTCTATAATGTGAATTTTGGTAGCAAATTTTGCTAAACCAGCTTCTAATTTTGTCCACACCAAGGAAAGAGCTGGAAAGAGGCCCTCTCGGTTCTAAAAAAGCATCTACTTAATTAAGAAGAATCCATAGCCTAACTAACTTGCTCACTTACGAACAGGGGTGGGCACAATCAGTAAGGGAACATGAGGGCAATTGCTCCTATTGAAATTTTTTTGAAAAAAAAAATTCCCTTTTAAATCTCAGAGGATTCAAACTCGAGTGCATCATTTGGGGGTAGAGAATTCAAACTCGAGTGCTTCATAGGGTAGAGAATTCAAACTCGGGAGTGCTTCATTCTACGGCCACTAAAATTAGTAAATATTGAACACAACTTATGTTCATTATCTTTCTAAAACATAAGTTACTTAACCTATGCCCCCATTGACATTAAATCCTGGCTCTGCTACTTCTTCCGACATTTACATAATTAAGTGGAGTCCATGCATGTGCATAGCCTGAGTATTTTCTCGCTTTATCTGATATGGGATATGAAAATCATTTTCTTTGCCCGATTCGACTTCCAACCACATCGAAACCTAAACTTGGGTGTAAGTGACTCAAGTTCCATGTTCATGGAAACCTAAACTTTGAGTGTAAACAGATCAACCTGAGTCATCCTTGCAAATGGAGAATATCTAGCTCTACCTATACATCTAATTGTAGAACCAGGATTTTTCTGCTAAGGCTGTTTGAATCCAAACCCCCAATGATCCCAACTAAATATTAAAGCACCCTCCAGAACACAGAGAGCAGCTTTATGCCGTTGGATTCATGCAAATTGAAATAGCAACTACCAATTCAGAAAATATAATTAGGATCGGAGAATTGGATTTTGCGAAAGATATGGTTTTAACTTTTCTTTTCTTTTCCCGCCTTTTCTAGGCAGCTAAACGGATCTTAGAATCAAACCAGCAATCTGCCTAAAACTCAAACTTCGGACTAAAAAAATAATGCAGCCGTATACCACAATCCACGATTAGGGTTCTTCCAGTTTTGAGGTTGGGATTGTAGGGTTTTCCTAAGGAGCAATTAGGTTTCTAAGACAGAGAAACAGACCTGTTGCAGGGAGTTTCCGAGTGGGAATGTGTACAGACTGGATGACAGCGAAGCCAAGTGATCGCACGACGTTCGAGCTTCGACCCAGCCCACCCAGCTCCATACACACCTTCATCTTCGATTATGACTTCCTGAGATGGAAACCAAAAAACTTATAAACCTTTTTCCGTTTGGTTTCGTGGATTATACCAACGAGCAATAAAAAACCAGACACTCAGAAATTCACAATCCTTTCTTCAGAATACTTCTCGAAACAAAAGAAAGAGGACATTACCAGCGCAGTAGAGGATGAGGAAGCTTGGTTTGCCATCGCTGCAGTGGATGGAGGAGCCTTCAGACTTTGCCTAGTTTGAAGGCTGAATTCGAAACGGTGTCGTTTTATGTCTCGGCCGATCAAAAGTCTTTCTATGAAATCGGTGTTGACCCTTAACCCTTTCGTTTCACGCTTTCAGCTATAAAATTTGAGCAGTTGATTTATATAATTGAAAGTAGTGGGCTTGCAAGAGTAATTCTATTTACACCCCATGTTCATCTCTATACACCCCATTAAAAACAACTATAGATGAAAATACCAATTTACCCTTAAACCTTCTCTATACACCCCATCTTCGTCTCTTTCTTCCTCATTTCTTTCTTCTACGCACCCAATATTTCTTCAACTGCCTGCTCGCTTAAAACAACAATAATAGCGAACGACGTCAAAATAAATGGTGAATTGCCAATAAATCACATTAAACGGCCGAGGCGAAGACGGTTCAGTTTAGATATCCTATAATGTTTTAAGTCCCTAATCGGACGCAGACGTCCAGATAATGTTTAAATTCATCATGATATCCAGATTTTGAGTTTAACTGATTTGTGGATGATCCGCGATTTTAAGCATAACTGATTTGTGATATCCTATGATTCAGTTCAGATTTGTGATATCCTATGATTCAGAAACATATTCCTGGATTGCCAGATCTGTAAATTGATTTGCATACCTTGATATGGAAATCCTGGGATAAATTTGAGTTGTTCCCTGATTTGATAATCCCATTTATTGATTTTCTGATTTACAAATCCTAAGAAGAGCATATCGCTGAGATTCAAATTGGAGGTGTGTACCATAGAAGCAATAAAAATCCCAATATCCGTGAGAGAGGGTTTTCTTAGCCAATCCAATTAATAATCAACACTAATAGTAACTAAATAACAATTTCATAAAACACGCACGCTCTCGAATCTTTCTTCCTCACAAAAACATGCAAAAAGAAGGCAGTAAAAGATTCTCTGTTTTTTGCAGTTTTTTTAACTGGACATTATTTGATGTATTTAATCAGATTTTATTTTTGCGATGAATTCTTCGATCGCATCAAATTTCCTTTACAACAATTAGTTGATATCATTGATGCATTTAGTAGTAATGAGGTAATTTTAATACTTAAAGTTAGAGTAATTTGTTTTAAGACATATCGAAATTAATAAATTGTTATTATCCATATATTTTGTAGTCGGGATGCTTTGACTTAATGGGCTCGAATGTGGGAAAACGGAACGGATTTGGTATACAGGATAAAAAAGATCTGGATAAAGCGAGATAGTAGAAAAGCTTAGAGTTAACTCACGTGAGCGTGGTGGAACATATACATGCAAAGAATAAGTCGGAATGTAAAGACTTGAATCAAAAGGCACTGAACGAAAAATGTGATTGTCCATTTAAGATAACTGCAGGAAGTTAACTAGTAGTGATGATCGAGTGTTAAAGTTGTTTGTGGATTTCATAATCATCGAGCGCTGAACAATTGGAGGGTCACTCATAGTCGGTCGACATCGGATGGGGAGAAACTATATTCGTCCGACATGATTCAAGAACTTGGTGAAACCAAGAATATTCTACCTGTCTATAAAAAATCACGATGAAGATAATGTTGGGTGACTATGAAGACAATATACAATGCACGTCATAAACATCGACCACTTAATAGTGCCTAGATCGCAGAAATGCAACAAATCCAATGAAACAACCGAATGAATGTAAATATGTTGAATGGCATAGGAAGGATGAGTCGAACGATTGGTGGTGGAGAGACTTGTTTTGGGCACATCCTACTTCTATTCGCTTGAATGCATTTGGCAAAGGTTCTAATTAGTGGATTGCACCCTATAAAACCAATGTATATCTGGCCTAATTTCCTGAGATCAGAGGTGTGGCATCAAATTTGACTTTTTCTCGTGGGTATTTGTATATTCGAAGAGCGTGTAGACAAATCATAATTCGGGCAAATGGAGAAGTTACAAAGTTTAATGTTTGCCGATCGATTACCTAATGTCATTGTTATCGATAGGAGTCGTCTTTAATCTAATCAGGCGGGTTAGTATTTCCTACCACAACAAACTGCGGCGTGATGGCATATATCAAAAATGTACTTGGAACCAGAAGAAGTTGTTCGAGCGGTAAGATAAGGGAGGCATTCATGTCACTGAGTGTCCTCAGGTTTTCTTCGAAAGAGGACGACTATGAGAGAAATTTAAGATCATTGACAACTGATTACTATACTTACCCCGGAGCAGTAAAATATGTGATAGAGTCATGGTTGACTCCTTATAAGGAAAGATTTGTCGCAGCTTGGACAGATAAAGTAATGCATTTAGCAATGTCCAACGAATGTGCACGTTAATTAGTAACGCTTTTCTTTACATATCCATACATAAAAATGATTTTAATATATGTTCTATATTTTTAAAGGGGCCGAGAGTGCATGCAGTTGAAGAGACATCTCGTTCATCTCAAGGGGATTTCGAGTTCTTGGAATGTAATAAATGCTCATTGAGTTGCAACATACTGAAATCAAAGCTTCATTTGAGAGAAGTATTTATGTTGTTGAACATCAATTCAACAATGCTATGTTTAAAGAATTGCGGGGTATGATATCTAGGGCTTCACTTAATATGATATTGATGGAGTTTAAAAGAGCAACCTGTTGAAATTGACAAGGGTATATGTGGTCAAGGCAATTAACCTCATATGGGTCAGCCAGGCGCACGAACTTGCAGAGCTAATCAAAGAAGGCCGCACAATTCCTGGATAGTGTGCATTCGCATTGGAGGAAGTTGGATACTGTGACCGACAATGTCTCGTCTCGAGTTGACAATTAGTACCGGATTGATAGTATTTCAGACACTACGAGTGCAGATGAGGCAGTAAAATAGCATTAAAAAGCAGTCGAGTTAGTCAGCTCGCAACGACATCTATGTGTCCACCACTTGAGAAGGCTAAGTAAGGGTCAGTCTGGCTGCTGAAAATCAATTTATCTACCAAACGAGCTCCTCTTTATTTGAAATTGCTAGTTCCGCCCACGATAGTACTCCAACACGTATGTTCCGTGAAAGTACCGAAGGAAAAATCAAGAAGCATTTTAAATGTTTTCACATCAAATAATGAATATATAGTGAAACACGCGGGATGTTAAGGCGCATGGTCATCGTGGGATATCGCTTCGACAATGGGGTTACTAGGAATGGGGAAGACGGATGGGGAAACCGCTCGACACGATTCGTCTGTGAGCTTCACACTTTCATGACATGTTCAACTTTATGGATCAATCGACCGTGTTGCCGAGTTGGTTTATTCATTATCATGGTTTGACTCCTTTTGTCTATATGATAGATGGATGACTTATTCTGACATGGGTCATTTGATAGCCCTTACTAGGCATAAATATTGTGTTAGTCCATTTATCAATTAGACAATGCCTAATATATCTACCACCGAGATCCGTATCACCGCACTACTTCACACAACCGATTGCACTTGGATTTGTCGAGGATCATTATTTCGCATGTGTATGTTAAATTTTATTCTAATCAGCTATTAAGTTCAATGTTTTCATATTTCGTTTTTTGACATAGCACGATCTTTATCAGAGGTATTCCCGATCTCGACATCACCAATACTCTCCAATTGCATGCAACTGGCGTAATTACCGATACCAGTGTGCTCGAGGATGGGAGATCCCTTATGTACCCTCTGACGAGGCTTTTAGGATCATCACTAGGACGAACCTCGAATGTAGCGACACAAGAGACAACTTATTTGATGAAACAGTGATGTATTTACAAATTTACTGATGATATCTAATCGTAGTGTATCCTCTTTAAAATCACGCGCCCTTGTTTTATATTCCTATTTGGCCTTGCTTTTTTGTAAAGTTTTCTCAATATTGATTTATTGTTGATAGAAGAGTGGGAGGTCCTTCTTATTCTATTTTTATTCCATACTTATAGTGTCCTTTCGTTTAAACTGTGCATTAATCTTGTAGGGTCTCATGGTTATTTAATCCATTTTATGGAAGACAGAATAAATCTCAATCATTGTCACAAGGTGTAATGTAATGTAACAAACTAATAAAATACAATACAATTAATCACATTATCTATTTAACATTAAAGTCTAAAAAGTAATACATAAACATAAAACTAAGTCTTTTTTTTCCTCTTCGAACGAACATAAAATGCAGACAGATGCAAGAGGAATCCGCGCAGTAGCCAAGGGATCCGACGAGGTGCTGCGGGAGGAGCAAATGAAGCCGGGTGGGAGGAGAACCACTGGCAGCAGGATCATCCGATGACGGTGGAGGATCAACCGATGCCGGTGGAGGATAGACAAAAAGCGGAGGGCTAAAAAAGGGATGAGTGTGATGGTAGCGCGACATGCCTGGTCGGTGATGGAGGCCGTGAGATGCCGTCGCGTCATCCGCCCGTAAAGTATGTCACGCGCTCGCTCACCCCAAAAATAATCGCACTGGGTCTCTTTCCCGCATATCACATGCCTCAATGAAGTCAATGCTCTGGCAATACGCTACATAAATAATATGTGAACTTAATATTAGTAATATAATAAAAAAGTTAAGTATCAAATTATGTACAATTTAGATTACCAGTCAAACGGTCCATATTTAACTTACAAAGATCACCGGTAGATTTAGCGATGTGAGGGCAAGAGAGGATCGCGGCATCCGTCAGAGAACCCGACCTAAGCTGTGGGGTTGAACGATGCGATGCGATATGCGATCATACCAGGCCATATACTCTGGTACACTCTCTCCTGAGCCTGAGTATAGGCATCGTCGACCCGACCGGGACACAAGAGGTGATCCGTCCATCTCTCCCACATCAACCAATAAGCTACTACCACGTCGCGGAGGTGTGAAAGGTCAGCGGAGGAATGGTCTGAATATAGCCAAACTGGCGTAAGACCCGCTCCGGATGATATGGCTCCACAACTTGTCCGCACTTTATGCATCCGTATCACCATGCAATATCTGAAAGTGGGTGCTCACCGAAGGATCCTCATATGGCTCCCACCGCACTAAATTCGCGAATCGATCGAAGTCTCTCCCGAACCGACTACAAACTATCTGAATCACTGCGGCGGGCCCAACTGAAGGCACGGACTGGACTCTGGCAGGACGACATAACCAAGAAGAAAACACCCTAAAGTGCTCAGAATCCAGCCTACATAATCAATAAGATAATTAATATCAATATCATCGATAAACATTGAAAAATTATACAAACGGCTTCAAAATTGTCATCAATCGCACTTCAGAAATCCACGTAGGGCCACCCCAACCGCACCTCAAACCTGGTCGCAAAGAGTCGCTGTCTCGCATACAGTATGCCAAACAAGCCGCGACCCCAAGATAGCTACCAACCATGCGAGGTCCCTTTAATAGCTCCAAGGCACATTTGTCAGTGATTAATCGGTTGCACTCTTATCGCAAATAGAGTAAAATCCAACCGCATGGAGCAAGAAAGCTCGAGTAGCAACACTACATCATCATCGTATGATTTATCCGCATTAGTCGAGAAATGATCCCTCACCACAAGAATGAACCGAAGGGAGAACGACACCGTCCGTCTCTCTAGATGCCTACGTTTAGTGCCCAACAACCCACCAATAAAGTATCGCATCGTCCACATGAAGCGGCCGGTGGAGAATGATATTATCGATCCAAGAACAGGTATATGTAAGATGGATACGACACCGCTCAGTGTGATGGTCATCTCACCAAATCCAAGATATGAAATGTCGTGGTCTCGTCCCACCGCCACAAAGCCGATAACACGGCCTACTCGCAACTCGATGACCGCAACATTAGTCAACGATGCCAACCCAGATTCGATGTACAATTATGCGAGACCTCTCCATATCTAGCTCCCATAACCGCAGTCTTTGCACCATGTGATCGACTCAATTTCACGGTGCCTGAATCCTACAATAAAATGGCAAATAAATTACAATTCGCTACGTGAATTCAAAATTAACATATATATATATATATATATAGCTTTGGACAATGATTGTTTACCTCTCCCAACCATATCTTTGCTGCAATATGTTTGTCAAAACTCCGCAATATACATCTATCAATAGGTTCTCCAGGAGCACCCTCGAATACCTCCTCATGCTCATCCCTATCATGCTGCCGAGGATGCCTCAACCAACTGGATCCGCTCGCCGCTCAACCTCTCAATTGAACTCCGGCCGCCCACGCCCGATCCAAGAGTCGTCCGCGAGGTGCACTAGATGTATATCCTCCTCGAGCACGTGGTGGCATATCTATTTCAAAGAAAATAAACATCGATAACTTAAATAATATCATCATTAAATAAAAAATGCGTAGGATGATCACTGCATAAATGTCTAATCGAAAAATATAGTTGGAATAGTATGCACTTTTTATTTTTTATTTTGGGTGGAGGTTAAAATTTTTGATATGATGGTTATCTCATCATTCAATAAAATAACAATACCAAGTGGGATGACGCACTTCACATCAAAACAATCACACTCCATATGTTTTTCTAGGCACCTCCCGTGAATGATAAAAGACAACTGTAAAGAACCATATTTTTTGGGTTGGCTAGAGGAATTAAATTATATAAAAATACGCTTAGTTAATTAATAGAAAGAATGAGATTGAAGAAAATTTCAGATATTATGTATGTGTCAGGTAAATACAATCTTAAATGACGTACTAACTTCCATTTCGACCCAACCTTAACTAGTTATTGTTCACCTATTTTCTCATATAAGTTACTAGTTATTGTTCACCTATTTTCTCATATAAGTTTATAAATTTGCTGCATTAGCGAAGAATTATATGACTAATAATCATGTGGACTCAGATGCACTTAAAATCTTCTGGTTAATAATAAGAGTAAGAGATTCATAGTGCACTCTACATTATCTATCACCATCTAAATTACAATAGTATTTGTGAGAAATCAACCGACATCATCAACCGTTATGCAACTAATCCGACATCATCAACCAGAATCGTGATTAACCGGACATCATCAAATCCGAATCGTGATTAACCGGACATCCCTAAACTGTAAATGTAATTAAACTCGACATCATTAAATCCGAAAATTGCATTAAATCCCGACATCATTAACCGTCAAATACATTAATTCTGACATAATCAAATCCGGTGAAGATAAAAATCCCATATCAGGAAATCCGACTATTCAATGGATTCTGACATCTTGCACATCCGGAGAACCAATAAATCCTACATCTGAATCCGAATAACAGATGCTACCGGATTCAATGAAATCCGGACGCTCAGATTCATGTTTCCGAATCCGGGAACACAGATTCCGGCTCAAAATCTAAAACCAAGAAAACAAATTGATGAAAACAAACTTTACTCGACCTGATTGGGAGGTTCTCTCGGGTTTCTGGCATGAGGATCGTGGCCCCCTTCCGGGTGCGGAGGTTGGTCGGTTCTCCGGATTTGGGGGTTTTGTTTTGGTAAGAAATGGGGAGGATGGTTTTTGGGGAACAAATTTGAGGGGTGTCGATGTGGTTAGGATGGAAAATTTTTTATGGAATGGGGTGTAAAGAGATAATAATGGGGTGTATTTAGAAATGGGGTGCGTAGAGATATCAATGGGGTGTGAATAGAACTACTTGGCTTGCAAAAGAGCTACAATTTTAAATTTTGTTTACGTAAAATATCTTCATTCGTTATTCTTGTAGTTTTTTTATCCCATTTATTATGCTATGAACTTAGCATATGTTTTTAATGAATTTATATTTATATCTATGTTTCTCATGAGGTATTTGTGACATCCAAAATCTTGGGGTTTTTTTTTTTTTTACTATTTTAGGTCCCATTGGATTGGAAATCAAAATTTGGAAACCTAGTGTGAACAGTGACTCAAACAGTGCACAACACAGTGCGCTACTAGCCACTGTGAGAAGTCGGTCACGACAGAGAATCCTCTGTCACGACAGAACAACTCCATCGCGCGTGCTGAGCCTTGTCGTGTGCGAGCCCCGAGCGTGTCACTGCTCGCCCAGCACTCTGTCGCACGCACTATGCCTTACCGCGACAAGCTTGTCGCTTGCGTAGCACCGCTTCCTACATGGCTGCATGAACCCGTCGCGACATAGGACTTTCCTCGGCCATGATCACCGCCCCAACCTAAAATTTCGTGTCACGAATTTAGTTTCCAGCCTACACATCTTCCTCGTCGCGAACAAGGAAAGTACTTATCGCATTAAGGCAAAGTTCCTTGTTGCCTTCGCCTCTTTGTCGCGGACACAAAATTCTTTGGTCGCGACAAAATTCCTTTGTCGTAGCGCACCTCTCGTCGTACCAATTTGGCTTCGGGTCTCGCGCACGCGCTGCTTCGTCTGTCGCGCGCCAAGGCCTCTCGTCAGCGATACACATGTCACCACACCGCCGTGCTCGCTAGCCTTCGCGACGCCCAAATTGCCTTAGGAGGTATGGAGCTTTCGTCGGCCACTCGTCACGACATAAAAATCCTTTGTCGCGATATAAAATCTCCCTACACTAGCCAACTTTATCGCGACATAGAATTTGCTCTGTCACGACATAATTTCTCTTTGCCTTAGCCAACTTTGTTGCGACATAAAAATACTCAGTCGCGATAGAAAATCTTCCTAGCCCGACGAACTATGTCGAGACATAGAATTGCTCTATCGCAACACAAAACCTCTTCATTTGGCCACACTCTGTCGCGACATAAAATATTATGTCGTGACATAAAGCCTCTCCACCATTGCCAACTCTGTTGCCACATAAAAACATTATGTAGCGATAGAAAACTCCTTGCTAGGCCAAACTCTGTCGTGACATAAAACCCTTCTGTTGCGACAAGAAGTCTCATATTCCTGGCCGATTGGGTCACGACATAAAATACTCTGTCGCAACACCACACAATGAAATCCTATCGCGACATAAAATTCCTTAGCCTCAACCAAACTCTATCACGACACAAATTGCTTTGTCGCAACACAAGGCTCCTGCCTCGCTAAACCCATGTCACTTAATAAAATACTTTGTCACGAAGATGAAACCCTTTTATCTCGCCAAAGTTCATTGGCCGCAACCTCAAAATATACCGTCGTGATAAGAAACCCCATGGCCTTAGCCGTGAACTCGTCACAACATAAAAACATCGTCGCATAAAAATACCCAGATCGCGACAAGAACAACCTCGGGTTCACCAAACTCGCCAGAACCTAAAATACTCCACATGACATGAAATTCCTCGCCTGATACAAACTCGTCAGCGCACCCAACCTCTTGTCTTAACCGCCCCGATCAAGCAAGAAGAAAACTCCGTACGCCATGATCGCCACGACAGAGAATTAAAACCTCTGTCGCAACAAAGAAAGTCATGTTGCGACAATTTCTATGGCTTAAAATATGAGAACCATGTCACGACACATGAATTCCTATCATGACACGTAACCGCATTAATAACTCGCTGCGATCAGAATTCCTTTGTCGTGGACTCCAACATGCAATAGCCTCTCTTTAGGCCTTTCCTTACATCTCCGTCGACCAAGAATCCTCGTCGCAACCCAATATGCCAACGCAGTAATAAGATGTTCTGCATTTCCTCGCATTTCAAACCTTCCCAAGAGCCCATCAGATCACGTAAAAAAACCATTAGAAACCTAGGAAATAGTTACCAAACTGCATAAATCATACAAAAAATGAGTTTTATTACAACTCTTTCTCATTACATATATAGAAACTGGGTTTTCTACCCAAAATTTAATAGAAACTGGATAAATATCTAGAATTTTACAAAATACACAAATAAGCCATAATCTGACAAAGCCATAATATGATCCTTTTTCACATCTAAGATCTTGGATGTATTTCATCCCTGTATCTCAAAGATTGGAAAATATTTTTCTACGACGGCATGAAAGCAAACGCCCAAGATAATTCCTACTACAAGGGCTATTCCCCACCTAAGTGCACATGCAATGACAAACACACAGACATTTAAGTAAAAATATGCACATTCTTACTCGAATGTCAACATGCCATGCCCCATGTCTCGAGTCCTCGCCGACTCCCTCACATATGCATTTTCATGTATTAAAATCGCTTTTTGCACCAAAGATTTTTTGTTTTTGAAAAACTTATCGACAATTCCATATCAAAACCACTGATAAACCTCCGATATAACCACAGGCATCCTCCGATAAGATACTGGACAAATCGATATAATTTATCGACATCCGATAAAATTTATTGGACAACCCTCCGATATAATTTATTTGACATCCTTCGATAAGATTTGTTCAAAAATCATGTCATGCACTCACACCCATTTCACGCGATGTCCCTGTGCATATGAAATGCGGAATGTCAATTCATGCCAATTCATGTTACATGCATGATGAGTACTACATGCAACATTAATGAATCATGGATAATTATATTTTCTACACATAATTCACATCCATCAAGTATCTCACGTCAATACATCATATGTTATTATATTAACATGAGTTTTTTCATTAATAAACCAGCATGTTATTCATTTTTCCACAATAACACATAAAAACAACACGGTCATCCAATAATGCCTGAAATTTAGTTCCTGACGCCTAAAAACAAATCCCAAACATTCCAACATTCAGTCCTAAAATTTTGGGACTAAACAGCACCACCACTCATGGCCCCAAAGAAAACTCATTCCATTAAATGACATTTAGGCTAGAAATAACTAAAGTAGGAGATAAACTCTCACCTCTTGGAGTTTGACAAAAACCCCAGATTCTTGTACCTACACGAAGCTCTCGTCGCGTAGATGAACTTTGCCTCTTTCTCCGACGGAAACCGACAACCAAATCTCCGTAAATCTTAGAAAGAAGATAGAGCTTCTCACTCCACTTTCCTTTTTTTTTTTTTCTTTTTTTTTCCTCATTTTTTCTTCTCTTCTACCAAATCTCATCCAACTTGATTAAGTGGGAAATTTCCTTCCACCTTCCTCCTTACCACATGTCTCCTCCTCATTTTTTCTTTCTTTATCTTATTTTTTGATCTTATCCAAATATTTGGATTTCTTTTTTCTAGGGGTATGACACATGACCTCCATGGGTCACCCCTTAAACTTCCCTTTGCTGAATTTCTATCTCCACATAACACACGCCTTAACGTAAAGAATTGGAATTGAATATTTTCCTTTTACTTATTTACGCTGGCCAAGGTCACACTGGACACGCATTGCCGGCATCAAAACACCACATTACTCATGCCATGTGCACCCTCACAAGCTATCACGCCAAGCAGCCACGCATGTGACACCACTCCTCAGGTCATCCGACACCCGATACCGAAAACGTGAAAATTCGATCGCCTTGAAATTCATGAAATTCGACCGTAACTAGATTTAATGCAGATTTATCTCCAACGCGGTTCGCTTTGTCATTCAAGATCTAGAAAATTTCGCGCTTACAACTCAGATTTATTACGACAATTACCGTTTTTTGCTGTATTTTTAAAAATTGATTTTTTTTTCGGGTTTTATAGTATTTATTGCTAATTTAAATCAATAAAATTATTTCTTTTCAAAAAATTTCATGATCATATTACTTATATTCAAATTACAATGATGACCAAATTTGTTATGATGCATTTTATAAAAACCTAATGTTTTATGTAAAGGTCATAAAACCTAGATTTATGTGAAATAACGACTTTATCAAAAAATAGTTTGATAGAAATAAATGAAAATTGGTGATTTCAAGAATGACAAAAAATTACCTCTCCTTGCTCGATCATGATTTTAGATATAGAGAAAATTTTAATTATGATATCATTAGAAGACTTTCTCATCGTATCAAAATTATGATAATTCTAATGAATAGTTTTGGAAAACAAATTCTTAGAATAAAAAAATATTACAACAAATTTTTTTCAATTGTTTTTGATTTTTTATAGAAATAAATTATTTGAAAACCTGAAATACTTTTAAATTGTTTTAAATATGTTCACAAATTTTAATTTTATGTTTAGTATATATTTTTAATTATGACTATACTTTAAATAGTAAAATAACTCTTAAAGTACAAGTGAAAATAGCAAAAAGAACAATTAAATAAATGATGTTACAAATAAACATTATATTTTTTATTTAGGGTAATTATGTTTTAGGGTCAATGAAACCCCTTATTTTATAAAGAATTTCACAATTAAGTTTAAGGATTATTTTTTATTCAAAAAAAAAAAAAAGTTTAAGGATATTTATTTTGATGAGACAAAAAAGCTCATCTCCTCACCCTACACCCCACGCGCCCAAATAAACCCCCAACCCCAGCCTTCACCCCCGGCCCCTCAAAGCATTTTGTTTGTCAATTAGTCTACACTACTTCTTTGTTTTTATTTTTATTTTTTGTCATTTAGTCTTCACGATTTTTTGTTGTGCTTTTCCATAAATTAAATTTTAAGATTTTTAATTATATAATTTTGAATTTACTTAATTTAAATTTTTTTATTTTTAAAATTTTATTTATTTATTATTCATTATTTTCTTTAGTAGATTTTTGTTTTATGTAATAAGACTTTTCATATATAAATACATTCACATTTAGTAATAAGTAATTTAATAAATATGAAAATAAGAACTAAAAAATATTGAACTTATATATATAGTAATTAAACTTTAATATTCAAATGATAATTATAATAAAAAAAATATTCAAATGATAATTATTATTTTTATTAAATAAAATTGAAGATAGTTAATATATTTAAATATTATTTTTATTTTTATTTATAACTAGTTTAAAAAACCGATGAATAAAATCTTCTAATACTTTTAAAATAAATTTAGATTTATAAAAACTTAAAAAATATAAAAATAAAACAACAATATTAAAATTGTAAATATTATAAATAAAAAGATATTATGAATATGAAATAACGCAACCGTAATATTTATAAGGAATGTCCTTCATCCTTAAGTTGAAGAAATAATCATTTAAGTTTTCAAAAACCAACTAGAATCCTTGAAGAAGTGTAGGCTTGTACATTTAGTTCATATACCTTGTACAATTAGTGTAAATACCTTGTACATAATAACAAATCTCATACGCCGGTACTTAAATGAAAGATATACATGTTTTCATTATTATCATTCATAAAAAATAAAAAAAAGGACAAAAATTGTGACACCCTAAAAACCCAAATCTCCGTTTACCACCGTCAACTCATGGAAACTCCAGCGCTCTATATCATGAGACCCATACTTGAGTAAATGACCCAATAGGCTTATCATCCATACTCGTCCATATGGTTACAAGACCATACATTTCTATGCATCCAAGAGTTATTACATCACTCTTAATACAAAACATATATTAAAACTAATTGCTCGAATATATACATAAAATAAGAATCAAGGCCACAAATCCGCCCGTCATAATCCCGAATTCTGCTGAGCGCTTCTTCGCCCCGTCGCACTGGTCCCGCACTAAAGCGGTCCCACGACGGTATTAGGCTAACGCACAAGAGAGATAAATCCTATAAGGGCTATTCTACCTTAGGTGCACATGCAAACGATAATTTCATTACCAACCAACAACCAATCCGCGCGAGATACATGTTTCGTCTCCTATCATGGAAAAAATCTATATGCATGTATGAGACGACACTCTACATGCCCTAAGTACCGGGTCAACCTTCGACCCACCACCCAATGCAAGTGCTAATGGGAAATCAATACCGAGTTAGTCCCGACTCCCATCTCACAACCCGTAGTCTATATGATATTTATTTAATCGTTTCGTGTCTTTTTGGGCAACAGAACTTTTCGAGGTCTCACCGTGGGTTTCTTACACCTCCGATATTTTGGGCTTTCACCGTGGATACTGTTGAACTGTGTTTTCGTGCTTTTCACCCGAGGGGGTCTATCCCCTACTTGCCACGCCCGAAGGCATTTCATTTTCCATTTTCGTTTAACACTGTGAACCCAACTGACTCGTCCAATTCCTAAGCCCACACGATTCACCAAACGCAAGTACAATCGCACTATACACACTCTCATGTGTAATGTGGTGTTACCGCACACCACGTAATGCAATTTGTGCCATCGCACTCAAAACCTACGACCAACGATGTAAGACTTACATACATTCGACGCCGTACACTATGTGTGCTATGAACACTCATGTCTAATGCACACAACATTATAGAGTCAATATACATGCAAATTACTTAATATTCCACATATTCAAATCGCACATCACATAAGCATGCACTACAACTTTTCTATCATTATCTCAGCCCTATTCATGTCAACACATCATTCAAGCATGTATTAAAATAATCTAACCATTACTTAGGCAAGTAATGCCATAATTCTTATTCCTCAAATGAGACATAGTATGTTAGTCATACAACCCAATGCATATAATTATTTCCATCTTTATCACACATATATCACATAATTTCACATATTCAGCATGTTATTCAATTTATGACAATAACACACATTAGCCATTCCCGGCCATAAATCCGGTCGTGCTTGGCCTCGGAAATAATCTGGACTTAGTTCATAAAGTCCAGTTTTTTTGTAAATACCACACAAAACATCCAACACGCGATTCCCTACTCAAGCCACATGCGCCCTAAGTATTTCGGGGCTACAAACTTGCTCAAACAGGTTTCGTAAAACCGTAACTAGACCATTCTCAACTATCCATGACTCAAATTCCCAATGTGTTCAAACTTACATTTTGGCCGAGAACTTTATCGTATTAAATTCTAGACTCAACGAGGTTTCCATAGCCAAGCAACACGCCGAATCGAAGTTCGACGAAAGCATGGGCCGTCCAAAGTTGACACGGCCAATTCACAAGGGTGTGCGGAAATTTAGGCACACCCCTGTTTGCCATTATGCTCGGGATTTTGCTATCCCGAAACACAATGTTTTGTTTCGGACAATCCCAAAACCCTATGAAATCGGTCTTTGACCATCACACAATCACAAACAAACCACACAATATATAAATTCGCCCGGAAAATCGAACGAAACCCGTAGGCCATTACACGGCCCCTAAGCGTAAAATAACCAGAGTAGGAGGAAACCTACCTCTTGTAGCGCAGCTGTTCTTTCTTCGCCTTCCGGTCCAAGCCACCGCAACACTCCCTCCTTTTCCTCTTTCCTTTCCCCTCTCTTCCTTTCTTTTTCCTCTTTCTTCTCTCCTTTCTTTCTTTCCTCTCCCTTTCTCCTTTCCTTCCTCCCTTTCTCTCTCTTCTTCTCTTTCCTCCCCTTCTCTTTCCCCTTCCTCCTCCTTCTCCCGTCGGCACCTACGCACCCAAGTCGAGCCTCCACAAACCGAATTTGAACCCCTATAGGTCATACACAGATGAGCACATGCAGCAATACCATGTATCCACATACATGCCTTTACCCCATGCATTGTGGCACATGGCTTGCCACATATGTCACACCTGGTTTGCCATGTGTCATCAACAGTATTTCGCCATGTGTGCTTGAACACTGGATTTTTCTCAAAATACGTGGAGAGTCGACTATCTTGATTCGAAATTAGATTTGATAGCTAGATTTAAGTGAGATGATTCCAACGGTGCAATCATAGTTTATACATCGAGATCTAGAAAATCCAAACTTTTCTCTGACTAATAGATAAACTACGTTTTGCCCCCTTTTTATCTGAAAAATTCAAATTTAAAATTTTCACGGGTTTTACAAAAATATATATTTTTCATAAATTATTATTAAAGTAGTTTATAAAAATATATTCTGTATGTAAGATAAAAAAAATATAAGACGATTGTGAATCGAAATAATAATTAGAGAAAGAATGATGACATCCTTGGATTAAGGAAGTAATCATTTGGGTTTTAAAACTCAATTGGAATAAATTAAGAAGAAAATTAAACTTATATACCCTTTGTATACTTGATTCATATACCTTGTACAATTAGTATAAATACCTTCATATAGTAACAAATCTCATCAAGAGTCGATGCTAATGTGAGCATAGACATGTTTCATTTTTATAGTATAAAAAAATGGCTTAGAAATCCTATTTTCCATAGTTCATAAATTTAAAGTAGTTTATAAATGAATATGTATGGGGGTAAATCACTTTCATAAATGATTCTTAAGGGATCACAACGACTCTTATACCATCTTCTATCATTCAATTAGAGAAAAAATCATTTGATTTTAAGTAGTGAAATCTACTCGAAAAAATAATGCGCTTGTGCGCATATTTATAACAGGTCGTATGTTTTGTACGAGTTAATGGGTAGAAAACACTGCTGTGCAATATAACAAATCCCCTATATCTCACACTAAATTTGAGCATATGCATGTGTTTCATTGTTATGATTTAGAAAAAAAAATGAAATAATGAACACAAATATATTTTCTATCTATTATATGTCTGTTGTTCTGTATTATTGAATTTATTATATATTTATAATTTTTATTTATTCTAATTTTACGTTTAATTTGTTTTTAATTTTTATATTTAATATTCAAACTTTAAATATTGTTTACTAATTGATTATTACTATTAAGTTGTAATATTGTTACTTATAATTTTTCCCATTTTTAACTATAATTTTAAAAGTAAATACTCTAATTAGTTCTTATAAAAAAATTTAAATAAATTGAAGAAGATAATTATTATTTGATAATAACTTTATCTGAAAAAATAATTTCAAAACCCATACTCTCTCTCTCTATATATATATATATATATACTCTCTATATATTTAATTTTATAAAATTTGTATAAGAAATATAAAATAGTCATATATGAACATTATAAATAAAAATTATTATAAATAGAATTTTTTTATACCTCATTAGAATATTTTATATTTAAAATATTCGTATTGCTTATATATTTGTTAAATCATTAATTGTTACAAGTGAATATTTATATATTGAAATCAATTATTTAATGCCTTAATCACACAAAATAAAACTATAATTAAAAACTATATAATATTGAGTAAACAAAAAGGCCCCAAAATAAAGCATTTTATTAAGTAGATTTTCAAATTTATAAATTATTTAATAAAAATAAAACTAAATATTAAAAATATGGTAATTTTTGAAATTATTTATATTATTAAGATGATGAAAAATTTATTTCTATAAACACAACAAGAACATTTAGATGCAATGCGACTGTGTTGGTTGGGGCCTTGGGGAAAGGGGCTGGGTGGACACGTGTAAGATTCTGGAACCAATTGTTGTTGGTATTTTGATTTTCATGTAAAGTTGTTTTTGGATATCATGAACTGGGCTTTTGGCCTTGGTTGCTGTGATCATTCAGTTAAATATGGGACCCTGAGCCCCCTCGCATAATTGCCCATTTTTATTTTCTATTTATTAGAACCAAATCCCTCATATTAGCATAGATTGATCCTTAATACTGGCCAATATTCCAATTAGTTTTCTTTGACGAAACTGGAATCTACTGCACATAAACACATAGATGCGCTTTTGTTTTGAGGCTTTGACTTTTCTGAGACCATTGAAGATGGATGACCCAAGTTATCATTGATTCTAGAAATTAAGGAAAATGAGAAAGCGGGGAAAGTAAAATCAAAATTGTTTAGAATCTCAAATCTGTTGTTTTTGTTTTAAGAATGTTCCTCCACAAACTAGTTTTAGTTTTGATAAACATGTTTCAAAACAAATAAATTTTGATATCAGCTTTGTTTCAGACACTTCGACTTATTTCCCGGTTTTATAGGCTACAATTTCAAATATAAGGCTGATTTCTGATGGATTCGCCTCTTTCTAGCTTGGTTTGCTTTGAGAATCACGGCGTATAACGCGGCAAAGAAACTTACGAACAATCAAGCTTTGTGAGACTTTTGGGTGCTTTGCTGGGTGTATGGCGAGGATTAGTTCTTCTACGACTCTTTTCGATGTTTGTGGTCCTTTGGTTTCTTATATCGAGGAATCGCCGCTTGATTTACCCTAATATGGTGTATGCGATTGGATTTCGTCTGTCTTAACGATTAATATATCATTGATTGATAAAATCTTCAAAAAAATTGTGAAATAATTTCATGGTTGATTTCCGAATATTTTGGTTGGGCTCCTTGTCGCGAGTGATGAACTTATATCAAGGTTTTCATAAGGATATATAATAATGTATTTGATTTGCTCTCCCCTTGTTGGCTGTAAAGCTGTTGAGATTTTTGTGTGGAAGCGTGTTGCCACTTGTTAGACAACAAGCTCTTACTCTGGAATCGACCATGCCTTCACCTTCTTTGCTCTTAGTTTTCTATCATCCATTTGCAGTACAACTTCCTTTCTTCAAGTTTGTATCGATCTCGATGCTCTATAAGTCGAATTCTTATTATTTCAAACTTCATATGTAACAAGGTGCACATGATTTATGTTTGTCCCTCATAACAATGTTTAAGGGATGTTTACGGGTTGTATTATTCATACTTGAGGTTTCGAGATCTTTCATCTTATTCCATAATGCCCGGATTTTGTTCTGGTATGCGAGTATGTTTTCTAGTTTATTCCGTCTCATTTGCTTGAATCTTCAATAAATGATCTTTCATATTTATTCATGTATTCTTTATAGTATTCATTCATTATGGTCGCATATCTAGTATAGTACCTTAGACTAAGTTGTGTTCTTAATCAACAATTAAACATTAAAGCTCTTGCATATGTTTTGGTCCATATTTCTGTTTGTACTTAATTCTGCTGGTTTTTTAACATGTAATAGGTCATGACAATGATTGCTGTTTATAATGAACTTCTCCACATCTAGTTGGAAGTTTGTTATAATGGGGTTTAAACCTCTCTCCAGTCAGCCAATATCGGATACATGAACATAATTGATTTGGAACCAAGTAATCTTCTTTTGGGCTGAAGTTGAGATTATCTGGTTTGAATAGTATTACCACCCCCAAAATGGGGATGACTTTATTGGGAGACTTATTTTTGCAAGTGACATTGATGTTGGTCATATTGTTGGCGGGTGAGGATGGTGATATTTAATGAATTGTATTTATTGAATGCATTGAGGGATACCTATTGACATATGTCTATGAATCTATATAAAATATGGATGCAGTGTTAATATGACTAATATGGTTTCCTATTAAAGCTGATCCATTATCGACTTTATGCAGAAGCTGATAAGCAGATGGCTATAATTGAAGCAGCTATAAAAATATTGGCATCATAAGTGACTATATGAAACCTACGTAAAAGAGTTAAAACAATAGAAGAGGAAGCAGTGGAAAAGAAAGCATCTCTTGAAAAGGAAAATGGAAGGGGGAAGATAATAATGTGATAGAAAGATAATATGGGGTGAAAATGAGGAATGGAGGGATAATGAGTGGGAGGATGGAGACAAACTTATTATACGGATGAAGGAGCAGGAAGATAGAAGAAGTTAGGAAGGAGGGATGAATGAAGATTGTAATGGTGATAGTGATTTCTAATTAATTAGTTATAATGACATTGATTGAAGCTAGTTGTTTGACTTTGCACTCAGCCTTGATGAAAGACTTGTTTCATGTGAAGGGAGAAAAGACTAATGGATGTCTAACCGAACTGATCTTATGCCATCTGAGTTTAAGGTTTGGATTAAAGTTTCAAGATATTTATTTGTAACCCTAAAACAGGAGGTCAGTTGTTGACAGTTAACTCTAGAAATATGGGTGTACCTCTCAATATGTAATACTATAGTGTCATTCATTGATCGTATGATAAGATTCTTACGGGCACTTTCAACATCTCAAGATATTACTTCAAGGCTTCATCTCACAATAAATTCCATGGGTTTATCTAACACTTTGATGCAAAATCTATATAATAACCTTATTTTGTTCTGATATATTTTACAAAATGAATATCAAGACCACATATGGCCTTCTTCACAATCACGACCTTGGATGGCGCCATCATAGTGTTTGTCACTTACATGAAATATTTTTCTCATGAAAGGGGGTGAGGCAGCGCCTATTAAGAGGCCTCCTTAGAAGTTGGATCTACCTACGATACATACAGTATCACTCTTGTTTCTGATCATTCAGCAGTAGTGCCACCAGCAATTCATGAGTCCTAACCGTGCCCATGACGGATGCAGCTCTATCATTATAAGCCCCAGGTCTCACAGGCTCTCTCTCACAAAGCTTGGGCATGTGAAAAGCTATCGTCACGATGACGATCAAGCTGATCATTTCAAAACAAAATTTCATTTGTTTTATAAACCAAAATATTTTGGATCATTTACTCATAATGATCTGTTTATATTCCCAAAACCATTTAGTGGTTTTTTGTTTTTTTTTGATGTCTTACCACGGGCTCCATGAAGCCAGACGAAACTTTACGACACTCACCGGCAGATCTCTCTATAGGCCATAATGGTGGCGGGTTTCACCCAAGGAGGATCCTTCCCTTCTTGCTATTGAGCACATATTTTCTTTACCATTTTAATCAATCGTGCGACTACGGAGCGTTTATTTCCATCCTTCAGAAACCCATCAATCAAACACCAAATGTAGTGTCGATTCATTAACCGCCCTCACTGTTAATACGATGTCACGATGCATATGCAATGTACAATATGCCATTATTATTATTTTATTGCCATGTCACATATATAATGTACGAATGTTATATCGGACAATTTTATTAAACATGCGCTATCATCAATGCATCTGGGCAATTATATCAAACATACATATAATTTCCCTACATTAATTCATTCATGTCAAAATTATCTAGCATATATCAACATCACGAATAATCATTACTTGAATCGATGTGAAACATTGTATTCTCTAAGCTAAATTCACGACATAACATATCCTGAAATATCCTACAACATGCATGTTGCACATACAATTCGCTCACATGTCAATATATTAATACATATCAACATTTTCATCAACAAGCATGTCATGTTATGCGATTAAAATACACTTTAGTGTTAAATCAGAAATGCAATAAATCTGGAAGGCACAATCTTTATCAACTTTGTCATATGGCAGATTTTAGACTCTAAGAGCTTTTCATAGAGTCCCGAAGCGTGAATGGGGTGCCAGCAAAGAAAGAAAGACTCTAATTAGTCAAAGTTTGGAGGCTTTACTTGAAGAGCTACCTATTGTCCAATCCACGCAATGGTGTGCACGGGGTTGCGGAACATTTTGGCGACTCATGCGCCGTTTTCAACCCCAGTGGATTAGGGCGACCTTTAGGCCCGACTACAAGTCTCAATTGAGGCATTATCAGAGCCTCATTACAATCAATACCACAAAACATGCCATAAACATGGCTGTATTAGTCCTAAAAACCGAACAATACTGAATGATGAAAGAAACGGTGTGGAAGAATCCCTACTCTTGGATGCTTTGACCCTCGTGAATATCCACCGAGTCTGCTTGGTACGGCGAGTTACGACCATCGAGACACAACTTTCCTTTTCTCCTTCTTTCTCTCTTACCTTTTTCCCCTACTCCTTCTCTCTCTCTCTTTCTTTTCCTCTCTTTCTTTCCTTTCTTTTCCTTTTTAATTTCCTTCCTTTTCCTTCTTACTACTTTCCAGTTCTCTGGTTTCACTCCCCACACCATATTTATAGCAGCTTCAAATGTGCCATGCATGTATTTAACATGGCATGCCATGTGTCACACATATGACACCATGTGTCCTACATGCATGAGCCCCTTTGCCATGCATTGTGACACATGGATTGCCATGTGTAAGCCACATGGTTCGCCATGTGTAGCTAGACACCTTGCTGTCTCGAAAAACGTAAAATTCCGACTATCACGGAATTCAACGAAATTCGCCTTGTCAACTAAATTTCGCATGAAGAACCCAATGATGAGGTTCGTTTTGTCATCATAGATCTAGAAAACTTGTAGGTTTTCAACTTTACTTCCTGTCTTTGACAAGTTCAGTGTTTGCCTAATTTTTTGGAAACTGTTATAAGTTTTACGGTTGTAGAAATTAGAAGTTAGTTTGTTGTTAGGAAGTGGGCTATTCATAATGGATACAATATTTTGTTTCAAAAGAGCAATAAAAGACAGTTAGATTGTCGTTGTATAAAGGGATGTAAGTGGAGATTGTATGGTAGTATGTTGCCACATGAGCATACCTTTGTCATTAAAACTTTGACTAATAAATAACATATGTTATGGGTCCAACATAATCGCTAGGTTATAGCTAAGTTCATTGCAAATGAGTTGATGTCCAAATTCAATCCATTACGCCGGTGTTTGCTGATTATAGACTAAACCACTCATTCTTTGCTCATACATAGACACCACCAATTCACGTATCTATGTCAAAGTTGAATAAAGTTGTTTGAAAATTAATAAAACTGATTTTATGTTATGGAATTACTAAAGGGTTTAGTCTATGACACTGCAAGTGCACAGGTCGTAAGTAGTAAAATTGGATGTAAGATCGAGATATCATTCCACAGATTGACAAGAATGTTGAAATCAACTACCCAACTACTCAAGATCCACGCTATTTGAACCTCCTTTTAATAGTTTAGAAAACTAAATTTAAAGACAAAGATGATCCTATATTACTTTCATCTAATAGAAAATAGCATTTGAATGAAACTAACAATCTTTAGTTGAATCAAATCTCTGCTAGAAATGAACACTAAAATGGGAAATTATTGTGCGACTATCAATTTTACGCATTTTTAGATGTAATTCACTATCTACAATTTTTAGTTCAGTTTGTCAAGATACCTATTAATACTGGCTGGTTCTCATTATTCACTGTTAGAGTCCCTTCTTCTTTTCAAAGCAAGGATCTGTCGATTCTATATTCCTTACTCTTTATAAGATGCGAGTATTTTTCTTTTTCAATATAACCCTTTTATTTCTTAAGGCTGAGATTTCATCCCAATGCAGTGAGTCATTAAAACTTCTACAAAATGGTTGATGACTCATCCTTCCCCAGATATGATGAATTATTCCTTCTCCTTGATTAAGTCTCATTTAACACGGGATCGAGAACTCTCGATAATTAGGTGAAATCTAGTGATTTAAAGTGATAAATAATTCCCTTAACCATGGCTTCATCAGACCGAAATCTGAGAATTACCCGAGTGAACTCTACGAGAAAGGAGCTCAATAGTTCATCAACGATAGTCTAGCATACCCACAATTGATTGTTCAAAGCTCTCAAGAATCTTCATCTTTGTGTCACTCAGAGGGTCTCCTGGAAATCAGAGCATGAAACAATCCTTAAAAAGATACTAGATACTACCGTGGGAACAATTGGTTTGCAAGAAACGACATCAATGGAATAAAATAAAAATCCCGATTTAAACTATTCTAATTTAGCGAAAAGCATAACCTACGATAAGTCAATTCAATGGAGCTGTAATTCAAGTACGGAATCATGTCGACAGAAAATGGGTATTGATCATAGGGTATCCTTTATGTACAACTATAATTCACTGAAAGAAAGCAATTCAAAATTGTCTTAACTTCATTGATTCGGTTGTAATGGAAGAAAATAAAGATAATCGGCTTCTACGTCCCGCGAGATTCTTTGATTAAATCGGAAAATGAAAATAAAAAAAAAGAAAAGAAAAAGTCTAACATTCTCAAGTATCACAGGTGAGTCTTCCTTCGTCCTCCCCGGATAATAGTTCAGAAAAAGCGGTGACCTTCCAAAGCCCAAAATGTACTGTTATAACTTCGAGAAATTGGGCCCTGATTCAAGGCTCAGTGGAAAATAAATAAGCCCAACCACTCTTTTTAGTACGTGACTTACAAAGAATCTTCAGCCAGCGACATCAATTCTTTCTGTCTGTCAAGTCTATAGCTGACCTCAGCCCCGGTACGCAATGTTCTTTCATGTTCTTACAATTGTTGGTACTGGCACGATCGTCTTTCTGTTGCGGCTTGTTTCTGGCCAGTTGTTTTGGTTAATTAATTCGAAACTTTGAATTATTCACTAGCCGTGACCATGTTGAATGTCATTAGTGAGCTTCCGGTTCTGCGACCTCCCTTTTCTTGTTTCGAGGGGTGTATTGCTCATGACCTGTTCGATGTATCATGACACTGGCTCTCTCTGCCTTTACTGCATTTATGTGTCGCGACCTCGATTTGATGTCGCGACATTATTTATGTTGTCAGCCTCTTTAATTCTTGGTCGCGAAAACTTCTCTCCCCGAGGTTGTGACATCTGTTCGATTTGAGCCTTCAGCGGAGTCGCGACTCAAATTTGCTAGTATCTTGTTTTCTTATCGTGACGTGGACATTAGGTGACCTAGTAATTTCTTCAATCCACCTGTTTATGTGACCTCAAAAGTATCTTCATGACCATTCTTCTTTACTATCGATCGCAGCAACCTCATTTCTCGATCTCAACGGTTTCCCTTCAATTTCTATTTAAAGTGTGACACATTGTTCTTCCTTTGCAGAAATATATCACGACCTGGAACCAGTGTCGACATCATTTATGTTGTCATCTATGTTGATCTTTGTTGCGACCACGTTTTTCTGACCCATTAATAAATTTTGTGTCGCAACCTCAATTCCATGTCGCAACTTGGCTTTCTTCTTTTGTCTCACATATTCACCAAGTATTGCGACCTATAAAGCATCCTTGACACCATTTCTTTATCGGCCTGCGATTCTTGGTCACAGCTCCCCCTTTTCATGTTGCGACTTAAAATTGTTTGTCTTTTCATTGTCTTGTCGCGACATGGGATTTAGGTCGTGACATCAATTGTTTCTTCTCCTTGCTGAAATTTATGTCGCGACCTTAAAAGCATGTCGCGACATCATTCTCCCATCTGTCGCAACTATCATGGAGCTTGTGATTTCCCCATCATTCATCTTCTTCTGGTAGTGACCTGAAGAAAATTAGTAATCGCAGCGAGTAGTGGCCCTTCTTACTGTTTTTTGTATCATCGATTATGGCTCATATTTAGTCGTAACATGTTTTAACTGTTCAGCTCATTTTTATGTCGCGACATCAATTATCTGTTGCAACTAGAGTTGTCTTCCTTGGTATGCAGTGACCTGCATGTCGATGTTCTCCGACATGAAATCTCAGCGAAGCCCTTTTTCTATCACGCTTAACTTCTCTTTATGCGCAGCTTATTTTCATTCAGTATAGTACAAACAAGTTTCGCGACCCTAGATTCTTTGTCATGACCTCACATTACAGCCATTGTTGCTTTCACTTATAGATCCATGTACAGAAGGTGCAATTTTCATCTTATGTTTGCATAAAATATAAAATTTGATAAATAATTTTATAATTCACCGCATCAAAGCTCCAGCTCAAATTTCATCTAATAAATCAGAAAAATGGACTAAAAAGAACTATTAGGTTTTTATACTCATCAAATTCCCCAAGTTAAAGACATGGAGGTCGAGATACTTGAGAAATGTGGAGCATTGGTGAGTGTTGATAAATGTGTTTGAATGTTGGCTCACTAACATGCTAAAGGTACCTTTGGAGGAACATTATGGCAAGGTTATGAGTTCTTGCTAAAGCAAAGGGATTGATCTAAATGGATGTCTTTTAATACTCCAAACTTATTTGGATGAATTTTCAAATTAGTGTACATTCAAGAGAATGTACATTGGTTATAGTATGCTCAAGAATAGTTTCAAGCAAGGTTGTAGAAATATAATTGGCTTGGATGGGACATTCTTGAAATCTATTACTCGTGGTGCCTTACTTATTGCAGTTGCTAAGGATTGTAACAACATGATGCTTCCTATTCTTCATTTAATGGTAGAGGTGAGGCTCCAACAATATTGGACATGGTTTTTAGAGATATTGTGTGGAATGCGAACATTTGAGATGACTTGGGTTAGTCATTTTAGACGATACGAAGATATGACTTTTATGCTAAATCAATTGTAATTTTTCATGTAATTACAATTAATTATGATAACAATAATATTAAATTGGTTTTCCAATGTGGGAATAATTAATGTGCAATTATAAGAATTGGCACGATACTAAACATATAAATAGATATGCACATTTGGCAAGCCCCGGAAAAATAAAAGATTTAGAGGGGAAAGGTTCAAGGCATTGTTTTGGGATGTTGTAAAGTGTCTAAACGAGGATCAATTGAAATGCAAAATGGAATTAATTAAGGAGTCGATTGAAGCATATGGGAGCTTCAATTGAAGCAGAAAGACTACCAGTCATTCTATAGCATATATACGAGACTTTGGTGAAGAATTCATTGTAGTTCTACAACAACATTTATGAGACTTTTAATGGGTATATTAGGAAAGGAAGGGAGAAGTTGTCGCTTGAGATGTAGATTACAAGGGAACATTTAATGGAGGAAGATGGAGGCAGGTTCAAACAATAGAGTTAAAGCGAATAAAATTTGTCGAGGATAAGGATAAAGTTAGAATAGAAAAAGCTCCTGAGACTATAAATGGTGAAACTTGCTATGAAGGGAGGAAATTTCAAGTGACGATGTTACAATTGAACAGTTCATTTGTGAACATAATTTGACGTATTACATATAACTATCAATGATTAGTTTAGTGGTAATACTTTTATTTGTTATTTCTTATGTTTAATCTGAACACAAAATACTTTCCAATTGAATTTACAATTGAATCTATATATGTGATAGGTATTCTTGTGTCCCAACATATGTAGTACTTCATTATATGAAGAGGGATCAATTAAATCCTATTGATATGGTTTTAGTGTTGAGCTTCATGAACTTATGAGAGGCTTGAGGTGTTACAAAACAATGGAGCAGGATATGTGGCTGAGGGTGGCGCAATACTACCTTTACCTTTGCAGGTCTGAGGACCCAGGCAATAGAAAAGAGATTTTGATGAAACTGCAGCTCCACATCCCAAGCATTGATTACCAAGTTGGAAGAGTTGGGTTGTGCAAATGACGCCTCCCTTGCAAGGAGTTAGTGTATAACATCAAAACTTGCAGGAAGAAGAATAACTGACTTCATGTCAGCCTAGGTACCACTTCCCGGTAAGAAGATTGACATGTTTAAGTGCAACTCTATATTATATTTTACATGTTTGTGCTTAATTTTAATCATATATATTATTTAAATGAGAGAGGAAAAAGAGGGCGGCTATGGGGAAGCTAGTAACTAAAGGTGGATTATGTTCATATGATTACTAGAAAGGCAGTCAAGGAAGAGTAGATATTTGCAAATGCCAAATGCTGAGATTCTGGCTATAACCTCATTGCTTTCGGCTTATCTAGTAGTAGTGCCTTTGGTGACGGAAGCAAATGTTGCTCTTTATATATGGGCTTACTATATTGATCCATTTTTATCTCAAAGATCTGCAGTGGAAGATAACCCAAGCCTTGAATAGTAGGGAAACTGATTATGAATTTGGTAGTTTCTATACAATTTCGGAGTTTGTTAATTTAGTTGCACCTAATGTATCGCCCAGTGAGCGGTGTGAATGGTCACTTCTATACAATTTCATTTTGTTGAATTTGGTTTGCATTGTTTGGCATTGAGTCAATTGTGTTTAGATTGTCAAAGCGATCTGCCTGTACATTTTGTAGGGATGCAAGTTTGTACATAGGTCATTTAACAAGGATTCTGCACATTTTATTTATGGGCATGTTACTTTGTTACATTTTCTTGGGATGTAAGTTCTGCATTTATGTAGTCTGTACAAGGAGGTCTGAAAGTTTATTTATTTTAACAACTTTGTTGAGATGTTGGCTTTTAAAGGAGGATTATGTTTCCATCTTGATTTGGTAACTACATAAAGGAATGTCCATGGCATCCACCATCTTGAAAGCGACTCTATGTATGTGAAAAGAGTAGTTAATTACAAAATTCTCTACCATAATCTTAGTAAATTAACTAGTACCTTCGTTATAAATTTGTTAATACAGTCTTCTTCTTTAAACATTACAAGCTAATCTATAGAATATCAGGTCAAATTAGAACTAAATAATATAATTTTAATAAGTACAAATGACACGTAATCGAAATTAAGCATTTGAATTGCCATTTAAATCGATTCTATGCATCTCATACAACTACTAATGTTCTTAAGCTTCTTGTCACCACTACATACAAGAATTAATCCCACACATATGAAAAAACACAATTTGACAGAATAGAGGCTTCATTCTTGATAGAAGTACTGTCTTTCCTTGATGCATAAATTTTAGTATGTGTTCTCTAATCTTATTTGCTTTAGCTCATCAACTAACCGGGAATACAATTTTTTCTCCATCCCTCGATAATTTTGGTAGCAAATGTGACACCTCTTGTTTGAAAACATTCAACATATTTACTACGAATTGATTTGCTGGTTCATCATTCCAAATGAAGAATTGACACCTACTTCCATATCAAAACAAATAACGTTAACCAAATTATTGATATGCACAACACATAACAAACAAAGAATGTCCCAACATCATTCATAGTGTACAAAAACAACAAGACAATGAGTGTATAGACAATGCAAATAAGATATTTAACAACTATTAAACTTATTGTAAAAATTTAAACATGTCTTCATAAGAAATACACAAAAAATAAGAGTGTATTCAGGAGACTAGATAATAAGTCTACGACACAATTTTTTTTTTTCCATCTCCCTTCGCATGCATTAAAAACCATGCTAAACTTCTATTATAATTACATAGCATCATAATTAAAATTGTGAAGCATAAACATACTTATTCTTAGATTATACTAAATCAGCTAACTAATCCCAAAGGATCATTCTCAAAACCCAAATATACTGAGTCTTATGCTAAATTACTAAATCAGCACCCCATATCTAAAATTAACTATAATAGAGACATATTTTGTGCGATTGCCAACAAATAATCTAAAACATCTGCGCTTCACATCAAGAAACAACAAGTACAACAATGTAGATCAACCAAACACAACATATTTAGATGGCTTCAATTACCCCCTCTTGAGATCAATTCAAAATGCGATCGAAATTTTATGTGGATTCTTGTAAATCATGATGTGTCCTTAGTTGAGCAATTCTCTATTGGAAACTCGAAGGATGATGCAATCTAACAACTCTTCACAAGTGTCTTGAGATGAAAACTCATGATATTCTAAATGTTTTAAGTGAATTTATGGAGTTAGGGTTTCTATTCAAAGTTAAACTAGAAGGAGAAGTTAGGAAGAAGATGCTGGATTTGGGAGTGTTGATTACTTAGATTGCTGGTTGAAAGGGGATTTTGAGGGGGAGAAGTTCCAGGAGAAATCAAATTGATGTTGAGAAGTTAGGGTTCTCGCTCAATCGGAAGGATTGGGTTCTTAGGGAATAAACCCAATGAGAGAAATCGACTAGGATGTAATTTAGATATTGATTTATAGTTTGGATACATGTCTTTGAATATGAACTAGAGGTTGGGACATTTAGGTGCAATTGAAATGAAAGTTGAGGATTAAAACTACTATTTTCAAAGTTCAGGCATAGTTTGCAAAAACACATGAAAGTTCAGGGTTTTGTATATTATTTTCCCTTTTATTTACTATTTCAAATGAATTTTATTTGCTTTAACTTATAAATACTTTTCTTTTACAACTAAACACTTTACTTATAGTATAGTAAATTGTCCCACAAGGACTCTAACTCAGGACCCTCCTCTCTCTATCTCATGCGATGGAGCGTTCAACTTATAAAAATTAATAATTAAATAATTTAAGAATATGTAAGTTTTCAAGTAATTTTATTTATGTTAATTTTCTTTAAGATTTATTCAACAATCAAACATTAGAAAATCATTTTCCTTGCTTTTTCTCCTAAAGGTTTTGGAATGGAGACTTTGGAGGCTTCTTTTATCTTCTCCATATTCTTAGAAAAGAAAGCATTCGGCTTCTGCATTTTCTACATTTTTTTATGTTTCATTTTAAACTAAAATGTCATTAAAAAGTTTTGTTCTTGGACATGATACTTTCAATCTCCAACGATTCGTGGTAGCGACCCTAACGGTTAATGGTAGCGATTGTTATCTATCCTCCTAACGCTGTTATCTACCCTTCCAACAAAACCCTTTATACTTTCTTGTTTGACACATCTATGTGTTTGCCATTTAAAGGAACAGCCTAGTTTTTTTAAAAGGTTTGCATTAGTTGGATGTTTTCTAGCCAAATCAGCTTTTCTTTCTACCTTCTGAGCTAATAACACTAGAAGTGAGCTTTTTCTCACTGTTTTCCCTCTTTAAAGGGAGGAAGAGAAAGAGAGTTGAGAGATTAGAGGCAATTGAAAGGAACTTGGCATTTGCAACATAAAAAAAGATGATTTCATTTTTCAAATAATGTCTCAACACTGTTTCTTTAGATTAATACTAAACTTTATTTTTGTTCTTTGAAACATCATTTCAACACTTTCTATTTGAACATATAACTATTTTTCATTATTTTTCAAACTCATTAGACCACTAAATATTCTTTTATAGGTGAAGCTGATGATATTATGTTTCTGTGTGGAAGCTTCTTATTTTATAAATAAAAAAGTTCAGATAAATGGTTCAAAGACAGGACAAAGAAAATAAAATATTATAAAAAAGATATTAATTCCATTTCAACTTTGTTCATCTGTATCATTTTGCTGTTTCTGGTGAAGTACTGTGGAGACGCTCACTTTTTGGCTTCACAGAACTGCGAAGTGAAGCGCTTATTGTTTCAAACGGACATAAGGTAAAAGCACGCATAGGAGCAGGAGGTTCCGGGTTCGAGTTATAATGAAGACAATTTACTATAACCTAAATATTTAAAGAATATTATGAAAAAATTATATGAATAATTAAAATAAACATTAGATATTAAGATAGTTTAAAATAATTAAATATTATTTTATCTATAGTAATAATTTAATCCTTCTTTGTGCATTAACAAATAGATAACAAAAAACCTTAATATGGAAAGATCATATTGTCATTTCACCTGCGTTACATATCATTTAAGTATTAATTTCATTATTTTTATATGATAATAATTTTATTTGGATACAATTTTTGCTTATTCAAATATCTTAATAAGTTTTGATAGGCCAAAAAACACTTGGTTAAACAAAAATTAAAAGTTCAAACACTTTGATTAAACAAAAATAAAATTGAGACCACTCTAATAAAATACGAGGATTTTAGGCCGCAGTTGGCAAAAATAAAGTTAAGACACCAAAATAGAAAAATAGAAAAGTTGAGACACCATTTATGTAATTAAATATTTTTTAAAAGTAACTTAATGTTGTAAATGAGAAGTCGTATGTATAATGAATGGCCACATTAAAAGTTTCAGTCACTTGATAAATGAGTTAAAAGATGCATTCTTAGCCTTCATTTTGTCGTGAAATAATGAAGCTCAATTGAGAACCTATAAAAAGCAGCCCCTCTTTGTATTTACGATATCTACGATAAGAAAATTCCTCCTCATCTTTCTCTCTCCCATATCTCCCTCTCTCACTTTCTTATTAATTGAGATTCTCTCTGCTCTCTCTCTAGGAAAAGTACTATACTACTTTTCACTTTTTCATTTTAACCCTATCTTGAAGTTATTTCGATTTTACATATTTATAATTATACTTGGTCTTTCTTGAAAGACAAAATCTATATTAACGATTTATTAAATAATTCATACTATGTGTATATCAAAGATTATTGACAACGTCAAATATCAAAACTTGAGTTTGTGGCATGACGTACGAAAAGAACTACCTATCTTGGATCACTGATGTTGAAATACATCTTGATGCAATAAATCTTAGAGTTGCCATCAAAGAAGGAAATCAAGCATCCTTGCATAATCACTCAAAAGCGTTGATTTTCCTACGACACCGTCTCTGTGAGGATTTAAAAGTAATATTTTAAATCAATAGCTCCCTCACCTCTATGGAATGATTGGAAGAAAGATATAGCCACTATAACTACCAGATTCCTCAAAGCTCAATATGCATGACCTCTAGATTCACTTAGACACAGATTTCAAAACATTCGATGAATACAACCGGCGTTATTTAAAACAACTCCCTATTGAAGCCGTGTGGAAGAAAAATCACAGAAAAAACAATACTAGAAAAAAAACTGATTCCACACCCACATTTCATGCCTCAGATAACTGATCCTTCAACCACTTGATATCGAAGCATATATTTAAAAAATACTTTGAATTGATATTATGTCTTCTTGTTATTGAGCAAAATACTATGAATTGATATCATGTCTTCTTGTTGTTGAGCAAAATAATAAACTCTTGATGAGAAATCACTAGTCCCATCTAATTGGATCTTAATCATTCCCTAAAGTGAATGCGACATCGTTCTAAACATATGGACGTGGTCATGGAATGAATTTCCGATACCATGGAACTCATGGTAGCTATCATTCAAATTCCTAGAAAATGAAAGCCTCATGGAACCACGAGAAGTGGAATAATACCAGGTGAAACAAAATGGAGTATATACAAAATACACCTTCCAAGGCCCATGAGAATAATTATCATAGATGTGGTATGAAAGAACATTAGTCGCGTACCTGTCGTACGCCCAAACATTTAGTCGATCTCTACCAAGCATCAATCAAAGAAAAAGAAAAAGAGAGATATAAACAAATGAACTGCTAATAGAAATGGACTAGACTTACATTGCCTTTCGCTCCGTATTTGCTGGAGGTCTAGTGAAAAGCAGTTATTTGATGAATGATGAAAATCTCGCCTGAATGATGTTTCCTTATATGAAATTAAATAAAATATCGTATGTTATTACATCTATTCTCGTGTTACTACCCATATTAGTGTTTTCCATACTCTTAATAACACTCTGAGTTTGAGCACTTTTTATGAAGTAATCGGCCTGGTGACCCCGATTAATACCGTTAAGGACCTACCAATGCTTCTAATCAATTTTATACTTCGGTTTTTGTAGTTTTCACCAGGCTATTTATATAAAATAGGGATCTTGATTTCGAGCATGAAGAAATCGGTTGGAACTTAGAGTTCTGCGAGAACCAGAAAACATAAGCGTAGAGGCGAAGAAGCAGAGAGAACAATTAGCGAGGGTTACGAGGGTGCACCTACTGAAATTTCCCTATATTTTCTTGACTTTTGTCTCTCTTTTGTGATTTATTCCCCAAATTATCCTATGTAATGAGTGTTTAGTTTATATATATTTTGGTAATTTTCATTGTTTGAGTGGTATATAATGCCCCAAACAACACTTTATAAAAACTTGATTTTGGTTTGGAGAATAAAATTTGAAGCTTATCGAACAAAAGCTCATTTCTTTTATTTTCTTTTTGTTTTGTTTTCTTTCTCAGCGACTTCAACACCACAGAATGGTTTCTCGGAGGATGAGTGGCTAAACCCTTCTTCCTTAGTAGAAGGCCATTGGGTGGAAGGATTCACAAGGCAAACTAAGGGTTTCCCTGAGTTTTTCCTTGGGTATTCCTTTGTCATTACTATTCTTCTCTCTTCAACTTTGGTTTGATCCTTCGAGTCACCTTGAATGGGTCGGTACTTGTGATAGCTTTGAGACTCAATAGATCTTAATGCTAGATCTAGTGATGTCCGTTAGTTATCATTTATGAGTCATTGGAATGTGAGTCAAGGAGACTTGTGTTTTTACTGACTGAGAACATTAATGGCAAGTGAATGTCATTTTCAAGGACATTTAATGAGGGTCAGTTTTTATAGCTAAATGAAGATCCGGTTCAGGAGATAACAATATGTTATCCTCCCCAGTAAGTGAGACCCTGAAACCCTCTAACTGCCTAAGAAAATAAACCTAGTGTCTACAATACTTAAGGGACCTCTTTCTACCTTCTAATCTATTTTATTTTCGGTGATAACCCATTACAAACAACCTTTTATCCAACTAACTCTCAACACTATCTATTTGAATGTAAACCTCAATTCGTCTTTTCTGCTAGAAAAACCCATCTGTTCGTAGACGATCCTAGAACCACTATACTATAGTAGCTATGCTCTAGGTAATATAAGGTATTAGGTTATAAATTTTGACTGTTCAAAATGCCCTACGGGCTACACACATCTGCAGTCAAATGGTAGCATTGAGGATAATTACCTAAGTGCAAATGACATTCTATACTAGCTTTTATGAGTCTACTATCCACAGCTCGTGAATATCTTTTCTTTTAATTCTTTCTAGCAGTTTACTGCTAGTTTCACTGTTTATATATATTTTTATTCTTATTAGCTAACATTAACCTTTTTGGTAGAATTGTTTTAGTTTCTTTTTGGTGTTGTCCTGTGTTTTCATGTAGGAGTTTACGTTCCAATGGTTTAGGAATTCAGAAGGCAAATTAGTCAAAATTAGTATTCTACAGGAATCAGATTATGAATTGGGCTTGAATTTAAACACATTAGAACCTCCACCCAAAGAACAATAGAGTCAACAGAGGATAGAAAGGAACCTCAATGCACATAGATCCATGAGTGACCACATAAACCCTCTCGGATAGTGATTACCTCACACATAAATTACTCAACTAAACAGCTGGTTATAAGCCTTACCTTGTGCCACTTCTTCCCACTTGTCATGGTATGAAGTGAGAGCCATGATAGCATGGGAGTTGAGGAGGAATCGCAGCACCTTCTAGAAGAGACTACCAACGTGGATTTAATGAGACTTAGCTTTTCCTTTCACATTCAAGGACAAGCCAAAATTTAACTCAACTCCTGAGGCCAGGAGCATTGATGGAATGAGATGCGGTGAATTTTTAAAGAAATTCTTCTCCACTCACAGAACCAATAGTTTGAAGAGGCAAATTTCCACCTTCTAAGCTAATGAGAATGAAAAATTCTATGCATGCTGGGAGAGATATATGGAAGTTCTCAACGCTTGTTCTCACCATGGGTTTGACACATGGTTGTTGGTCAGCTATTTTTATGATGGAATTTCTTCTGCCATAAAGCAACTGTTGGAGACTATGTGTGGAGGAGACTTCTTGAGCAAAAATCCAGAGGAAGCCTTGGATTTCCTGAGTTATGCGGCTGAAGCATCAAAAGGTTAGGATGAGCCTAACCCAAGAGAGATGGAAAGAATGAGACCTTAGCTTGATAAGGGTGGCATATACTCTCTCTTACGGAAGGCAGCGGGGACATGAAAGCAGTTTCAACCTTAGCTTCTGAAGGTTGGAAAGAGCTGGAAATGAAAGCTATGCATGAGGTGCGAAGCGGTGGCGAGATTCTATGCCAAACAAGCCATGCTTTATTTAAGCATGAGTCTGCGGGCATCAGGAGAACAATGTTCAGCTATTCCTAGCGATGAGGAGATGTTGGTGGACAGCCAGGAATGGTAACTGGTCAATTCAACCATCCTTTCTTCTGCTATGGAAACACCCACAGCCTAGTTGGAGAAATCACCAAAATCTCTCTATAGCTTTGAAAACTTCCAGTGCACCTCTGTTCTCCTCCCACAAGTAATACTTCCAACTTCTTATGTATCTTCCCATACAATGTCTTCTCCAATTATGACAAACCATTTAAATTTGACAGGTGTTTGATGGAGATCTACCCTATTGGAAGCGAAAGCGATCATCAAGACAAATAAAAAAAATTGATATTGTGGAAAGCACTCTGAACAAAAGGATAGATGGGCTCCAAAGTGACATTGCTCGGAAAATAGACAACTTTGCGTGTGTTGGTCAGTCTCTACATTGAATTTTTAAATCCTTTTATGCAGTTTTTATTACAATATAAATTAGTGTTTTATGCGAAATATGTACTATTTGGAAATTTCTATTTTTATGAGAAAATTATAGCACCTAATATGTCCCAACTAAAGATCGAAATGACAGTTCAATGGCAAGGTGAAGGTCAGGCAGAGAATTCGGTGCGACCGAGAAGTGTCTTATACGAGAATGAAAGGCATTTGAAAAAAGAAGTTCTTGAGCAGAAAAAAAGAGCTTCAAGGAAAGATTTCGTAATCACGACACTATTTTGGTCGCGACACCAAGGCTTCTTTCTGGTTGCAATAGATAATTAATTGCGACTATGAATAGCTAATAAGCTAAACTTAAGGATCTGAAGTAAAGTTCGCGACAAAAATATAAGTTGGAGACTCCGATGGTGAGGACGGTGCCCCATCATTCGGCTTCATTTTAAACAGCTGGACAAACACCGTCGCGATCATATCAGCGTGGTTCAGATCGATGGGGAACGTTATTGTGCCAGTGATGCTGAACCTGATGGGCAAATGAGAGCCGATGTTGTGTTTCTTTGACCATGCCGCAGATTAAAACTTTCATGCTGTTAAGGTCTGATCCACTGCGTAAAGCAAAAGTGCAGTCACTGATGCTTTCTGTGATAGAAAAAGATGATTGATGGGATAACCGTGAGTGTGATTGATAGTGTGATGCGATATATATTAGATGACACCAAAATTAACCGGGTAAAGCTTGATTAGGTTTGCTGACCTAAATCCATTATCACTGACAGACAATGAACAAATAAACATAGAAATTTTAAATTACTTAGCATGAAGGGGTTGTGACTGGTCGATATTGACAAAGAAATGATCTCATTTGTGCTTTTGAGGTTCGACGAAAGAAAGCATGGGTTGCAACAAAGATCAGTTTGTGTTTGCAACCTAAATGATGTTCTTGCAACGTGATGGAGTCGCACGACATATATTTGTAAAGGGAAGAAACGGTCGGTCGGCGGCGAGAAATAGGAAATTGAATGACTTGCTGAAGGCGAAATGGGGTTATGATTGGATGGTGGAAGAAAAAAATGATCGTGACGACATATACTTTTGAGGTATGGCGGCGGTGCGGTGATTAAAAACTGGTACTGACACCTGTCACGTCACGACAAGAATGGCTCTGGCGGACTAACAGCAGGTATGACGCAGCGAAGGCTCAAACTCATTGGGCGATCATATGTGACCTGGAAAGAAAACGACTGACCGAAGTTAAAAGCGTGCTGAAATGATGTAAAACCATCGAATCAGGTGTGACAATGAAATACGGTAAAGGTAGAAAAAACCAAATCATGACATGGATGATGCGACACTGCAATTCTGAAACGAAAGAGATCTATGAGAGTTCTCCTTCTGACGACTATGGTCATGACAAAAGAATTTATCTTTCGCGAGCCACTAATCCGTCTGGCCCCGAAGAAACAAATCACGCCCGCACAAACATCAAGTCATAGCTCGACAATTGTAAACAAAATGAAATAACATTCGACGATTCACGTGGTCACAACATACTTGTGATTGATGAGTGCCTAAAACACTCATATTATACTAGCGTCGGTCTACATTTTCTGTTTTATTTTAGAGTAATTTTATAGTTTTGTGACTAGAATCTGCCCCAGTTGGTACTCTTTATGAATGCGGGAGGCATTGGTGCCGAAGAAACAGCGAGCGATTTTGTTCGATGGAACAGAGCGTTGAAATTGCACGTCACGTCGGCGTCCCCGCACGTCGTGGCGTGTATCTGTCGGCTGACACCACCCGCGTCAGGCGTCGTGCGTCGCTGACGTCGGCTCAATGCGCTCTCGTCAATGCGCTGCCGGTCGAGGTTCATACCGTCGGTGGAGTGCGGGAAGCGCGAGCGAGGCGCGGGTTTGAAGCGGGGTGACGCGACTTCGAGGAAGTGCCGGAGTTTGGCGGCTTTTCGTGCACCGGATATTTTCGGATTTTGAACGTAATGTTTTTCCTTTATTAAACGGAGTTTATATTTTCTTCCATTATGTTAAATCTCTTTCTGATTATACATCAAACATACATAAAATTTTAATATGATTAAGTTGGATCTTTCATGTTATTCGGTTATTAATTTGTCATATCTACTCTATACATTTCAATTATGTATTGTCTCGGCTTGATATTAGCATAATCTGCGGAGATCAGGAATGAAGATAAGGTATTCGAGGGATCTGGGTAAATGATGACTTATTTAGCAGATTAGATAAAGATGTCAGACACGAGAAGGTAGCATTTGAGGTTAGAACATTTAAGCATTTACGAATATTAAAGTAGAATCAGATATACTCGATTCTATTCACGGTGATAGGCGGATATACCTCGAGAAGTATCACGTAGGCAAGATCCTATAGCTAATTGACATGTCACAAATATATTGAATAACAATATCTTCGGAAAAGTAATCCATTGAGCGTGATATGAGGCGATTTAACCACAGAGCGTAACTAAGTACTAATTCACTAGAATCATGACTTGGATTTATAGTTCACCACTTGCTTTTTATCTAGCTCCTTTAAGCGAATGTTGTAGCAAACCTCTGTAGTCAATTCACCTTTTCTACATGGATCAAATATCACGTCTGATTCAAAATTCACCACTATTACTTGGAGACTCTGCCATGCGGCATAGGCATTCATTTATACGGCGTTTTTCGGCACATCCTGAATCCGAGAGCGCAAATAGAGTATTTGCCCTGAACTACTCAGATCGCGACCTAAAAAGAGGGTTGGTTTAGGGAAATCCACCTGAAGCCTTGGAATCAAGCCCAATTTCTAGGTCTCTTCATGTGATTTTTAGTAAAGGAAGCTTTTCGTTTTCTATGAACCCATTTATGCAGGAGGACGAAGAACTCCTTTGTATAGTTTAGAATAGACTTTTCTTTTCTATTTCTAGATCTGAACCAATAATCTGTTAGAATGTAGAAGCTAGATTTAATTTTTCATTCTCTTTTCCAATTACGGCCTAGAATCATTGATGTTCAGACAATTTTTGGAATTCGTTTCTTCCAGTGAATTATAGTTACAATGGATGTTCTTGATCAATACTCCATTGTCGATTGTGATTCTGTAATTGATAAACGACTTCCATTAAGAATGAATCATTGACGAATTCTGATCTTTTACGCTTAGAATTAGAAGAATTTCATAAAATTAGGATTTTGATTTATTTGATTGATGTTGTTCTTAAACTAATTGTCCCAATAGTGGTATCTAGTATCCTTTCAAGATTATTTCGTACTCCTAAACTGAAGTCTCGAGTGACACGAGAGATGGAGATTCTTGAAAACTTTGAACAATCAATTGTGGTATGCTAGACTATCCATTGATGAACTATTAGGCTGCGAGGATTCACCTTGATAAATTTCATTTCACTCATAGTTGATCTTTGAAGGAATTATTTATCAATTTAAATCATCGAAGACTCACCTTGAATCTTGATCTGTGTTATTTTGAGATCTAATCAGGAGAAAGGAAAAATCCATCAGATCTAAAAGGATGAGTCATCCTTGATTTATAGAAGTTTCGCAATGACCCGGACTTGGGATGCAAGAAATCTGAGTCTTGAAATGGGTATGAAATCTATGAAAAGAAAATACCGGATCTTATAAAGAGTGTGTTGAATACGGGTAACTAATTAGTTCTTGAAAAGAAAAGATTATCTAATTAGTGAATAGTGGAAATCGAGTTGCGACTAATAGGCATCTTTGACAAATCGAAGCTCAAACTCAAAGGATAGAAAGAATCAATGAATTAAAATGCAAGAATTGTATTTGTTCCACAATAATTCATTTCAATTTTCATTTCTAGCGAGAATCTGATTCGATCTAGTTTATTTGTTAGTTAAATTCAAATTTATTTCATTAGATATAGAAAGAAAATATATAAGGATTATATGTCTTTTAAATTCAGTTTTCAAACTTCTTAAAGGGAGGTTCAATATAAGTGTAGATCTTGAGTAGTTAGGGTAATTGATTCCAACATTCTTATCAAATCTACGTAGGAATGATATCTGGACCCACATCCAAATTTTACTATTTAGAATAACTTATTACTTGCGGTGTCATAAGACTATTCCCATTAAGTCAGGAACATAAAATCGATTTTATTCATTTTCCAAACAATTCTATTCAACTTTAACAGATGTAGGAGAGGAATTGTGTAAGGCTCTTGCATTAGTGTTAAATTGGTGGTTTTAATCTTATATTTGCACAGGCAAACCAGCTCTCTCCATCTACAAAGGCTCTGTCGGCAAGTGCGGGGAAAAGAACAGATTCTTCTGAGCCCGGTAGAATCCTAAGGAATCCACCAATGCGCTAAATACCAGTGAAATTTGCTCCAAGATACGGATGAGGCGAGGGTGAAGGCCATTATGCTATGAGAGTGAGTAAAAGATGATTGTACGACCTGCCGAGGCTTTATGAGGGCAGCAAAGAACCCAGCTCAAGAAGGAAGCAAAATAATGTAAGAAGATATGATAAAGAGCATGCCTCCACCTTTTCCTCAACACTTAGAAATGAAAAGGGTGAACAACCCAACTGAGATTTTTGAAGTGCTAAGGCAGGTGAAAGTTAATATCCTTCTTCTAAACATGATCAAGCAAGTCCCAGCATATGCCAAATTTATAAAAGACTTGTGCACTGTAAAGAGAGGACTAAATGTGGATAGGAGCATTTTCATATGAGCTAAATGGTGAGCTCCATCATCCAGTGTAAGACCCCGACAAATCTGAGGATCGAGGGTCTCTCTACCCATTCGATGAACATTGGGGGGAACCTGTAGAAGAGCATTCTTTGGTTGGGAGCTTGTGGCATGAAGCCTGTTACTACTTTCAGTCTACAAACGGAGTTAAGTGGGAGGATCTGACCTACCACCATCACCTTATCTTTGAGATATGATCGGTGAAAATTCCTAAGGCATAGTTAGAGATGTTTTGGTGAAAGTGGATAAGTTCTATTATCGGTAGACTTGATTGTTTTCTTGACGATAATCGGGCCGGTGGCGTGAGGCCAACCATGTGCCCATCATACTTGGGAGACCATTTTTTGCCACATCAAATGCCATCATCAATTTTCGGAATAAGGTAATGCAGCTCACATTTGGAAATATGACACTGAAGCTCAACATATTTCATTTAAGCGACCAACCACCGCCGTCGGAGAAGGTCTGAAGGAAGTTTGCTTGATTATGGCACTAGTGTGGGGAACATTGTGTAAGAAGGTGAAAGGGAGGCTGATAGAGAGAGCTTAGAAGGTTTGATGAAGAGGTATCAACACCAATCCTGCAGTAGCTCCTGATTCCTCCGGCACCACGGGCGAGGCTTGAGGGTGGGTTGGGTGGACCTAGTTTCCCTTGAGATTGCAAAGTCCAGTTCTTTTGTTTGATCTTTTGTTTTATTTTGTTTTATTTTGTTTTATTTTTCCTTTTCTTTTGCTTTGTTCAAAATTTTCCCGCTTAATTTATTCTTTTTCTTAGCTTCTTTTTCATTTTCCTTCTTTTTATTTGAATTTTCCTCTGTATGTTTTTACAAGGTTGTGTTATTCATGAGGAGGTCCAGAAGCATAGGAGGAAGTCGCAGCCACAACACAATTTTCTAGCCCTCTGACCCTTCACATTCGATTTGTTTTTTAACATCTCAAATGCCCGACATCATTTATCTTTTTAAATGGACCCACAGCCCTTCTGAAGATCATTCTCCTGAGAAGCCTTCCCTATCTGACTTCCTCCTTACAATTTCCTCATGGAAAGGTGTGAGGAGGCCATAACTCTTGCGTCCAGGCCACAGTGTCTTTTGAGGCCTCCCCTGGGGCTCGGGGTTCGTTAGTGTCATGGCCCTCTGGTATCACGGAGCTGTTGCGACCTCCCAAGTTGTTACCACCTCCCAGTGTGCGGGTGTGACACAAGTTGGGCCCATGCCAACAGATCCTCCTCACCACGACCGGTCTCCTGCGAGCCACCTCCTTCAGGACTAGGACCTGCCTTCCACAGGAGAATCTTCACAATCCTGGCCAGTAGGTGCCTTGTGATCTCCACACCTCGGGGGAGCCTCAATAGCATTCCTTAATCACTTGACTCTATTCTCTCTGCTGTATGAGGCCACTTTTCCTTTGTGCTCCCGATAGTGGAAGAAACAACGTTTGCGACAAAGTTTCCTGGCGAACACTTATGACATCTGGCTTTTGATCTGCGGAGCGAGTGATTACGATCGTGGGCTCATTCCGCGCTCGGCGCGTTGCAGCTCCACGCCGATTTTTCTATCGAGCTAAATGATTGACTTTCACCAGACCATGACTACCGGTGGCGCCTACCCTTTGCTATTCACTTTACTATTGTTCATTAGTGTAACGTCCTTTGGCAACGATATACATTGCCGCTTTTCTTTCGATAGCCACTGGCCGGTGGATTATAGGCGTGGCCTTGTCGCCTCACCTCGAGATGGTCGGATCCTCTCTGAGACGCACTCAGATAACCTATTTTGTTAAGGCGGAGGCGTCTTAGCGGGGATGCTTTTTGTGGACCACGTGTTGTGGTCGATATATTTCCTCTTGACATGTTGTCGGCCCAGCGCTCATCTCCTAAGGCCTATCTGCGGCTTTCGAGGGCTTTTGCTTTAGCCCCAGACTTAATATGACATCCCTCTTTTTCTTTGAGAAGAAAATACCTGAGCACCTCACAACTGGCGAGACCATTCCATTGTTGTTTCCAAGGTTGCTCTCTCATGTATTGGAGCACCTAGGTTTTCCAATTGAGCCCCATTAAGAGCGATGTTGGGTTTGCGAGGCCACATTTACCATTAAGAAGTGGCAGTTTGTGCTTGGGGCCCCTCCTCTTCCCGCATATCCTCCTGGCACGAGGAATTGATCTTTAATACATCCCAGTCTAACAACTTTGATAGCCCCTATTCAGTCCCATCACAATGTCGACCCACATATACGACCACTACTACTGAAATTCATTGCTCTATGATACAAGCTCACATAAAAATTCTAATTTTACGAAAAGTAAACGGTAATTTTGATCAAAATGGAATTTTTTCCTGAATCAGACATGAACTATCATTCATGATATCGTCTCCTTGAAATCTGGCTGCAGATTCGATTCGTTTAATTGAGACAATCGGAATTTCACGTTTTTAGACTGAAGGTAGTCTGGGACATAGGCGCATTTTAGTGGCTCAAGATGAGACACGTGTCAGTGGAGAGCTAGTCGAAAAATGAGTTCAATTATTGGGGCCATGGAGATAAATGGCACGCTTGAGTGGATGGAAATCCATGGTAGATGGATAAGAGGATAGGAAATCTGAAACAATGAGTGGACATGTGGCAAGTGAGAGGACAAGTTCTCTTAAGCTGAGAATGATTTCGGAGAAAGAAGAGAGAGGAGAAAACAGAAAAGAGAGAAGGAAAAGAAACCCAGAGTGAGAAGCTCTCATTCTCTCTAGATTTCCGGGTGATCGTTTGGTCAAATTCTGGTGAGACAAGAGGCAAAGTTGATCCCCACTGCAAGAGCTACACGTAGGTACCGGAAATGTGGAGTTTTGACAAACTCCAGGAGGTAGAGGTTTTCTCCTACTTGATTTATTCTTTGGCTAAGAGCCATTTTAATGGATGGGGATATCTTGAGCTGGATGGATTTGTGTTTCGATTCAAAGATTGGGCCAGTGATGAAAATCAAAAATGATCGTTGGACAGTTTGAGACTAAGGTTGAATTTGTTCACATGAACTTGTGTGTTGTTGTGTGATACTTTAGTGGATGGACTATCTATTTGTTTATTGACATTCTTGAACTATCAGTTTGCGATTGTTATTGCTATGAATGAATAACATGTTGCTTTGATTTTGATAATATATGCATATAACGATATGTATGCTGAATTATTGTGAAATGGCATATTACCATTTCACTTATGCACAATAGAATTATTCAGACGATGTGGGGTGCATGACATGGCAACATGATTGTTAAATAATTTCATGGGAAGATTTCCAGTGCGCCAGGGGAATTGTCAGCAGTTCATATCGGAGATGGCCATAGCCCATTTCGAAGGATTATCAAGCATTCACCTCGGAGGAGGGTTGTCGATAAATTTTATCGGAGAAGTGTTATTATGTTTTTCATGAACAAAAACCTTTTGTTTTGGCGATGTTTTTCACACTTGGCTTAGGCGGCATGTGTGAGGGAGTCGGCTCGGGGCTCGAGATGTGGGAATGGGTGTATCACATTCTCATTCATAACTATCATAGACATTTGATAAGGACATATGTTTTACTTGGATGTTTGGTGTGCCAATTGCATGAGCATTTAGGTGGGAGTAACCCAGTGGGAAAATTTCAGCATTAGGGCGACCTTACCGTCGTGGGGCCCTCCCAAATTACGGGAGTGTTTAGGAGAGATGGCGCTCACTAGGGCGGCTTTTGAGAAGAAGCCTCCATGTGGCTTTGATTGTATTTTTTGTAAAGACGTAGTATGACATTCGATTGATACATGTTTGTATAGATGTAATTAACTCTTGAAGTAAACCCCATACCTCAAATTGGATTTATATTTTGGTGAGTATGGATGTATGGGCCAGCGTGGCCATTTTACTCATGTTTGAGTCTCGGAGTAGAAAGACACTCATTTGTGGCGTGAGACCTTTCAATGGCTACATGTATTCCATGAGTTGACAGGTTGTCAACGAACCCGGGTTTGGGCGTCCTATGACACCTCTTCACCTCCGGCTCCTCTGCTCCGATTGACTGGCTCATCTTCACCACTGAAACAATCTATCCCTATCCTTTGCTTAGGATTTTCTTGCCATCACAGCCTTTGTCAGTAAACTAGCGTTACATCGGTCCTTTGCTTACTACAATGTTTTATGCCATGACCGAGCGGATGGCTCACATCAAAGTTGTCCTTGCTCAGAATACCACCATCCTTGCTCAGGTTCAGCAACACCTGGGCTTGCCACCTATTCCTCTCACTCCAACAACTGCAGCCATAGGATCATAGGCTCCACCACCTGCATCTCTAATGGTCATTCGTTCTGTGGTCCAGCTCCGATCCTAGTGCCTCATCCCTTTTGCTCTGCTCGATCACGGGATCGGGTTGGTTCACCCTCCACAACTACGAGGAAGTATTATCACTTCTCTTCATTAAGTTTCGCTCCCAAAGACCAAATTCAAAGAGGACAATGACGTAAATTCGTTTGGGAGGATTAATGAAGAGAAGTGTCATTATTTTGAAAACTTGAAGTTTGTTTTGTTTAGTTGAATGGCTTGCTAGTTAGTTTTTATAGTACAAACTCTCTTTCTTTTAGTTTTCAACATGCCCAATTATTGTTTATAATTTCATTTACAAGAATTTTTGTAAATGCTCAAGCTTCTACCATGAGAAATTGAAGTCTTGTCCCTGATATTTGTTGATGTTAGAATGGTGTGTTATGCTTGATTAGGTTGATGAACTATTGAAATTCTTCTTGTCTTCAACCTTATTTCTTCCACTTTGAACTAACCACACACTGTGCACATTATGTTTCAATTATAAGCTAAAAAACCGCCTTGCCTCCTAATCCTTGCAAAAGTCCGGCCTAATACCTTTGACCACCTTTAATAGGTCAGGACCCCTGAATAAAAGACCAACAAGTCTTTCAAAAAAAAAAGAAGAGAAATTTTTTTTTGTGACACTTGCCTTGGCTTAGAGCATGGTCGAGGGGTATAGTGAGAATCTTTAAAGCCCGGTGCCCCTAAAACCAACTAGTTAAGTCACCGACTTTTGTTACTGTTACATGGGTGAATAGGTGGAGTTTAAAATTGTGATCTGAGTGCTGGCTGACGTATTAAAAGTCAGAGTGAACTTGAAGAGTTGGTGGTTGAGAAAATCATATGACTTGATGCCCCAAACCTTGAATTGGTTAGAGTCATCAGTGGACCCCATTACATAGACAATTGTGATGATCATTCCCTGGCATTGCACCCAACTTACCAAAAGGAATTTGTGAAATAAAAACTTGAGTCTTTGATCTCATTAAGGTTAGTTGATGCGCTGGGTATAAAGAGCTAAGTTGGGGGGGAAAATGGGTTTGGCATACTATTTTTGAAAACGAATCACGTTAACACTTAGGTATTTGTGGAACGTTTCAAGTTGGTTCTCTAGGAGTTGACACCTATTTAATTACTTGATTTTGCACCTGCTTCCTCTTCATGGGTAATTTGGGTAGTTTGGTGACTCTTTAATTTAAAGTTGGGCGTATCCCTCATTTTGTTTAAAAACCATTTTTTGTGGGTATATAGTTCATCTTGCTTTTGATTGCTTTCTTCTTCTTTGTTGCTGGGACTTAACGGATGTCGTTAGGAGGGGTGATTGCTACACAGACAAGTGTTTTTCAACTTATTTCTTAAAACTCATGGGACTTGGGCTTCTGACATTAAGTAATTGAACTTTGTTTCAGATATGGGATGTGTGTTAAGGACCTGGCAATGATTAAGTCAAATTTTATAGCAGTTTTGTCGTTTCACATACTATTTATGTATTGAAGATAGGGATCTTGACTCGAGCATAGAAGAAATCAGTGGGCTTAGATTTGCTGAAATTAGGCGTGGCAATCTGCTCAAGCAGGGGAACAATTTCTAGGGTTGCGAAGTTTAAGCACCCTACGAAATTTCCATATTTTGTTGACTTTTGTCTCTCTTTTTGTGATTTATTCCCAAATTATCCCTATGTAATAGTGTTTAGTTTATATATTTTGGTAATTTGCATTGTTTTGTGGTATATAATGCCCAAACAACACTTTGTAAAGACAATTTTAGTTTAGAGAATAAAATTTTGGGGGAAGCTTGTCAAACAAGCTCCCGTTTTCTTTTATTTTGTTTTGTTTTCTTTTCTTTTCTCACTAGCCAAACACCCTCTAAGAATGGTTTCTCAAAGGATGAGTGGCTAAAACCCCTTCCTCCTTGAAGTAGAAGGCCACTGGGTGAAGGATCTAAGAAGCGAGCTAGGGGTTTCCATGTTTTTCATCTGGTGTAATTCTTTGCTCTCATTCTTTGTTCTTCTCTCTTCAACTTCGGTTTTGAATCCCTCGAAGTCACCTTGAATGGTCAGTACTTGGTAAGCTTTCAAGGCTCATTGGATGCTAAATGTTGGATCCAGTGATGTTCGTTAGTTATCATTTATGAGCCATTGGAATGTGAGTAAAGGAGACTTGTGTTTTCTTGTTGGGAACATTATCACTTAGAGTAGATACCATTTTTCAAAGATTTAATGAAGGTCAGTTTTATAGCTAAATGAAGATCGATTCGAGAATGCAATATATTATCCTCCCAATGCAAGAGTAAGACCAGGAAACCTGTTTTCTAAAGACATAAACCTAATAGTGTTCCTAATACTAAGGGACCTCACACCACACTTCTAATCTATTTATTTTCAACTGACAACCAAACTAAAACCAACATCTTTTGTCAGCTTATATCAACACAATAACAGTGTAAACACCATTATTAATCATTTCTCTCGAAAAAAAACCCCATCCTTTGTGGATGATCATTACTGTGAAACCACTATCTTTATAAGTATTTATGCTACGATAATATAAGGTATTAGGTTATAAATTTTGTTGATTTAAAATACCCTACGGGCTACACACATGCGAATCAATTACATTGTTATTTATAATTTTTATTAGTTGTGTCTAAAATCCATGTGTTATTGATCAAATTGAATGAAAGGTGATGTATGTCTTCTTTATTTGTTCAACCACACACACAATTCTTCAAGATAAAGTATACTTTCTAGATTTAACATTAACAAATGCCAATCTCATATTACCATCATTTATTCTAAGAATTAATTGAAGGCTCCAAAAAAGCAAGCATAATGCTACCAAATGGAACTAAGTTCCATATCAATGATGCATTATGCTTTGTCTATCTCGTGTGCCGAAATTATTCCCAAGCGTAGGAACTAAGGTCGTCAAGCATTATACTACTGTGGTAATGCACAGGTCATCTCCACAGGGAGTGGTATTCTAAGTGATCCTTAAAGTTTGTTCTCCAGAATGTATGTTTAAAAATAATTATGGGGTTGTGAATTTGGTTGATTGGGTTATGAGTTAAATTGACTATTTTAACAGAAAAGGATGATTGATAGGGTTCTTAGGTTTCCACTCACTAAAGATCAAGTAATTCCCACCTCTTGGTTCACAATCTCATCTAGGAGCCATTGATGAATGGTCTGTGGAAAGATTACCACTTCACATCTTAGAGGAATATTCTTGATCGAGTAAATGCCAAACACTTTTCAAACAATTGCCTCGTGGACTCTTGGCTGCATTTGTAATCAAGCCTGGCATTAATATTGAGGATCTCTCTTGTTCTACACATTATTGATTAGTTACAGTGAATGAGCTAAAATCAACAAATTTATATGCAGCAAAATTTCTACTACTGCTTGGTAGTCAAAGGCTCTTCTTTGATCTCTGTTAGTCTAGGATCGAACTAGGGATGGGTTTTCATCTCTAAAAATGGTTTGCATCGATTGCATGAAGGTAAAACTCTTAGGACTCTTTGGAATTGGGTTTCAAATTGGAATGGTTTTGGCGAAAATTATAAAGATTAAGCGGTGCAGTCAACTTTGAAAGATTTAGGTCACTAACTTGGCAAGTTAGGGCAAACAAGTGTCCTCGGAACATCCTCGAGTACAAACTTCAACCTATAGTCCATGGCATAACCGGATCTATATTTAACTAGCAAGCCTCACCCGCGAAACATCTCATATTTTAGATCTCATCCCGGTGTATGCGGAGTTATGGCCCCTTTAGTTTAAGGCCTAACAATTTCAATTGTCATTTTTAGAGGCTCGTAAGACCATCTAAGAACAACGAGTGCATCTCTCACCACATTACCTTGTATCCATGAAACGGAGTATCTTGATAAAAAAATAATATGATGAAATGTTATTTAGCCTAATTTGAAAGAATACCTAACATGTAAATATTATCTGAAACTAATAAAACCATCTGAAACAGCAGTCCTAAGCATGGAGAGTATTGGCGAATCAATAACATCCCATGTTGTACATATGTTTGAGAATAGGGCCATAAATACTACCGTGGCTTTTAATACAAGGGGACAACATACATATGCCCCCTTTAAACTAAACTATTCTATCTTCAAGAAGGAGGCAACAGCATCTCTTGAGTTGTCTCATCCTCCAGAGGTGTGTTTGTAGAAAGGAAAGAGGAGGAGAAAGAGAAGAAAAGAAAAGCAAAACAACCACAAAATAAAGACTTTTATTTACAAAAATAAATACTTAAAAATCTCTCTCTGGAAATTGTTCCTCAATTTTCTTACACGAGGTTACACAAAACAAGAGGGACTTATATGGGGCCTCCTCTCAAGTATGAAAATGCAAAAAACCTATGAAATTGGCTAGTTATTGGACAATTAGAAAGTAATACACCAAGTTTGGAGCGGTTTTTGGCAAGCTCAAGTACTAACATACAATAGGCATCAATTTTAAACTATGTTTGAGAATTTCGCTAACTAAGCGAAATCAGTCTACTTGAACATGAAATTCGCTAAGGGTGGAAAAATTATGCTTATAAGCGAAATTTATATTTAAGCCTAAGCGAAATTCTTGTGATAATGGCGAAATCGGGTTTTTTAAACAGGAGCGGTCTTCAGAAATTGGATGGGTCTAGCGAAATTTGGTGTTTTTAAGCTAAGGTTAAAAATTTTAAGCTAAGGTTCTTGGTACACCAGCAATCCTAGAAAATTTTTAAATAAACTTTGAAAATTCGACTTTATTGATCTTCCTTTTGCATTGCCTCTTGTCTTGGCTTGCATCACATTTTCTTCATTTTGCCTTGGTTTCTATTGATTCTTGGCTGGATTATTCGACGAGACTTGAATTTAACTTCATGATTCATCATTTGACTCGAGATTGGACTCCAAAAGTGCGAGCACTGCAAACAACTTGAAAATACCCTCTAGCGGCATAAGTGTTACTAAGAAGACTAGAACACTGATTGGTATAAATGACATGATTCTTAATAACACAAAAAGCACTCAAAACCTATCTAATAGGATTCAAATTACTTTTAAACATTGTCTTCTATTAACTCAAACTTTATTTACTAGTCCATAGCAATGCAAAATAAAAGAATCTATATGGTGATTTTCAAAGATTATATGATTAAGGTTGATGTACTTATACACAATACTTTAAAGCCCCAGACATTTGACATCAAAATTTAAAGCAGATATGAAAGAACCAAATCCATACGAAGAACAATTCTATGTCAATGTTGGTTCCATGATTCTCAACTTGGTTCCTAAGTCTGGTGGTCTTTTGGAATCCGGACTAAGTGATAAGAGTGTAAAATTTGTTTCCACTCCCCCGACCTAGCAACGACATGGCGTAAGTTGTTGAACAACCTAGATAGGACTAGTTACACTTTAGCTTTCTTTTTATATATTGTGGATGAATGGCAAAATTCGGCTAGGCTGAGTCCAGGCTAGCAGGGTCCTGATGACTCCCAGCCCTTTAAAGGTTTAGGGCATCAAGCCCGAAAAGGATCACTTGACCACTAAGCAAGGCTTGTCCCGGACTCCCTGAATGACTAGAAAATTAGCGCACCCACAAGTCATTAAACTACCTATCCACCCATGAACACAAAATCGATGACTCCCAAACCAATTGGAAACTTGAGGCGCCGGGTTTCAAGGCTTTATGCATACACCCCTCGGGCCAGGTGCTCAAGGTTTCAAAGCAAGTCACGACTTTATTTTCTTTTTTCTTCTTTTTCTTTTCTTTTTCTTCTTGCTTTTTCTTTTCTTTCCTTTTGGAAGACAACATTGGTCTTCAAATCTTAGTATAACTCAAAACTATCTCATTAGCCAACATACCTAGAGCCGGTTTACTGCAAAGTGAGAATTATGCGGAATTCGACCTATCGAAATAATCTGGGTGTTAATGAATTAGCATAAAGGAAAATTTCAAGTTGAGCATGCTGGACTGCTTATTGACCAAAAATTTAATTCAAGCAGCAGATTGTTCTAGCATAGAAGTAACTTTAGTAGTTCAATCATCGACCTGCGATTCAATTGTCAGTTTTTGCAATTCAATTGTCCAATTTATAGCAATTCATTGTCCGATTGAAAGAAAAACATTTACACATGGCAAAGCACAAAACGCAATGTGTAAAAGTCTGTATATATCTGAATAGCTTTTTAATATAGCCAAAATGGCTGGTACATGAATATCAAACTGGAAACAAAAATATCCTTTGCCATGGCTCTGAAAATCTAATCAAAATCGATGATTGATAAAGTAAATAACTAAATAAAAATCAAAAAGAGCCCTAATACCTCAACTCTTTGTGGTGGTGGTGGTCTGGCTTCTTTGGCTGCGCCGGAGCATCAATGAAGCTGCCATCAATGGGTAGGCTCCTCGTGACAGGAACATAGGAGAAGACCCGAGTGGGTCATAATGCGGTCGCATAGAAGATGGCCTTTGGGCCAACCTCGATCACCCAGGCTGACAGGCTACAGAGTGGCGAGATGGCATCCATCACCGGCTATCTCTCTCGAGCTATAGCATGTGGATATTTTCAAATTGAATGATGTCTTTGAAATGGAAGGCGGAGTGTCTGCTGCGGCTGCGTAGTATGTGGAGGAGATGAGTGACTTGATCCGGAATGGGGTCCTGCGTGCCTCGGGCTCAGGGACAGGCATATCATGCCTTATGGTGGTCCTCGGCCCCCAGACTCCTCCCGGGTCCCGTGGGTCGTGATGTGGAAAGAAACGCAGATACCATAACCCGGTCTACTGACACTACATGTAGGCATCTAACTCTCATCTCTAGTCTAGGCTCCTCCGAAATCCCATCCGCCGAGAAACATAGCAGGAGTCTCTAAGATCGCAGTGGGACGCCTCCGCCGGCCGGGGCTTTTCGATGGACCTTCTCCTCAAAATGTGCAGCGAGGCTGCTATCACTAAATTTCGCAGGGGGTCAAACCAAAATCCCCCTGAGATCAGGTAAAGTGCCTCCAGTATGGCTCCCCTCCTCTGCACATAATGCCGCAGGGGGAACAAGCCGGTACGTAGAAGATGGTCGATGAGCAAAGATCCGAGGCTGGCCGCCTCCCTCGTGGGGAATACCGACCAAGCACCGATGTCTCGCGCTCGACCATCTCCCCGTGAGGCGCGCCTAAGCTCTATAACCCTCCGAATTGCGCACGCAGATGCGCAATCCCAATGCCGCTCGAAATATCGGGCCGGCCCTCGAGTACACCAGGCGGTCATCTATATCAAATAATCAATCTCTAGTGGATCGTCTGTCTCCCCGATGTCATAGGAGCGGTAGAACTCCGCCGCATTCACTCTCGTGCACAAACCGTCATGAGTTTGCAGCGGTGCAGAGTGAATACTCCTCGATCAATCTCAAAGACTCCGGCTATCCGGGTCGCTCTTCAATGCGGGAGGCCATAAATGACTCTCGATGAAACCTCTCATTGCGGAGTCGCACATTCCCTAATGGGGGTTCCCTACAAATAGTGGCCTCCGATCTCGACGTCGCGACAACCAAGGTGATGAAGCTTTGTTCGGAGAACCGGAGATGGTGGGGGCCTGGTGAGACTCCGCCCGGGGCCCGATGTACGGCCCGCTTGGAGGGCCGGCCCTCCTAATCCTCCCTCCGTGGTAGCCGTGCGATGGGGCCCGGGGTCCCATCCGAGTCTGATAACGCCTAAATCCCCCGAGGCTCCTGAGACTCCGCCTCTCTGACCGGTGATGGTACTGTGAGCCGGGACCCGGAAATGGGCCACTCTCTCAAAGCAAGGCCGAATCTCACTCGAGGTCAAGACAGACCTGAATTCCAGTACGAACTATATCTCATATCAAGTAAAATACCTGGTGCTGGCTCACTCACCGAAATATAACCGGCCGCATCACATTCAATCAAGATCTCTCGGTTATCAAGTACTGGCACCAAATCACCTGTGGCTCACCGCTACTACTGAGCAGGGCCTTTAATCGGGTAAATCGATGACTACGTGAATGATCCGCTGCCGTTGTGGCACCTACAATCGAACCGGGCAAAATACCAGTAACCATGGCTCGTGTCGGAGGCTCACCCACCAGCGTAGGCCTCGGCCAGTGGCCGAGGCAATGTACCACCGGGCGAACGCACAGGCTCAGGCGCGACGTGGGAGGATGCCCACCGACGGCCCGGGTCGGCGTACAAAGGTCGGGCTCAACTCGAACTGGGTGCAGCATCCACACGGCCAAGAATGGAAGTCGAGCACTAAGGGACTAACATTGCTATAAGGATAAATACGCGGCGTGGATCAGACTGGGCTTCATGGAGCTTTCAAATGGCTGGGAGGGGGAGAATGTGAAGTGGCATTCTAAACCAACCCCTCCAGTTTATATAAGATCCAATCCAGAAATGGTTGGTCTTTTCGTTTACCCCGCTATTTTTAGCGATTTAGCTCACACCCAAGATAATTAATTGAGAATTCAAATTTTCAGATTAAAATGAAAATTAATATATTATTAAAAGTAAAAATTAAATTAAAGGAAATAGAATATATCTAATTATTTAATATAAGATAATATAAAATACTTACCAACTTGCTAAAAATGGAAAAGTCATTTAAATTAAGAAACATATTGGCAAATAGCTAAAATGGAAATTGACTAAAATAACAAAAACAAAATTGTTGAACTGCAAATTTGGTTTTTTAGAACACCTAAACCAGTCTATACTTTACCAAAATTACTCAAGGAGGGTCAAGGGAGGATAATCTCCTCAACCCCTACAGCTTGCCCTACTAATTCCATCAGGTCAGCTTGACCAATTGTTGATCTCGCCTCCTCGCTGACGATCGTTGAATTGAGCAATTGGTTTGCAGTGGGTGTTGATGGCAAGACCAATATATCTTCATTTTCTTGGCTGATCACTCCTTGCATTTCCTGAGTATTGTGTTTTCCTGCACACTGATCAATTGAAACAACCTCATCAGAAATTTGATTTTCAATTTCTAGCAACTCATGTTTGTTGTTCAAATGAAAGATATTCAACTCCATAGTCATGTTACCAAAAGTTAATTGCATGACTCCATTCCGGCAATTTATTATTGCATTGGCAGTGGCCAGAAATGGTCTTCCTAAGATGATTGGTACATGATCGGGGTTCACTAGCAATCGTCTGTCATACCACAAAAATCTACTGGGTAGTAGAATTTGTCTATCTTCACTAAGACATCCTCAACTATCCCCTTAGGGATTTTCACGGATCTATCGGCCAATGAGAGTGTGATGTTAGTAGGTTTAAGTTCACCTAAACCTAACTGCTTGTATACTGAATACGGCATTAGGTTCACACTGGCTCCTAAATCAAGCAAGGACTTTTCTATGCAATTCCCACCAATATTGACTGAAATTGTGGAGATCCAGGATCTTTGTATTTGATGTGTGTATTTGCTTTGGATTATGGCACTGATATGTTCAAGGAGAAATGCTTTCTTCTCAATGCTCTAATCCTTCTTGATTGTGCAAAGATCTTTCGTGGTTCTTGCATGCTGTGAACTTGTTTAATTAGGTCCAAAGAAAGGTATGTTAACCTTCACTTGCCTTAAAACCTCAAGAATGCCTGCTCATTGAGATGCCTTCTTCTTACTTCTAAGTGCTTGTGAAATGGAGGGTATGCGATTTCATTGAATCCTCCTCTCTAGGAGAATATGCCTGAAGCTGTAAATTTTTCCGCCTAGGTTTTTCAAATGTTTCGCATAGCTGATCAACCTTTTTTTTCCACTTGTGGGTGATTATGGCCTTAACCTCATCCATTCGAATTGTTAGAAGATTCTACCTCATGAATTCCTTTAGATTTGGAAACTGTTTCAGATGGAAACCTCCCTTTCTCGTACTCCCAAAGAACTCTAATCTCGTGATTGAATACTGTAGGCTATCAATTTTCTGGTTGAGAGATTGCCTCGCTTCTCCATCTATTCTCTTATTCGTACTCTACAAGATCAACTGCGCTACCAGACATTGATTCCTTGCTCTCAACAAAGTCGCCTACCACCTACTCAAATTCAATACGGCTTGCCTCTACCGAGAAGCAGGATGGTGGCTGCTGGTGGATCGTGAGGGGGAAACTAAATCGAGGCTTGGCACCTGGGGGTACATAAGCAGGGGGGTTGGGTCTCCATGCAAGATTAGGATGATTCCTCCAATTGGAATTGTAGGTATTACCATATGGAGCATTGATTGTTGTGGCTTGTATCATCTCTGGGGCGTTGTTTGCACATTCTACATCAAATCCTTCACCGCAGGGCCATAGGACCGCTCGTTGGGTGTGCAGGGATTGAAATTGGTGCAGTGATTGACCGTGCGGTGGATTTTCAGTCACCGCATGCACCTCTGAGCCGTTTTGCCTTCAAGTTCCACTTTCCTAGCTAGCTGAAACCACTCTCATCTCTATTTCTTCAAAGAAAGGCATACATCCCTCCCCTTTGGTCGATCGGGGTGGTCTCATCCTATCAATTTCTCTAGGGTTAAGCTCATCCCAACCCTTAGTTTTGTACCACGTAATTTAAAAAAATCCATGGCTTCACTGGGATGTTTCGCTAAAAGCCTCCCCCACACATGGTTTCTCAAGAGTCAGTCTCACGGGCAGAGACATACCACCATAGAAGTGAGCCAACCAACATCCATGTGTCAAACCCATGGTGTGGACATGCACCGATGGTTTCCATAAATCTCTCCCAACACCGTAAAATCTTCACCATCCCGAAGTTGCAAAGGTATAAATTTGCCTTTTCAAATTATTAGTCTTGGTGGAGCACCGAAGAGCTTTTCAAGAATTCAACTTGCAAATTTCACCAACTTAATGGTTCTAGGCCTCAATGAGTTGGAGCCATATCTTGGCCTCATCCTTAAGGGTCAATGGAAATGCTTTCGGGCCTTTAGCAAATCCATGTCCATCATACCTTCCTGAAGGTAGTGCAAACCTCTCAAATCCACTAACCATGAACATGGATTTTCATTTCCATACGATATGTGGGAGTAGAGGTACCAAATATGGCCTCGGCTTTGCTACTTCTTGACGGGGAATGATACGAGATGGGGCAACTACAGGAGGGTGGATGCTTGATCCCTCATGGTTCTATATGTATTTGGATTCATAGGGGTTCTGGTTGACTCTTGTTGTTCCTCGGGTATAGGATCCATGGTATACATTTTACTGCGACTTCACTGGCCCAGGTCGGGGTGTGTACTTAGCCTATACAATCTACGTGTGTCTCTATCCCGCATTGCACTTCAGTTGTTACGCGACGAGGCAACAAAGAACAACAAACAACTGCAAAAGGTCAAATTGATTAAAAATAAAACTAGCGAATGAAGCTGGCGAAGCGATGCGTTCACGCTAAGTGAAACAAGTGGCGTTCTGCGGCTGATTCTGGTAAAAGGTTACCTTCACTTGTGATGTGGAATCACAGTACTCTTATTTCCATTTGTAGGTTGGCACCATCGACAGCGGCATCGTTTTTGATTAAGGTACACTTGAGTGGGTGCGATAAAATCAACAAAATTTATATACACTAAGTTCCCTACTCTTTGCCGTGATCGACTCACTGCCCAGTATAGTGAATCCTAGGATCGAACACGGGATGGGTTTTTCATGCAAAATGGTTTGCATCGATTGCATGAAGGTAAGGCTTTCTATTTGGACTCTTTAGATTGGGTTTCAAAAGCGTTAGAATGGTTTGGCGAAAATTGCAGCGAAGAAAGTTAAGGTGAAGAAAGTTAACTTTGAGATTTGGGTCACTAACTTGGAAAGTTAGGGACGAGCAAGTGTCCTCGAGGTTTATCCTCGCGTCGGGGTTTTATCTCGCGTTATGACATACAGCCTATAGTCCATGGCATAACTTAGGATCTATATTTAACTAGCAAACCTCACCATGAAACATCTCCTATTTGGTCAATACGGGTGGCATGCGGTTATGGCCCCTTTTAGTTTAAAACCACAACATTCAATTATCATTTTAGGCGCTCGTAAAGACCATCTAAGAACAAATGATCGCATCTCTCACACAGTCTTGCTGTATCCTAGCATGGAAGTATTGGCCAAACTAACGATCAAATGTTATTTAACCTAATTTGAGAAGAACCTAACATGTAAATATTATCTCGGAGAGCTCGTAAAAACCATCTAAAGAACAACGAGTCCTAAAGCATGATATTAGCCCGAATCAAGTAACATCCGTATTTATGCGACTATGTTTTTGAGAATAAGGGCCATAATACTACACCGTGCTTTTAATACAAGAGGACAACATGCATATGCCCCCACTAAGCTAGCTTGTATGTGAAAAGGAGGCTTAGCCAAGCTCTCTTGAGTTGTCATCCTCGAAGAGGTGTGTTTAGCGGCCAGAAAGGAGAAGAAAGGAGAGAAGAAGAGAGAAAAGAGCCCAAAAACCTAAAATAAGACTTTATTTACAAAAATAAATACTTACAAGAAATATCTTCTCTAAATTGTTCCTCAATTCTTCACACAGGAGTTACAAAACAAGAGGGGCTTATAGAGGCCTCCTCAAGGTAGTAAGAAAATACCAAAAACATGAAATTGGCTAAGTTATTGGACAATTAAGTAATACACCAAGCTGGAGGCGGTTTGGCATTAATTACAAAGCAAAGTGAGGCATCGATTTTACGCTAAGGTGAGAATTTCGCCAACTAAGCGAAATCAACGAATCTAGAAACATGAAATTTAAGCTAAGGTGGAAAATTTCGCTAGCTAGCGAAATTTATTAAGCTTAAGCGAAATTTCGCTAAGCTAGCGAAATTCTTGTGTGTAGCGAAATCAGGTTTTTTCGCTAAGGAACAGTGCTAGCGAAATTGGGATGGGTCTAGCGAAATTTGGTGTTTTCGCTAAGGTTGCGAAATTTTCGCTGGGTTCTTGAGAGAGTTTTGCTTGAAATCCTGAAGAATTTTGCAGCAGCAGTCCGGCTTTATTGATCCTTCCTTGCATTGCCTCTGTCTTTCCAAATGCATCACATTTTCTTCCCGTTTTGCCTTGGTTTTTCTCCTTGATTCTTGGGCTGATTGATGGCTGAGACTTGAATTCCAACTTCATGATTCATGTTTGACTCTGGTGGACTCAGTCATGAAGCGCCTGAAAACAACCAAAATACCCTCTAGCGGCATAAGTGTTACTAAGAAGACTAGAACACTTCGAGAATTGGTATAAATGACATGATTAATGTGGCACAAAAGCACTCAAAACCTATCTAATATAGGATTCAAAATTGCCTTTTTGGGCATTATTGCGATTCATGAAGATCACCCAACTAAGGTTTTATAGATTTTCTACAAGTGCTTAACATCATGATCTGGTGAGGGTATAAAGAGGAATTGAGGGTTATTATGATCGGTGAGTTTCCACCATTAGAACCCCATCATAAGTTTGAACTTCATTGAAATTATAAAGCGAATCATATTTGATGAGAAACTATTCATAAAACAAACTTGAGAAAATCACACTTCAATTGCAAAATCAAAGAATCAAAAACACAAAATACTGAAAGAGAAAGCCGAGTTGTGTCTATTTTGAAGATTACATGAAGTGAAGTCAGAGTCTGCGAGAAAAGTTTAGTCTCCTATTCGACTCTATGAACCTAGCAAAACTATGAGAAAAACACTCTTTATGAAACCAAAACCCTAGGACCAAAGTTGCCCTTTCCCATTTCCTTTGGCACATACCCTTTTTCAATGTGATCTCGAATTGGTGGTCAAAGGGCGACATGCCTGTTTAGGTGGAATTATGCTCAATTCCCATGATATTACATGTTGGTACCGGTACGTGGTGGCAGTACGGTACCACTTTGCTCTGGTGACTTTTGGCTTGGGTGTCTGGAATGCCGGGTGAGAGTGGTCGTGCGCCGAACAACGTTGATTTCCTACTTTGGGATGCAGATGGAGTGAGAGTGGTGCAGAATTGCACTGCCTCTGCACTTGTTTCCTGACATCATTGCACTTCCATAAGACTTCACCACAGCGGGTGCCATCATCCCCGATGATCCGTATTCCTCTCGGACCACGAACCCTTGTAACAATTATATGAAACCGAAAAACCTACACAAGTCCAGAAACACGAGAACGATCAAAGGTACCTATTCTTATACAAAATGTGAGCAAAATATGACCTGAAGGTACTACAATCCGATATAATTGTTGCTCTTTTGTGTATTCAACACACCACCTAACCTGCATCTTGCTAGTCCTTAGCAAGATTTGAACTAGTGACACCTACTAATTATGATTTCCAACAACATACGCTAGGTGCAGTTAAGCTTTGCAAGTTTCTCAAAAGACGAAAAGAATTGAGCAAATACTTCAGCACGATAGAGTATGCAAATTCATTTCGATTCTGACCACGGTCTGGCTTGATGAACATAACAACAAACTATTGCAAAATCAAGATATTCATATAAAGGACCATGGGTGAGAAAGAAGAGGCGCCATGAAAGCACTAAGCGAAATGAACGATATTGTAAAGGCAACAATTTAACATTGCAGCAGTTACTATGCATAAAGGAGTCGAGAGGCAAACCCCGACGACTAAGAGTAAGGTCTTTAAGGCCCATAGCGACCATAGGCTACACAAATAGGGTTATATGAACAAAATGGGTGTTGGCATGGCGTGTGAGTCTCTGATGCCCGACCACCACCCACCTAATCTAATAGCCTACCATGCTGCACTACTAGAGCATCCTCCCCATCATTTGTCGAAGAGAATGCGTCCTCATCGGCTCCTGATCGTCAAGCTCCCCAAGTCGTGAGGCCCATCTCCACCGCAGGTTCTCCTTCGTAGATATGACTCTCAAGCCTAGAGAGCCCACTAGCCCAGCCAAGCTGCTTTCCCCATTATGCATTTAAATCCACCCTCACCCACGCCCATTCTTTCAGAGGCAGGGATGTGCGACACCCCCGAAATGGAGATCTAAGAGGCCCCGAATAGCCATCTGGGGTGTGAAGACTGTGAGGTCTCGTGGATTGCTGCCGCCCAGCCCCGTCGCTTCTGCAATGGCCCGCTTAAGAATTCCCTTTTCTCTAACCACCCTCATCCTCGCAGCCTTTCCACAAGATTTCCAGAATCTAGAGACGGGAATGGGATATGCCTATTTTCGCTGGGGATCGGCAGGAAAATCCTCATAACGCACTTGTTATATACCGCGCTAATCAATGATCTTCCATTATCAATTCATAGAACAGAAGCTTTGTCAAGAATTTCCTCGTTACCCTTCTGGTCCGATCGATATTATGAATAATTTTGTTCATCAGCGCATATTCAGGCATGAGCTTCCCTGGAACGAATTCCTTGCGTATAAAACCTCTCATGGAACAGGATGCGCACATGGCACGCAAACACCAACAACTCAGAATGGTATCCTAAGGGGGTAAGGTCGGTCATAGGCAAAGAGATGGGATGATACCAAGAAACAGCTATCAATCAAAGTATCTTAAACCTTACCCATAACAGCGTCTCTAGCAGGTATTTCCAACACTGATTTTCTCTCAATTAAAATTCTCCAACCAAAATTTAGATACCCTTGTACTTCAAAGACAAACAAATCAAATTCCTCGGCTTCTTGAATGAAGAATCTCGATAGGATGTGGTAGCCCAAGAATGTGTCCACTTTCACACCCCGCTCACAAAGAAAACCCCACTTAGCAATTGATTGGGCCCACTTTTCCCGTTCTGAATCAGAAGACTTGGCAAACATGGCTTCAATCTCTTCTTCTTCGCTCTCCAATGCCTCCTCACTCGTAGATGAAGTAACTTCACTCGCTTTCCTTCTTATGGTCCTGAGGTGTCAATTTTTCTTCACAAATTCATTCCATTGAAGAGCTAGGAGCCTTGTTTTTCCAATATTTTTCGATCTTACTATGATATGGCAAGAATAGAAAATACAAAAGATGGCCCACACACAAAAACAATATCCCAATAACCCATTTCCATGACTGGGGCCTGCCCGTCGGGCCGTACAAAACTTCCTACCCATACCAATAATGATCCCCTAATCCACCAAGAACAAACCACCAATTCAAACCACCAAACCAATCATGTGACACAATGAACACCTGCAATAAAAGAAATATGCTTCCAAAGAAACAGGCCACTTACTCACGCTCATGCTTGGGCGAATCGAGAAGAATCTGGATCATAACGTATGAAAACACCGCGTAACACGTGATCTGTTTGCTCATGTGGTGAGAGCGTAGGGGTTTATCTATATAAGAGGGGGAGTAGGGGTATGACAAGAGTGGAAAGGATTAAAACCCTGACTTGGCCTAATCACTGACTTAATGGCAGACGTGAAGATACCGGAACAATGGCCACTCGCGCTTTAAAATGCGGTACCAGTACCGATGAAAGTGGTACCGGTACCACTGTCCCATATTTTATTTTTTTATTTTTTTATTTTTTGTAAATTTGGAACAGTAGTGCCGATATATAAATGTATCCTTTTTGTATGCCCTCCATCCCGGATTCCACTAAATGCTCATTTCTCTCCCTACTCATATTCTACCAAACGATTGTGTTCCACGGTTAACAATTGTACTTCCCTCTCTTGACCTTCACACTTACCATAATCAATGTATTTGCATCATGGTTCCTAGGGTTCAATTTGACTGGCAACTCAAGGCCCACGAAAAGGGCAAGCTCAAAACATGTACACATAAATAATACCCTCAAACTTCATTTCTTCCGCTATGTATTGAATTTCAGAGAATATGACATGTAGTTAACATGGAATGCTAAAAATAATGCACAAATAAGTAAATAGCAAGTAAAACAAGAGTTTGAACAAAAGTTTCAGGGTTCGTGTAGGGAATTAGAATGGCACTGCTATAAAGTCTACAAATTATGAACATAAAGATGTTGTGCATGCTTGCTGGTTTTGTAAATGCATTGAAATTAATGCGGAATGCGTATATAAGAAGTCATGCGGCAAGGTGACATCACAGTCAATACTATACCAAAAGACAATCGAAAAATTTGCTATATGACCAACATGCAACATGTGCACAGGCTGCTCCCAAACCAGTGTGCCCACCCCACCATACAGAATAAAGCATTGTCCCCAATGCATTGTGGTACCCCTCACTTCATTAAATGAGCATACCGACAATAAACTGAGTAGTTGTTCGATCCCTCATTTGAGTTTTTTTTTGTTTTTTTTTTATTTTTATTTTATTTTATTTTAATAAAAGTAGAAGAAATAAAGAAAGCAAAAAGAAATGCAAGAAAGAAAACAAAAACTATATACAACAAGATAGGATAGGGATTACTCTGAAGTAGCATCCTGGTAGAGCGGATCTACTAGTTCCTCACTACTCTCCTGAGGGTCAAAGTGCTCGAGAGCACAGGCGTTGGTCATCGACTTTAAAGGATTTCCCATTTTCCATTTCCTAACTGGCACCGCACTATATGGTAAACTCAATTTGACAACAAACGGGCCGCTCCACCTAGAATCAAGTTTTCCCGAACATGTGCAACCGCTGAAATGAATAGTAATAACTTTGTGAGGTTCAAAGTGTCTTCCCAAATGGTCTTGTCATGAAAACAACTGAGCCTTTGTACTCCGCGCTCTCATAAGATTCCCGCCTCAATTCATCGCTCTATCTCGCAGTCATTGCTAATTCGCCTAAGCCAAACTGTACCAGAGTTTTAATAGCCTGTAATATGCCTCAGCCTACTTTCTAATGGCATGATGCTCTGCCATAAACAAGCCTATAGGAGACATACCAAGAATAGTTTTAAAAGGCATTTAAGCCCAAAGAGTGATCAGAAGTCAAAGCGACCAATTGATGATCGGGGCAACCGCTTTTTTCCAAAATATGTTTGATCTCCCTATTAGCTACCCGGCTGGACTGTCAGGGTGATACGTCGTTGAAACCCGTGGGTGACCCATACTTTTCACTAACAAATTCCTCAAAAGATCGATTACAAAAATGGATCCACCATCACACGATTGCACGAGGTACTCCAGAAGCCAGAAAATGTGTTCTTTTTATAAATTTCAAACAACTCAGGGTCATTAGTTCTCGTTGGAATGGCCTCCACCCACTTCGACACATAGTCAACAAGACACCAAATGTAAAGGCACCCACAAGAAGGGGCAAAGGTCCCCACAGAAGTCTGGCACCCCAACAATCGAAGATCTCACGACTAAAATGTGGGTAAGGCATCATGTTCCTTCTGTGGACCCTCCCAATTGCTGGCACCGCACAAGTTTTGCAAAATTCAAAGCAATCTTAAAAAGTGTAAAGCCAAAGAAACCAGCTTCAGTAAGATTTTATCCGTTGTTTTCCTATAGAAATGCCTCCACAAGCTTCCGAATGGCAAGCGCGAGAACCCACTTGATCGCTATCAAGTACACACCTTCATCAATTGGTTTGGACAATAAACAGATATGGGTCATCAAAATAATATTTAATGTCCGCTAAAAATTTCCTTCTCGCTGGAGTTCATCAAAGTGGAATTGACCAGTCACGATAATCGACTATGTCCGCATACCATGGGCGCAGGAACAAGAGCAAAAGCCACTTCATCAGAAAACTGGTTTGCGGTAAACCGCGAGAAATGATTCTAAATTACCTAAGATAAGTGGTCGATAACACATTCTCGAATTTCTTTTTATCTTTAATAGTCAGTTAAATTCTTTCGGCATTAGGATCCAACTTTAGTCAACCGAGGCTTAGTATCCCGTTTAGAGTAGGTACTTCAATGCGATGGATCTTTGAAAATGGTGAGATCTCTTCTTACTAATGTGATGACCTTGAACTTCTTTTAAGGAAAAGACGACTACCAAAAACTCTTTTCCGTAGTTGTGTAGTTTGCTTTATTTTAATCGAGAACTTGCTGGTATAGTAGACTGCAAAGTCTTTTTATCTTCCCTTTCGTCTCAATAATTTCTATATATAAATCTACTACGTCACACATGATTCCAAATGGAAGGTTCCAAATTAGAGACCATGATGTAGAGGGTAGATACCAACATAGCTTTATTATCAAAGGCGCCTACAAGCTTGGTAACATGAAAGGGACGTCCTTGCAAGCAAATGCATAAGGGACTAAGAGAACTAAATACTTTATGAATCTTCTATAGAATCTCAAAGATGTCCTAAGAATGACCTTATATCTCTAACACACTAGTATAGGTAAGCTGGAGATCAACTCCGACTTTAGCCTTATCCCCTCCTCAATTCCTTTTTGATACTATAACCTAAGACAAATCCTCAGGTCACCATGAAGGGTACTTTCCCACTTTAACACGAGGTTCTCTCTTGACATCTTCCAAACCCCACGTGATTCTCCAAACATCCTCATATGAGTCTCTCCAAAAATCAGAAACATCCATGGTACTTCCAAAATGATTTCTATCATATCACTGAAAATCCCCATCATGCACCGCTGGAAGTACTCTGTATACATAATCCGGCGCATTTTAAAGGCAACACAAAAGGACAGGTGAATGTAGTTGATCTTCTAAAGCACTGCACTGACTCAGACTCGAGTACCCACCAAGAAAATAATAAAATCATGCCCCACTCTTAACATTTGATCGACAAAGGTAAAGGGAAGGGATCTTTTCCGAATGCCCGCATTGAAGCTTCCTATAGCTGCAAACCCTCCAACCCAGGTGACACGAGCGAATTAGCTCATTATTTCTACTGGCTAACACAAAGGACTCCGCATTTTAGAACTACCTCGAGTCGGCTAACCCACTTACATCTCGCAATGGGTAAATAACACCTACGCTCAAAGAGTTTTAGAACCTCTTTCTAACCACTTCTTTCATTATTTGTCACGTTTCATGGTTGTCTAGAGGGTTTAACATCCTCTTCCAAGTGAATCCTGTGGGTGCAGATTAAGGGGCAAATTCCCTTAATATCTACAATTGTCCATCCTAGGGTAGTTTTGTGGGTTCTCAATATCTCCAAAATCTTATTTTCTTGGTCTAACTCTAAGGAGGAAGATATGATTACCGGAAAAGTTTCCTCTACCCCTAAGAATGCATATTTGAGGTGTGATGGTAAAGGTTTCAACTCAAGTTTAGGTGGTCTCTCTTCTGAAGGTAATACCCTATCCTCGGGACAGGCAATGAATTAAATTTAGGTGCCCACCCATTCGCCCAATACCTTCATTGTGTTCAATTATAGAGCGTGAACCCGACTGGGACATGTGTCACCCTCATCCCAACCCGCTCACTAGACAAGACATGAGGATCATCGTATGAGACATTATCTAAGTATTTCTGCACCACATAGTCAACCATGTTTACCTCACAAACATCCTCCTCATCTCTCATTCCCTTGATAACATTAAAGATATTCAAATTAACAGTCATGTTACTAAATGATAGTGTCATTAGTCCTACCCTACAATGTATGATGGCATTAGTAGTAGCTAAGAACGGTCTACCAAGAATCACTGAGAATTGAGTCTCGGGTTCACCACAGTTGAGTGTCCACAAAGACAACAAAGTCCACAGAAAGTGAAACTCATCAATTTGCACCTGAACACATCCTTCACCATCCCTCTAGGAATCTTCGCTACTACCACACCACCTGTGGCAGATATCGGGTCAAGCTCTACCTCCCAACCCCAGACTCCATACCGAGTAAGGCAATTGTTAACACTTGCCCCTAAATCACTAGAGCATGTCCTAACTTTGAATTCCCTACCACTATGGAAATAGTAGCCTTGTGGCTCAGATTAAAATTGTTTCGAATTAATGAGGTAGATTGGTCTGGCCATAATGCCTCCTTGTTGACACTTCCAGTTTTCTTTTACACAAATCTTTAAACTTGGCATATGACGGAATCTGCTTAATATACCTAATAAGGGAAAGGAAACTAACTTCACTGCTTTGAACAACTCATACCTCAGTGGTTGTTCACTTCTTCGGGGCTCTCAACCATGAGGGTAAGGGAGCAGAGGGATATGAGGCCTTGTCTTGTTCTAGTCAATTATCAATAATATCAGTCTTAGGAACATGAGGCTTGGTTTGACACCTCATCATCCCCACCGCTCATCTTGTAAACTCTTGTATCGGTTCCTTTGGGTTGAATACGACACCACCTACCACTGAAAGTGGTGACAACCTGCAAATGTTCGAATGTGCCCTCACTGACCTCGAGACCCAACACTATTTGACCTTGGGGATTTTGATGGTTTGAGAAGGGAGTTTCCCCTTTCTTGTTGAAAATTTCCCATGGAAGAGGTTAGCTTAGTGATTTAATCTCACATCATTCAAGTACCAAATTGTTGGTGATTTGTTAGTCCTCGAATCTAACCGTGTCACAATATCTCCAAACTCTTCTCATGTGGAGGTTGATATGCTGTGATTGGATTCCCTTGATTTGAATGATGAAGCCTTGATTAGGTTCGTCAGAAACTTTTGAGGACCTTGATTCAAACGGATGGGCTGGATTTGAAACCTTGGTTTTGATAATCGGGACCCCGGTTGCCTGTGTTTCGCTGGCCTCCTCATTTCTCCTCCAACTAAAATTCTGGTGTTTACCCCAACCCTGATTATAATGCTTCAAAGTATGAGAATTGAAAGGTTTCCTTTGCAGTTAAGGGCATTAGCTTGCTCTATTCGGGATTACCCCTTAACTTGAGGAAGGTTTGGGTGAAGGAAACGAAGGCGTAGGCCATCGCAAATTATGCATGGCTCCTCCACTAGTCCCATAGGTACAGAGGGTACTGAGGCACTTACCCAGTTACCTCTTATTTACCTTTTTCAACTCTATAGCTTCCAACTTCCTCAAGCAAATTAGCTATTTTTGCTTGCAAATCATCATTTTCTTAAATGATGGATTCTCTCCCCTGTAGGTGTACTTTGCACTTTAGCAGTATCTACGGAGGTATTAGTCTCCCATGTTTGAGCATTTTCTGCTATGGTGTCAAAGAATTGAATTGCCTCCCTCGCACTTTTCTCATAAAACTCTCCCGCACACATCATTTGGATGTATTGTTTATTATTCAAGGATAGCCCTTGATGAAAATATGCACAGATTTGTCCAACATCCAAACCATGATGAGGGATAGCATGGAGGAGGTCCTTGTATCTTTCCCATACTACAACAAAAGGTTCACCCGGTTTTTCAGAAAAATTTTGGATTGCTCGCATGAGAGCATTAGTACGTGTGGGAGGGAAGAACTTGTTAAGGAATTCATTTCGCATGTCCCCTCCCGCGAAAGATTGAATTGGGTACGAAAGGAAACCAGATTTTGGCCTTTTCCTTTAAAGAGAAATGGGAATAGAGCTATGCAAATTACATGTGGGAGGGTGATCCAAAGAGGAGAGCACGCATCGCAAACATCCTCAAAGTCTCTCATGAATGAGTAGGGGCTCTCATGAACGGTCTCGATACACATTGCAGAAGGCGGATCAACTCGACTTCATGAGGACTGATTAGCCCTTCAGTAGGCGACTACATGAGTTTTGCTGGCTCTGAGGTTGCAAAATCTCTGAGAGTTCTTTCCACATTTAGCAAAGGCTGTGGGAGCCTAATATTGATTTCGCTGAGCACATTTCCTCTACTGCCGGTGTTGCCGGGAGTGCAAACACCGTCCATGTTGCGGGAGGTTCATGAGTCCTTGTGGTTAATGTGTATCCTTGAGTGTTTTGATTAAAAAGAGGCCGACTTACGGTCCATTTGAGGCGAGGGTTCTTTGAAGTCAAACCACTACCATAATCTTTCAGAATTTCTTGAGGTAATAATTCTTAATAAGTCGGCGTTGCCTCGTTACAGCCCAAAACCGACATGCACTAATCCTACTCCTTCCAAGCAAACACCCACTTAGATTCCTCACAAAATAAATTAAAAGGAAAGTAGAGAATATACCGGATTTGCAATGCAATTGCAAATTACTCTAATCCTCTCTGATTCAATTTAGATTGAGCCACTGTACCGCAACGGCTACCAAAACAAGCTTTGTTTATCCTTTCGTATGCACCATTCTGCCGTAGGAACTAAGGTCAGCTAATCATTATACTCATCGTGTAATTCAATGTGTCACCTCATGTGATGGTATTCAGCATCCCGTGTCATTCCTCCAAGAACGGGTATTAAAAGTAAATTATGTCAGTTATTACTGAGAGTTAACTAATTAAATTGACTATTTTAAACGTAGCATACTTGATAGGATCTTAGGCTCTGTTCCACAAAGATCAAGTAATTCCCACCTCGTTCAATCTCATCTAGGACTATTGATGGAATTATTTCTCAATGAAGATTTTTGCATTAAGTTTGAATGACAAATAGATCGAGTGATGTTAAACACTTTTTCAAACAATTTACTCGCACTCTTAGCTCGCATTTGTAATCAAGGCAGCAATGAGACTTATTCACATCGCTGCCAAGATGCCCAACTAAGGTTTCCATAAGATTTTTCTACAAGTAAGCTTAACATCATACAACCGCGGAGGTATAAAAAAGGAATTTAGGTTGATATCTTGACTAAGGTGAGTTTCCACCGTTAGAACTCTCAACAGTAAGAGAGCTTAAACCCATGAATTGGTGGAGAACCATATTGATGGAGAAACTATTCATAAAAGAAACTTGAGAATCACATTTCTAACAAAATCAAAGAATCAAAACACAAAATACTGAAGAGAGTTGAGTTTGCGGTGAGATGATCAAGATTGCATGAAATTGAAATCTTAATCAAAAAGTCAGTCTCCTATTCTACTTTATGAACCCTACAAAACTATGAGAAAATACTTTTTGGCGACACCAAAACCCAGATTCAAAAGTCGCCCTTCCCTTTCTCTCGGGCTTACACTTTTTCATTGCACCTGAATTGCGGTCGCGATCTAACGCATTCTCAGTAATCGAATTAACGCTCACCGTAATATTGGTACCGGTACTGTATGGTACCTGCATCACTTTTGCTTCGTGACTAACACTGTAATTCAGATCATCAATATTGATTTGAATGAAAATACCGGTAATCGGTGAGTGGCACTGGCACTGAATCGCTTCAATGTTTCCTCAACACTGGCACTTAAGACTTCACCATACAGCAGTTGTTACCATTCCTAATAATCAATATTTCTCTGACACTAACCTTTAATAATTATGTATGAAACCCAAAATCACACAAGTCCAAAATAGAATGTAATTAAAATTATTTTATACAAATGTATAATATGACTTGAAGGTACTACAATTCGAGTGAATTATTGTTTTATTTCAACACATTATATTATAAAATCGAGGCGAATTTGCTCAACTTCAAAGATGCTCATAAATGGATATCACATTAAAACCACCATGAATGAAGGTAGTAAAATGTTTAGATACTCATTGTTAAAAGAAAGAAATCTTATTATGGAAAATAATCAAACTTTCCTCTTAGGTTATACTCATACAACATAAATTCTAGATGAGTTTATGTAGTCAACCAGAAGTCAACTGAAATGCAATTTATGCGTCATCACCTTAGGTCCTAATGACTGAGAATCATATATACCATCATATGATAATCATCAAAGAACTAGGAAGATTCTTTTCCAATGAATACCCACAGTCGCTTGCTCACAAGGTAAATTGATAGTCAGATTATCCTTAGCAAAGTCACATTTGAGTCAATTACCTTCTTTGTGGTTAATTATAATGCTATGTGGGACTCATCCATCCACCATGTGGATCTTCCACTACTTTATGGTCTTGAATTGATGCCTACTATGGGTCACACAATTTAGTCTTATCTCGACACGAAATTTTTCCTTTGCTAGGCTCCTTGCACAAATGATCAAATTACGAGCATAGTTTCCTAATTATCCCATCAAGATTATCAGACTTGACAACGCCGAGGAGTTTACCTCTCAAACCCTTACCACTATCATATGTCATCGGAATAATGTTGACACCTGCTACTTTGTACTTACCACCCAAAATGGTTTAGGAGAGTCTCTCATCAAACGTCTTCAATTAATAGTTCGACCACTATTAATGGAATCCAAATTACTAACTGCATAGGGATGCCATTAATATGTTGCAAGTCGAATTGTATTCTGATAAACAATCACATGAGCACCACTCTCACATCTGTGCATCAAACAACCAAATTTTTCCATCACGAATCTTTATTGTAAAATGGTACCAGAACTGTGACTCACAAATCATTTTCAAATGGGTCTCCAAACGAAGACCTAGATTTGGTAGGCTGATCACCACGTAAGATGTTTAACTCTGGCATGAGATGTTTTTATAGCCCGCTTGCAAATTGTTATTTAATGAGAGTGTTTTTCCTACACTAGAGGGAAGTTAGTCAAAGAATGATCAGAACATTGAATGCATCACAATGTCTCATTTTGAACTTTATACAAACTCAATGTGAATTGAAGTTTAAAGGATCATTCATTTGCAAAAATCTACAAATCAATTACCAAATGCTTCTATTGGGATACAAAGAAAAGTGACAAAGTCACATATCCTGGCCGCAAATGCTCCAGTTACGCATTGATGTCCCTAAAGGACAATGCACATGAGCTGAAAATACACCTCAAGTTTGAAGACCTATTAGTCAAAGTAGTATAACTCCTGGTAAGAGCGTGTTTTAGAAGGCATACATTAAACAAAAGACCCTTGAAGAGGTTCAAGATAAAGAAATAGCCTTTGAAGAGGTACAGGAAACTAAAAATTATGAAATCTCAATAAATTATGTGTATAATAGAGAAAAATGGGATCGAAATGAAGTTGTTATCAATATTGCATTCCGCGGCCTTTACACTATAAGAAATTATGAAGATCCCTAATCCACAAATGTGGAATGATGTTGACATAGAAATACTGGCCAAACGAAAAAAAGAATGGCAGTATATAATTGAACTCGCACGAAACGAAAAGTTTTGGATCTCAGATCCAAACACTAAAGGTGGTTTGGCTATACAATATACAGCGAAAGCGTAAATGAAAATAATGAGATCATAAGATATAAACACATTAGTAGCACAATGTTTCTCACAAAGACTGTACAATTTGGTGTTTATATTTCCTATCGTGACGCAATTATTTTTCGCTTAATTAAGCAAATAATACAAAGTCTCATAGTATGTGCCTGCAAATCAAATTCAACGATCTCTATATGGATTAGCACCAACGCATGCGGCATAATCGCTTTATCGAGTATTTAATGTAAAGAAGGTATAACAAATCATATATGCCCATGCATCTTTATCACAGCCTGAAACTGATTTGCAATTATTACAGGTATGTTATAATGATTTAAAACTTGTTGGTAATGAACTCACAAGAACAGCATAATATTTGAAAAAAATAACTTGAGAGAAGATCTGAAACAAAATTTTGTCTCCTGCCCGTAAATCGAGCATTTCCCTAATGAGGTTTTAGTTCACCAATCAACATATACTAAGAAAATCTTAAAATTATTTTATATGGTTAAATTATTAAATCTTTAAGTTTCAATGGTTGTTCGTCACTGATGTGAAAATGACCCATTTGGCCCTTGGGGTGAAAAGGGTGAAGAATTACTTGGTTATGTAGAACTATATTTTAGCATGAAAAATTAAGGGAGTTTACTAATCAGATGTTCAAATATTGCTTTTCTTGTCAATTTATTCACCGTATGCTTTCCAATCCAAACATATTTGAACTGCATCATGATATATTGTTCTATCTCCAAGGAACAAAATGAAGGAATCTATTTTACCTAAAGAAATCAAATACAAATTATACTGGATATGCCGACATGCAGGTACCTTTCAGATCCACATAAAGCTATATCACAAACAAGGTATGTTAATTGTACTGGAACCGCATTTTCGATGCAGATGTAGATACTTTTTGAGCAAATAATGGTAACCGTGAACATCGAATCATTAGAATATTATAGCACTACAAACAAGTCGTGAATGTATATGGCCAAGATCGACATGATCCAACAAATCCAAGAATCATGCAGAATCCTCTATCAAAGACAGTTCGACAACATTATTCAAGATAACACAATGCATTCACATATATATCAAAGGAGATTATATCAAAGGAGAGAACTAAACACATTTCTCCAAAGTTATTTTATACACATGAACTTTAGAAGAGTGATAAAATTGATGTTTAACAAATATGCTCGAGTAATAATCTAGCTGACTTATTGACGAAGTCATTGTCAACTTCAACATTCACGCTTAACATATACCAGATTGGAATGCAACTACAAAGGACATCAACATGAGGGAAGTATAGTTATGACATGATGTTAGTGTAATGTACTATTTTTCCTTTCGCTCAAGTTTTGTCCAATCGATAATGTTAGACACAGTCCTAACAAACTAAAAGTTATTCATCATTAGAATATTGTACTCTTTTCCTTTGCCAAGTTTTATTCCCCATCGGATTTTACTAAAGTTTTAATGAGACATATTCTTGACATGTTATTCAAGTGTGTTATAAATGAAGGGTCATTATGTGATAATTAACATCAATATTAAAAGATCTATCTCAATTGATGAATGAGTTGTGATGTAATAATGTACCTTCTCATTGCTCAACTATGAGGAGTAAATGAAGCTCAATTGGGAGCATATAAAAGGCTTCCCCCTCTTTGTATTTCGATATCCGAGAGTGAAAGAAATTCCCTCCTCCTCTTTCTCTCTTCATATTTCCTCTCACTTTCTTATTTATCACATTCTTCTCGTAAAGAGAATATACTACTCTCTTCATTTTTACTTATATATTTTTCATTAATACTTAAGAGAAATAAAAATTATTATCATAATTTACTTATAAATTCATTAGAATATTATATTAAATAATATATATATATATATATATATATATATATATATATATATATATATATGGTATATATATATATTAAATAAATTAATATATTTTTTTAAAATGGGGATAGATAGGATAATTTGGCTTTTACGAAGATTTAATTTTCAAAGTTTAGATAAAAAAATTATTTTATAGATAATTATTAATTTAACATGTATATAATGAAGATGATTTTTTTCTATGATATTTATTGTTTAAAAATAACTTAAAATAAATTGAAGTGTCATAATAATTTTATTTTATTCTTTATAAATTATAAATATTATACAAAAAATTTGATAACAAAATAAATTTTTTTTGACAACTACAAAAATTGTTAAAACTAAAATTCTTATTATAAATACTTGTTATTTTTTACGAATAAAAATACAATGAGAAAAATCATCACATATATGTTTTTTTAAAAAGAAATAAATTTATTAATTCAAGAAGAATTAATCGATATAAATATAATTGGAAGTGTTAAAACTTAAACATGACAGAACATTCAAGTTTAATAAAGAAATGATCTACTCGGGCCGCAAGAAGTACACTGATAACTAAAAATGCCTAACATATATAAAGATCAAACTGCAAGATATCACAAATACATTCCTGATTGAATGTGATCATTTGACTAACTTTTCCAAGGAGTTGCCAATGCAAACCCAAGCAAAGCTCACCATCACGACAACTATCCACCGTAACATCAACGATAAAAACATGCTGCGCGGCGCCGCATCGATGACAAAAAGAAAAAGAAAAGAAAAACAAAATGCAAACCCAAATTAGTGCATTGGAAGAAACCACTTTAGAAAATAAAACCTATATTTGATAAGAAAACAATCAAATGAGTGATTTTAGGCTAAAAAATCACTCATTCTCTCCACAAACAGAGCGAAAGAGAGAAAATGAGATAACACTAGGTTTCCAAAGTAAAGACAAATGATGGGTCACTTAATTTTATCGTATGATTTATTATTATACATGTTAAATTCATATGTTATCATCAAAAAAGAATTTTTTAATCTAAATTACAAATAATTTTTAAATAAAATATGTTGTATCTAACCAAATTTTAAAAAGAAACTGATTTTTAATTATTCAGAATATTTATAACATTCTAAAAAATTATAAAAATGGTAAATAAGAATATTTATGTAATAAATAATTATTTTTAGTTAGTTTCTGAAAAAATAAAATACATGCGAAAAACAAACACCCTCATTATAAATAAGTAATATATATTTTATAAAATTAAATTTTATCAAAATTTTGAGAAAATTAATTTAAATAAAATAATAATCTATCTAACTAAAAATCAATATTTAATTTACCAGTAAAATAAAATTTTGCTAATTTTAATATTTCAAAATTAGGTAAATGAACAAAAGGAAGGTGGTGATTGGGCTGGAATTGTAGATATGAATATTGGAATGATAGATAACCTGTAATTATCACAAAAAGAAAATAACTTGTTTTCATAGTTTAAAACACTTTAAAGTGCATAGAAAACAAGTACAGAGCAGAAAATTTATAATTACATTATTTATTCCTATTATGAAGATTAATTGAATACAGATGTACATCATAGATCGAATTAGAGGTGTGAATAATTCATTTGAAAATAAGTAAATTAAATGTGTTACACATCATTAATCAAAAAAGGAAAAATGCATTCAGTCCGTACTTAACCCTCTCTTTTTTTTTTATTTACTCATGATTTAAAAATGTTAAAATTGTATTAAAAGAATACAAAATTAACGAATTTTGATCACTGGTACACATCTAAATTTGTATTTAAATTTTTTTCAAAATTTGATGTACTATTGGAAAGATTTGATTCTTCTCAACAAAGTCAAGATGCTGCCTGCAGAGAAGAACCCAGCACGCCCTAACGAGAAATGTAAACATCGGGCCGAGATTCAAAGCAACAAATCGGCGGTATAATATTTCTAAACAGATTCAAATACGGACGCACAGATCTCTAAACGCTGATAATACGCGCCCGCGAACATTAGGAACTAACTCAGCATCACCCTCACCGTCACGACACCCGCCGTAATATGACATTCAGCTGCTTTGGCCTCGCTGCCGCGCCACTGGTCAGCGGCGCTCAACGCCCCCGGCTAATTCCTTCGCCGCCGCATCGGCAGTGTCCTGAGGAATGAATGCGTGAGTCTTAATAGAGAAAATCTTCGTTGGAGTTTAGTAAGCAAACAGCTATATGCCTAATGACTATGGCCCAGGTAAGGGAGGGAGAGCAGGGAGAGGCGGCGGCGGCGATGGTTGAGGAGGAGGAGGAGGAGGAGGAGGAGGAGGAGAGGGGGGAGGGACGCGTGGAATGATGGGATTGGTGGGGAGGAGTTGGGGTTTGTTGTTTGGAGGCCGAGACGGAGACGGAGACTTGAGGCTGGCAGCCACAGATGAGACAGGGAGGCCAGCTCTTTGTAGTGGATTCCTGCCCAAAGTTATCATTTATTTTGCGTGTCCTCAAATTTTTATTTTTTCTTCTATTTTAAATCACGTGATTAGTATAAAAATTTATTTGGGTAAATAGTATTTTTTTTTTTTTGAATCCTCTATTTGCATTACATGATTATACTATTATCACTTATGTTCTACCGATTTATTTTGAACTCCTATTAACTCTATCCCACCTTTTTATTGCCAGACTTAGAAGAATTTAGAAGAAAATGTTGCAAATATAAGCTAAGAATGAAAATCGATTTTTTTTTTTTTTTAAAGAAAGAAGAGAAATTCTTAGCTAAATTAATAATTTTATATGTTACTTTAAATTTATTATTTATTTTAATAATATAATTTAAATTGAATAAGATATTACGCCATTTAAGAAATATGTGGAGGACCGAACTTAAATTAATGTGGAGCTGGTCACAGAGTGACCTAAGATCGGCAAGGACTTGCTTGACGAATAATTCGGGAAAGTTGAGCAGGCCATCACCTCCATCACCTCAGGCATCGAGATAAATCACCTCAAGCATAAAGATAAAACAATGATTCAATTTCAATCATTATGCCACCCATCAATGCGTTAACATGTTAAGTATATCGTAATTGTTAATCACTACAAATGTCACACCTCATAATTGTTTATGATATCCTGTCACTTCTTTATTAAATATAGGTAGTAGAGTAGATATATATATATATATATATATATATATATATATATATATATATATATATATATATATATATATATATATCCGAAAATGAGGTTTTTCAAGTAGATTACGGTATTCATGGAGAAATAAAATTGTTGTGGAAGGACAATCCTTTTCATAAAATGATTCAAAATGTAATTTTAGTATATGATTTTACATTAAACTTTTTAAATTTCCAATATTTTTAAATATATTGATGTGGTGATTTTATGATTTAACAATGAGCATACAAAATAAATAAGGCAAACTAATAGAATTAAGAAGTGTTTTTAAACAGAGATCGTGACTAAAATTCAAACTTAATCGCATAATGAGCTCATGTTCTCAGAGTCTTAAGAATCTAAATAGATGATGTCAGAAAATGTAAAGATTGTGAGAATGGAGTTAAAAAATGTTTAATCAGACTAGAACAAATGAAACCATCAACAAGGAAGGAAAGAAACTTTACGTAGGAATTTAAAAAACATATTACTGAATGTAAGCAAAGAAATGGAAAGAATTTTGATCAGAACTTAAAAGAGAGTTAAACTGACAAGGCTAACAAAAAAGCTGGAGGTCTTTAAAGCAGATTTGGCTATTACTGAAGTTGATTGATTGATTGTTGTTGATTCAAACAATATTTAGCTGGTCATTTTCTCAGAAACCTTCCTTTCAGACGCTTGTCAATAACTTAAGTCTCCATTTTCTCAACCCTTCAACTTTCTCAAATTTCCACTTCCTCAAATAATTGTTTACTTCTCTATCAGGGAGGCTTGTTCCCTAAGGAAATTCCATGTCTACAAATAACTACCCCCACGGTCTGCCTCTTCTAATATTTGAGAAAAAATCTCATTTGACTTTAGAATTATTTTATTTTATTTTATTTCAACATATTTTATCACTTCTTCCCGATCATGGCAGCAGGGATGCTTTCGTGACAGAGTCGAGAATCTTAACCCATTTTCTAGCATTATTTGGGACTATTTCAAATAGATTCATAAGTGACATAAACTTGTTTCAAAAGCTGAATTATGGAAATTCTTGAGTGCCAAATTCATAACTTCAAAATACCACCATAGTGGTGTTTAAAATTCCTCAGACATATATGCTTGATTCTATAACTACTTGTATTCATACAAGCCACTATAACAAAATGCAGATTACATTTCTATTACAAAATCAAAGCAAAAATCAAATGACCTACATGGGTGAGGACCTCTTAATGTTGTGTTGGCCTCATGAAAAGGGATGTCCTTGGCGACTTTCCGAACCTACACGGATGAAACACACGTGCTAAGCTTCCAAATTTTTTAGTAGGAAACATAATAACATATGACCACTCTCACAAAGTGATCTTTAATTCTAGTATACATGCATATATAAATATTTCACGTATCATATTATTCATCTCTCCTGTAGGAGTACATAACAAAAATGTCATAATAGAAGGTACCCGTAGGTACACTACAGTACAAAACCAAGATATGCCTTAGCATCCGAACTTATTACATTTGTTTTCATATTGTTCATTATTTAGATACTTTTCATATAAATGTTTGCCTGCATAAACCAGTGAAAATGAATAACAAGGACACGGTACAATAGGTATCCGCAGGTACAGTATAGTATAAAACAGGAAGTGGTCGTAAACGGAATCCACTTAATGACACCAATAGAACAAGAGTGCTATAGCACTTCAACATACCGCACTAATTTAGTACAAAACAAGAGCGCTTAGGTGGTACTAAACATATGTTGAAGACTAGTCCCTATTGGCTCACTTTATCCCACTTTTACTGGTATGATATGTGTTTCAAGCAGACGGATCAGTCCATTAACATTCATGTTATACTGAAGTCATTTATATCAGGCTTCCTATTTTGCTTAGGTTTTGTAGAAATAGAAAGCAAAGCAAGCAAAGAAGAGGTCAAACAAAGTAAGAAAACAAAGCCTGCCCCGAAGCACTAGTTCGTTGAGGCAAAGGGGTAATGGTTAGAAGATGGTCTCGGGTTCACTTAGGCGAGACGAACCTTCGCCAAGGCTAAGCTTGCCTTCACCTGCCAGAGACAACAATCCAAAGAGACACCTGGCCGCCAAGGTAGCGGGCGCTGATCTAATAGAAATGTCGCATTTTGGCCCTTTTCACCGGACAAATCCAACTCCAAACCAAAACAAACTCAAAGCCAACCTCAAAACCCAATTCAAACCAACAAAAACCCACATACGAAAAGAGTTAGGGATTTATTTTTCCTAACCTTGATGTCTTGAAACTTTCAAACCGAGCTTCCCTTTTCTTCCTCTTTTTCTCTTCTTTACAGAACAAGAGTTCAAGAAATGGAGAAGCAAACCAAAATTGGTCTTTCTCCAAACCGTATGCCAAACGTCTAAGCCCTAAAAATGGAGAATTCCTCCCCTAGATGACAAGTTGTTCTCTTAATGTAATTTGGCTCAAGTTTTCCCCTTTTGCTATTTAGTCCTTCCTCTTTATTCAATTTGCAAATCAACTTATCCAAATTCTACAATAACCTATAACCTTTTAACTTAATGTCTCATAAGACCAAACGGGACAATTACTGATTCGCCTTTTGACTTTTAATACTCCTGCTATATCATTTTCAAACACTTAACTATTAAATTTCTGAAAAATACAAATTAGACTTCAGTTATATCCTAAACATGTCATAAAACTATTAGGGTATAATTTAGGGTGTTACATAGACTTTTATATGAGCTTACTCAAATGGATTTGGGCTCATTTTATCTGGATTATTTAGCCATGAGCTTGGACTTAGGCCTAAACCAATACCTGGTCCCCAGAGTACTTACCTGGTGCAAACAATCAGCTTCAACCCATAGTGGCTCGAGGGTCATATTGTATGTATAAAAGCCCCCTAAAAAATATATTTCTTAGGCCAATCTCCAACCATGAAACCCAAAGTTCAGCTCTTGACCCATGATTTGGAGTTCCAATGGCAAGAACAAGCCAAGTCATATCGAATAAGGAGTCAATTGTTGATTCCGAGGAAAAATTCCCTCCACTTTCAGTTTCAAACCTCAAACTTTTGTCATTCTTCCACCAAAGAAATTCCTACTTTTTTTCCCTAACAACAAAAAATTATCATATTTCTCATTGTTTCCAAGAAAACATCTATTTTTACTTTCCAAAATCAAACCTTTTGTTTTGGAAAAGGATATCTTTTTTCCTTCTTCCTCTTCCTTTCTGACAATCTGCCGGCGTTGTAGCTCCCGTCGACTAGACCGCCGTTGCTACCCTTCCGTCGGCCATCGCTGCCGCCACCGTCGACGTCGCCACTACTCCACCGATGGAAGCCGATGTTGTTCCAAACGCTCAACTTGTAGGGCACAGATTTTCTGATACCTTTCTTATCGATAGAAGTTCTAAACATATACAGAGGATTGAGAGTCTAATTTAGTAAACATGTTAATGGTAAGGCTAAAATTTAAGCTACTGCTACAATTACATTCAAATATAGAATTAATGACGTAACATGATTTTCAGTGTGCTAGACATGTAAGTTTCCTTTATACAACTCTCACAAGACGAGCCTCATCTGCGAAGACCAATCTTGTTAATGTAGTAATTGCGCTGCCTCTACAATGGCTTTGTTAATGCATCGCCTATTTGGCGTCTTGAGTATACTACGTTTGGTCTTGATGCCTTTATGCACTGTCACACAAAGTGAAGGTCGATTTGAATATGTTTCATGCGTGAATGATTGACTGGTTAAAATCGAGATGTGGTTCTAATATCACAAAGAACTAGGAGATTCTATGACTGAAATGCTAGTTCTCGGAGAAGAGGACAACCACATTGTCTCGAAAAGTCAGATGGGCTGTATTCCCATTCAAATTGCTAGGATCGTGCACTAAGCCGTTGTTTTTCGAAGCTCCAAGAAATGTGGGATTAGAGCCCAAAAACTGATATGCAGAGGTCGACGTACAATATCCACATTTACCCACCTGATCGAGTATGTTCTTAATATGGGAAGGCCAACTTGTGGACTCAATATTGAAATGGCTCTTTTAAGTAAACAGTTTTCGTTGCCGCTCAATGATTTGTAGTTGGCTTCGTGGATAACCGAGAAAGTCGTCGACCGCAAATGAGATGCCTGACGTCAAGGAAAGGTATTGAAGGCCAATTATTCTATTTAAACTCTAGAGCTGTCCACAAAGAAGAGGCCAGCTAATTAATTGAAGGATTGAGTTGCAGAGAGAGGGGGTTGAGACATCTTTAGCACCACTCATACTTCAGGTTATTAAAAGGTCAATAACATATTTATGTTGTGAGAGAAATAACCCACCCGAGTAGAAATTACTTCAATCCCTAAGAAGCAAATAAAGAGGAACCCACATCTGAGAGAAACATATCACCCACCGCTAATAATATTGGCCTGAGAATTGAATTATTTCCTGCATCAACAAGATCATCAACATAAACCATAAAATAACAAAGATTGGTTTCGACCGTAAAATGAAGAGGAGGAGTCGGCCTTGGAACTGCGGAAAACTCCAAACAAGAATGGCATTTTATGCAAGTTGTGTGTACTGCCTCCGAGGAGCTTGTTTGGTCAGAATCGCCTTTTTAACCCGCAACATGGTTGCCTGACAAGTCCTGAACCCCGGGGTTGTGCCATAAAAACAGTCTCATTTAATGCACCATTTAGAAAGGCATTGTTGACATCCATTTGCCTCAAATCCCACCCTTTCATGACAAAGAATAGATAATACAAGCTCTAATAGTTGTTGGTTTGACCAATGTGGCTAAAGGTTTCTTTGTAATCAATACCAGGGCATTGATCATAACCCTTAGCAACTAAACAGGCTTTGAATCTGTCCACAGATCCATCAGCATGCCTTTTTACTCTGAAGACCCACTTACATCCCACGGGTGTACAGTTTGAGGGTGGTAAAACTAGGTCCCAAGTCCCATGTTTCATTAGATAGAGCCATGGACATGGCCTCACACCAGCGGGAGGTTGAGAAATGGTCGGGCTCACACCGGTCGCTCAATGGTTCGGGGGAAGAGGATGTTTAGACACCGTATGATCTGTTTAGGTTTGAAGATTTGTCTATGGATCTTGTGGTCATGTTATGAGTGCGTTGGGGAGGAGTATTGGTTTAGGAGGTTGCAACCAAGATAGAGGAGAAAATCTCAATCGAGATGGGTATTCGAGGAATAGGAGAGGATGGAAGATTTAAGGGAGAAGTACTCCTAGTATCATCTAAAGGAGGAGTCGGATGAGATGGGGGGTGATTTATAACGGGCAAGGAATCATGAAGTAAAGAACCAGGGTCCGAAACTACCTGAGGAGGTCGCGACAATATGTGTGAACCTTCCGGTTGTCGCAATGATGTCGCGCGCCGGCGCCAATGATGACGAGATCGCGAACCGGTGGGCACCGGGGTAAAGAGAGGGAAGAAATGGGGAAGGGTCTTGAGGTTTCTGGGTTAGCACGGAAGACTCGTGTTGAGAGGTCGGATTGATCTGGTTTCATCAAACATCACGCACAGAGAAGAAAAATTTTTGTTTGAGGTGTTCAAGACACTTGTATGCATTTTGAGTTGGTGAATAGCCGAGAAAAAAGACAGTTTTGGATTTGGGCCAGATTTCATATGAGTTATAGGGTGGTGTGAGAGGATAACAAATGCATCCAAATTTTTTTAATTTCAAATAATTTGGTGTTTGACCAAAAAGGACTTCAAAAGGTGTTTTCCTGAAGAAGAGGTGTGGGCTGTCTGTTTATGAGGTAGGAAGCTGTTTGAAAGGCATAAGGCCAATAAGAGAACCAAGATGGGGCATCATGAAGGAGTGTAAGGCCTGTTTCAACGAGATGACGATGACGACGTTCAGAGACACCATTTTGTTGCGGTGTGTGGAGCAGTAGTGTAGTGAGTTAGTGCCAGCGAAGTAGGAGATATGATTTAAAGCAATAAACTCTACCCACCATTGTCGGAGTATAGTGTTTGATTGATTTTGAAAGCGGGTTTCAACAAACCGTTTGAAATATGGAAAAATTTTAGAAACACCGGATTTAGTGACCATTGGATAAAACCATATATATTTTGTATAATGATCAACAAAAATAAGGTAATATCTTGATCCATCAATTGTAGTATAACTAGCAGGACCCCACACATCAATGTAATTAAGTTCAAGTGGCTCATGACTTTGGAGACTATTGACACGAAAGGGTTGTTGATGAGCTTTATTGATAGAACATGAATGACATAGTGAAGACAAAGTTTTAGTCGATGAAATAGGAAGAGAAAATTTTTTAACAAGATGATGGACAATTTAATAGAAGGATGCCCAAGACGCTTGTGCCATCCATCAATAGAAGTCCGTTCATGCAATATTAGCAATCCATGCTACCATTTATCTCTGGAAGGTGTAGATGCCATTGTTACATCTCTTTAGTAGACCGCCCCGAGACTACCCTTCACAAGAAAATAAAAGGATGAAATCCAACAAAGACATTATTTTGTTTAGTGAGATGATGAACGAACAAATTTTTTGCAAAGGTTTGGAACACAAAGAGTATCACAGAATGTAAAAGTTTGGGCGAGGAGAGTGTGCCAAGAACCAATATGAGACCGCCAACCCGAGCCATCACCGAGAATTACTCGCTGGCCCATCATATTCTAATGAATAGATAAATTAGAAAGATCACCCGTGGGATATTATGAGAAGCAAATTCAATCAAGTAACCAATTTTTATCCCTTCCATTAGATGCGGTAGCACAATTTATTGAAACATTCTGAGAATGGAATTGAGGACAGGACTTGGCAATGTGGCCCAACTGATCACAGAGTTGGCATTTGGGCTGGTAATGCCGATTGGAATAATTGGGCTCCCAAAGATGCTATTGAGCGACCACCATCACGCTGGGCTCCATTAAAGTTTCCGCTGTTGGAACCCAGAGGCCCACCGCAATCATGTTTCGGCGACCATGATTGACTCCCCTCGTGCGTAATGCTTCGCCTTCGTGAAGTCGCGCAAACAACCGCTGGCCGTAAGGCGGCTTCCGCCGCCGATATGCATCATGTCCAACCAAAAGGTCGTGCAACTCCTCAAAGGCCAATGATGACTTCTGCCTAATAAAGTAATCGCGATCTCCCGAAAATCTAGACCTAAGCCATTCAACACATAAAGAGTTAGGTCATCATCCGAAATTGGATGATCAATAATGGCTATTTCATCAGCTAAGGCCTTCACAGCATGGAGGTATTCTGTGATTGACCGAGCTCCACGCTGGATTAAGGTGAGTTCCTTCCTTAACCGCACGTACCGACTCGGATCAAGTAGCATATAAATTTTTTAACTTTTGCCCAAGCGCTGCGAGAGGTCTGGTGGGTTTAGCAATGCGGGTGATGGAGGGAGATGTAGATGCTAAAATAACACTCGTAGATAAGCTTTATTCGCGAACCTAGTGGGTCTTCAAGGCAAATTTCATCGCCGGCGTGATCAACAGTAAGAGGGACAACCGGCTGCGCCTCGACATAGTCGAGTAAATCGTGAATCATGAGGAGTTTCAAATTGAGCACGCCATTGAGGAAAGGGCAGGGAGTTAACTTTTCATTGATTTGGCACATGTTGAGTGCAATGAAAGATTTATTTGCTACTATGAGGTCAAAAGGATTAAAGTTTGATTTTGACGAGAAGGAAGACATGGCAGGATTGATCGATGACTGCTAGAGATCTGGTGGGCTCGATACCATGTAAAGTAATAGATTTTCCGATACTTTCATTGATAGAAGTTCTAAATATATACGTAGTGATTGAGAGTCTAATTTAGTAAACACGCACTAAGAAGGCTAAAATTAAGCTATCGTTACAATTACATAAAGTTGGTCAACCAGAAGGGCTAAAAATTAAGTTACCGCTACAATTACATTCAAATATAGAATTAATGACAGAACATGATTTGAGGCTAGACATGTGCTTCCCTTATATCAACAACATTACTGCTACAACTCCAAGGTTAGATTTTTATCGTTGTCGGGCCTCTTCACCAATACCTTCGTCGCTGCTCCAGTCAGTGTCGCCAAGGAGGATCCTAACGTCACCTTTCCTGCTGCCGAGTACGACCTTACAACTCGTCGGCACCACCGTTGGCTCAAAGTCCATTGTCGTCATTGGATGTTCGAGGATCAACGTCGTTGCAACAGGTACCTCCATCACTTTTCTATGCCTTTCGAACAAACTCAACCGACATTTTCGTTTTGAACTTTCTATTATGATCATTTCGAAATTTCTTTGGTGCAATCTTAATACTTTTCTTTATGTAGTTCGGCCATTCAATATAATTTTTGAAAATTTCTTCGATCCCGATTTCAAAAATTTTCTCCAAATGCCATATTTGAAACTTTTATTTGATGTCATTCGATTATTTCAAAATTTTTCTGAAGTGTAAATTTAAAAAATAATCTTATATACACTCTTGAAAAAAAATTATTTTAATACTATTTGCTTATTTCGAAAATTTTCTTGAGTGCAATATTCGAAAATAATTTTGAATACACTCTCGAAAAAATTCTTTTGATGTCGTTTGGATGGTCCGGAAATTTTCTTGAGTGCAGAATGAATGATATTGGACAATGATTTTCAATAAACCCTTTTTGAAAATGCTTTCGCCATAGGTTGAGTAACCTTTCACATGAACTTGAATTTTTTTCTTTGACATATTGTAGGTCATGCATTGCCAAATAATTTCGATTTATCTATCGGCAGAAATGACCTAAAGGTCCTCTAAGCTCCTTTCAAGATAGACTTTTGCCTTGTTTCCAATATTCTAGAATGTTTCTCGGCTTTACAGCATGAGATTCAGACATTTTGACATGATCGTAAATTTCCTTAGATTTATTTCTTTAGGAGTTCCTCGTGTTGGTTTAATGGCTTCCAACCCGGTCCCATCAAGGTAACCTCATTCCTTTCCTCATGTTCGTCTTTCCTTTACCTGTATTGGCACCGATACAACTCTTTGCTTTGCAGTGACATTTCTCTTTCTCCTTTGCTTGGGCCAGAGATTGAACATTCCATTGACCAAGTATCTACCTCTTTACCCACCTTTTCCTTTTCCATTGAGATTAGCAACCGAACTACTTCTTGGGAAGAAGTTAAGGCCTATGGTGAACCCAACCAAGAAGGGATGGATGGGTTGCTAGATTATCCCTGCATTTTGGGAGACATCAAGTATCTTGGGGATTGAGCGCTATTAATCTTAACACTATAAACACCTCTCTCGATATGGAATTGATGAGTGTGGTATTGAATTTTTGGTCCAAGAGTATCAACTCTTCCTACCTTTAGCCATATTTCTATAACATTGAGTGATGTTACCATTCTTATTGGATTGCCCATTCAAGGTTCTAATGTGTTGTGTTTGCTTGACATTCAAGATTCACCCCTTCTAGCTATTGAGGTTTCCTCTACCACTCAAACTTTATACTCCGCCACCATCCGGAAATGGCATGATGTCACTGGGATTCCATCTACTACTGAGCATGTCGAGTTCTTGTGGATTTGCTTATGCAGATATGTATTTTTCCCCACATATGGAAAACCAGCCATGGAATATTTACTCATGGCGAAGACACTTACTCTAGGTCGGCCTTATGCCTTAGGCACTCCATTATTTGGCCTTGTAATTGTCCCAAAATATACCTCTCGACATTTTTATAGTACTGCTTCAGGGTATAATAAAAGTAAATGTATATTTTTCCGTAATAAAATAATACTAAAATAAAAATACAAAAATCCATAATTGATACAAGAGTTAAGGGTAAATTAGTAATTTACCAATTAAGGACCTAAAGGTCATATGATAAGAAGATTATATGCCAATATAGAAATATTGAGAAATTGAATTTCAATTAGAATAAAAAGGAAAGAGCAAATAGCAAAAATGGAATTTGATGTCAAATTTTGGATAAAGCCAAACATAGCCTTAGCAAATAACTCATTTTTGGTATAGGAAGTTAGCCATTCGAATAGAAAGAGAGAAGAAAAGAGAAGAGAATAGAAGATAAAGAGAAGAAGGAGGAGGAAGAAAGGAAGAAGAAAAGAAGAAGAGAAGTTCAAGAAACCAGGTATGGAAAATATAGTATGGATTTGTATGGATTTGTATAGAATTGTATGGATTGCTGGTATGGAAATCCCACTTTGTCTAAGTAGTGAAAGAAAAATCCTATTAGAAATATTATTGTGTAAATGAGTTTTATGGTTTGGCAAATGTGTTTTGGTTGAGTTGGTTGTAGTTTGAAGGAAATTTTGGTGAAATGGCAACCGCCATTTCGCATTCAACCCAAAGACTCTACGCCAGCTGCAAGAGTGCACGCCTAGGCGTAGAGCCTTCGCTAAAGTGAGACACCTTTATTGTGCAACCTGAGCCCAAGTTTTCTAAACTTTCTGATCCGCCTAGGAGTAGCAATGCTCCGCCTAGGCGAACCTCTCCACCTAAGCGAACCTCTCCGCCAGCAGTATCAAGCCGCCTGCCGCACCGCTATTCGTTCCTCGCTAATTCTAACACCATTGGACTAATGAGAATCCTAATAAGTGAATGAAAGGTTTGTACAAGTATAAAATTATATGAAAAGTGTTGGTGTACCCTCACCGTCGAGGCTGAATAAGCTGATCCAAGAGGGGCAAACTTTGTTTCTTGCCCTCATTTGCTAATGTGTTTAAATGTAGTGTTATTCCTTGGTTAAGGGATGAAAAGATAAATGTGTAATGAAGGCATATAGACAAACGTATAAATGTCTAATAATACAAGAATAAAGATGCATGCGAAAATGATAAGAAAATATCGAATATTATTACTGGATAACAATCGTTATTCATATTATGGGATATATAATTGTAAATGAAATAAAGAAACAGACAGTTCGCTTAGAACCTAGTAGGATGGGATAGTACGCTTATTAAAGAGAAAGCATCGGCAGTGATTACTAATCGGGCCGCCCCATTTAAGTCATTACGCTTCGACTCTTATAGATGGTCATTGTCTCGTACAATGATAACAGCGCCTGTGGGCCCTTATAGATGGTCATTGTCTCGTACAATGATAACAACGTCTTCGGGCCCTTATAGATGGTCATTGTCTCATACAATGATAATAGCACCTTCGGGTCCTTATAGTTCCCGTATCCACTTCTAAGGTATTTGCAAAACAAAACATACATAAACGACAAAAATGTACCATGCAAATGACATGACATAACATGAGGAAGTATAGCATTGTTATGTGATGATATCGAGATAAGTGATGAGTACAAGAAGCAAAAAAAATAAATGAAAGATGATATGGAATGAAACATGATAAGATGAATAAGTATGATATATGTAGAAGCATATCTATAAATGATATGTTCAAAACATGAATAAGCATGTGTATATGTAAATGAATGTTAAAGGTATATGCAGTTGTCTAAAGTGAGATGACCCTTATTAGAGGTCGTACACATGTATTATTTCCCACTAAGCTATAAGCTTAGCACAGGTGTTTCATCTGTGTAGGTATAGAAGAAGTAGGAACTAGAAGCCCGGACAATCCACATCAGCAACCAAGGCCAACACACTACTAGTTGCCCAATGAAGACCTTTTGGTCTATTTTTGTATATGTTTTGCTTTTGTAAGTGACAAAACAAACGCGTGTGTATAATAATGCCTATGTGCTAAGTGCACGCCGTACTTCAAGTAATATAGTGTACTTAAAGTACGGATATCGATCCACAGGGAAAGGTAAATTGACTACAGAGGTTCTGCTTTTCAGACAATATCTAAATAAAGGATTTTAGGGTGAAAATTAAGTAAGGAAACTGCAACTAAGCTGTTGATTCTAGTGAATTAATGGTGTTGGCGCCTTGTGGTTAAATCGCCTCATCACGTCTCAATGGATTACTTTTCAAAGATATTGTTATTCAATATATTTGTATGTCAATTCATGAGGTGGATTCTTGCTCTACATGAGATATCCTCTCTCAAGGTATATCCGATTATCTCGTGAATAGAATCGAAAGTATATCTCTATCTCGACTCTAAGATTCCGAAATGCTTAAATGTTCTAAACCTCAAATGCTACCTTCGAAGTTCTAATATCTCTATTAACCGACCGCCTAAAGGCTACTTACCCGCATCCCTAATACCCTATCTCGAATCTCGATCTCCAAGGCGACATAAGCAACATTGGCGACATTAACATATAATTTGAAATGCAGGTATAGAGTAGATATGACAATTAATAACAACCGACAACATGAAAGATCCAACTTAACTATCAGACATGACAGGTTTGATGTAACCTCCTAGAAAGAGATCTAGAACATAATGGAAGAAAGATGAAACTGTGCTTTTAATAAAGAAAACATTGTTCTAAAATCCGAGAACATCCGAAAATGAAAAGCGCAGCACCCCCGCACTTCCTCGAAGTCGCGTCATCAGCTCTAAACCCAGGCTCGTTTCGTGACGCCTCCCATTCCTTCATTCTCGAGCCCTAATTTGCTTTTTAATGTGATGAGGGCGCACCGAATGACGTCGCGACGCGGAGACGTCATGATGCTGGGACGTGCCGCTGAGCGGTGGGGATCGCCACGACGTGGGGACGCCAGCGATGTGGGGACGCCGCGACGCGGGGGGATCGCCACGACGGGGATGTCAGCGACGCGACGTGCACTTCATCGCTTGTTCCCATTTGCTCCAAAATTCGCTTCCCGTCGCTTCTCTTTCACCCCAATGCTCCCGCGATTCACCAAAGACATCAACTCGATTCTAGTCAAAATTATAAAATACTAAAATAAACAGAAATGGACGATCGACGCTGAAAGCATAATATGCGAGTGTTTGCACACTCATCAATACCCTCAGTCTCTAGTCTCGTTTGTCCTCAAGCAAGAACCGACTCTAGATTGTGACACACACAATGATATAATGCCTCAATTACTAAGACAAATGATGCACATGCCGAAAAATAGGGATCAATTCTTGACTCCACTCACATACCCACTGCTTCGTCAATGTCTACCAAGACATACGATATTTGACTTTCGTAAATTCGATTGAGATAGGTGAAACCGACTATGCATCAAATCCCATGGTGTTCAACAGCCTTCCCAAAATCCCTGTGCGCTTATAGCGGATGACCCTGCATATGCCTAGGTTCCGATACCTCAAAACTTAGTTTCAACCCACCTATTAGAAGAAGCTTAACCAGACAAGTGATAGGAACGCACCCATTTATTTATGTCCATACCTAGAAATGTCCTATGTACCAAAAACAATGGAAGACCTAGTGCCAAGAAGTTTTAGCTAAGTGTTCCCAGAAGGGATCCATCGCGACTCCTCACCGCTGGTTAAGGGCACTGTGCATTAAATTCCCTTCAAACTTCAATTCGAACACCAACCAAACTCGATGGTTTGTGGTTGTTGAATCCATCCATCTTTTTGTCCCATGTAATCCGGGCAAAGGAAGTCAATGACTCCCTACGCTTGGCTCAAAAAGGCTTAGGCTTTGATAGGCCCCTCAGACTGTGGCCTCGGGATTCCGATTGGATGATCCCGCTTATTCCTATGCATATACCTATTTTTGTCATATTTTTTTTCTTTTTTTTTTTTCTATTGTTTTTGTATTTTCTTTTGGTTGGGGTCGATGGCAATCCTCTTGATTAGGTGTCCCATCACCAAATGGTTCAATTCTTAGGTTGACCGAACTTAGTAGTTGGTTCACTTATGCATACTCGAAAGTCACTAGTGCGAGTGTGATGGTTTTGAGAACTCGGTTTCTGACTACCCTAATTGATTCACTAGCCCTTTAACTATTCAACCTAATTACTGAGCATCAAACAAATGTATGCACTTGATCAAGTCGATAGTGAAATCAATCCAAAAATGATCCTCAACTTTTCAACATGGCACACATGTATGTACTACTACATGCAAGAATGTCCTAAGATATAATCAACAACTAACACATGACTCATGAACATGAAAGTGCGATGTAAAATAAACTGAAAACAAAACACACTAATATGCGGAACACACTAAAAATACTACACACTACTAAAACCAAAACACAATAAACAAAACACAAAACATAGTACCCGATCACCAAATCCCTCCCCCCAAACAAAATATCCAGTGTCCCCACTGGCAAGATAAAAACATAGAGGGTAAGGGAACTCCCTGAATATCACTGCGGTGGAGGTGGTGGAGGCTGGTGGAGGGCCAAGAGCTGGGCGAGCTGGGCCTGCATAGACTGCTGCTGCTGAAGAATGAGGGCCTGATTGCCGTGGATCGGCCCGCATGTCAAGATCACAAGCAGGCCTCCGTATCCCGGAGACGAGGACGCGGTGCTCCCGGGTCTCATCTCGGCACGAGTCAAAGCGCTCGGGGCGGAGGGAGAGCACGGTCCCCAAGGTCCGGGGAAGGACTGGAGGGGAGCCGCCGCCCGAGGTCGGGGTGGTGGAGGTGGGTAGACGAGGGTGGTGGTGGAGGAGACGAGGACTGGCCTATGTCATCCTGGGTGTCGCCAGAATCCAAACAGCCCGATAATCGAAGTCGCCCCTCGCTTCTGAGGCTTCCGTGGTCCCAGCCGACTCTCAGTTATGGACACCAGTGTGTCCCGCTGACCGATATGGCCTTGACGGATGAAGCTGTGCCTCATTGTCGCTATACCCCGCTTGTTCAGACAAGCCAAATATCGTAAAAGTGGCTCTGTGTTCATCTTCGCATCCCTAAGTATGGAGGGATGGCATCCTCGATAACCTACCCAACATCGAATGGGATATCCTGGATGATGGCGAAGTTGAGCAAGGAACGCCGGTCGCCACTCACACACATTCGCCGTCGATAAGACGCCGGCGATGAAATGATGCCAAACCTTTTTGGGAATGTAGCCAAATGTTTGGCCTGAAATTGACCGCATGGCCAAGATCGTTGATCCTCCACTCACCCCGCCTTAGTCACACGCGATGACCTCATGGTAGTTCCGGATGCTCGCGAGTCGGGACAAAGGGTCCGTATGACATGCTCTAAATATAGAAGCTACTGACCACTCCGCACCGGTCGATTCATCGCCACCTCGCACTTAATCTTTGAGGATACGGGAAGCGCAGGTTGGCGTAAAATTTTCGACCACGCCATCGCCGACGCAGGGGTTGGCATAAAGCACGCCACCCTTAGCCTCGATTGTCTTTCTAAAGAAATCATTCCGGTGATTTAAACCCCCCTTCCTTAATGAAGGATCGCTTGCAAATCAGGCTAAACCGACCATGGCGACTCGCTTATAAACGCAGGCATCGAACGTGGAGCCTGGGTCCTCACAATGCATTCGCTGGCGTGCAACTTCGCCTTGCCGACATACTAACCTAGACAAAAGCTCGAACACCTAATGTGCACCACAAACAAAAAAGAAAAATCAACTAAATAACTACCTAATGACTAACAAAACCTAAATGGGACTCAAAGACCCTAAGGAACCTAAATTAACCCGAAATGAATTCCCAAAGACCATCACCAAAACGCACAAATGAACCCTAGATCATCAGACCCAAGCTAGAATCGGCAATACGCGGTGGAAATGCCACTATGACCAACCGGCCAAAGAGGGTGACTTACGCGGTCGGCGAGTACCGAGGTCTCCGAACGCCGGGATGGGGAGCTCGACAGTCCGTGAAGGCTGGGATGGTAGACAGGTTTCGATGAGGGAAGGTGTGTGAGGCAGGCCGCACGAACTATTCTTGCTGTAACAGGCCACGCCGCTGACGCGGCGGGTTCACGCCGCGACGCGACGTGCAGAGTATAATCCGCCGACGCCGCTGACGCAGGTCTCACGCCGCTGACGTGACAGAGGGGCTTACAATTTGACGTCAGCGACGCGGAGAATACACGCCGCGACGCGGACAAGAGGATTGCGTTAAAAATGACGCCGACGTGGAGAAATCCACGCCGCGACGCAACCACCGCCGCGACGCGCGTAGAGCTCAAAAATGACGCCGACGCGAAATCTCGCACGCGACGCGGCGTAGAAGGTCCTCCAAGAGATTTTGATACTAACACTTCAATTTTCGAGAACTCACCAAACTTCCGATCAAACACTCCCGTTTCCATCAAGCACTCTCCTGTCTCCCAAATTAACCAACAAGCGTAAACACCCATCATGGATGCAGCCAATCAAAATTGGTTTAAAACAATAGAACCGAAAACTTAAAACAAAGCTTTAGAAAATACCGGCTGCCTCCCAAGAAGCGGTGTTTACCGTCGCGAATTCGACGATCCCCGAATCTCACCGGCAACGATAATTTGTGGATAAACCGGGAAAATGCCGGCGCGTGATCCCACAGTGCTCACACCTAACGCCCGCGTGGATGAGTCACTCTTCCTCGTACATGCCCTTGCTCCTTTCCTGTCCTTCGCGCGCCAGTGCAGGGCTTTTCCCCGAAGTTTTTCGCCGCTGCAAATCCTCCAATGAAGCGCAGATACCGCCATTCGATCGCCATCCTAAGCTCTCGTGGGCTGGAAAACATGGAAAGTGATCTCGCCCTCGACTCTAGTTTGAGTTCACCTTCTCGCACATTGATCCGGTAGATTTCCCTGTGGCAGGAAAGGTCTAATAAGTATGATGGGGACCGAGTCGCCTCCCATGTCCGTAATGACAAAGTCCCCACAAAGGATCTAACTTACCAACTTTTACCAGCACATTTTCGATTATACCTCGAGGGTGCTGGTATGGACTCATCCGCGTTGTGTACCGATTTGGCCGCATTTCGTTCTCCCAAATCTTAGCCTTTAAACATCGGCAAAGCACCGCTGATGCCGGCTCCCAAGTCACATGGTGGCTTTTCCCGCATAATTCTGCCTCTCATAGAGAACTGTGATAGCAAAGCTTCCTGGATTCAGAAGCTGGGGGAAGCTTCTTTAAAAGATGGCACCCAGATTCTCACTTGACAAGTGGTAATATCCCACATTCTCCAACTTCTTCTTACTTGCTAAAGATTCTTTCATGAATTTCACGTGAATCTAGGTGATGTTCTCCACGTCTCCAAAATGGTGGGTATATTAATATGTAGTTTCAAGATGTCAAGAAACTTTATAAAACTGCTTCCAACTTGCCTTTCTTCAACCCTCCGAGGATACGTGGAATTGCATGACAGCTCAATCCTGCTTTTGTCTGCTTTTGCTGTTCCTTCCCCCGACTTTATTATCTTTGATCGCTTCTCGATCTCTAGGTTGCTCTGGTCTTGCAATCCTGGTCCTTCGATGCTTGGGTCTTGTCCTTTAATTTCTAGTTCTCGGGATTACCGGGCCAGTGGTCCCAAAGTTCCTCCAATTCTCTTCCACTTGGGGAGTGATGGCCTGGCAGATTCTTTCCTTCTCCTCTAGTTTGTCCCTCCGACCACAGAGAGCAACCCTTGCTGCTTTCGGCCATTAAATTGCCATTCAATTTATCTCATTTCCAAATGCAACACTGCTTGATTGTTCAATTTGAGTTGTCCACGCCGTATATCTACCTTGTCTCATCCATGAAGTGTGTGAGGTGAGCATCTGCGCAAGGGCTTGTTCTAAGTCCACTCTTTCTGTGGTATCATCAACCTGACATGGCATATTGTTCTCAATGCTCCATCCATACTCCTCGATTGTTCCGACTGCCTCGACCTCCAATAGTACGCCACCCGCCTTGATTTGATCTCAGAAGGTTTCCAGAGTACGGTCCTTTGTCATTGTGGTTGATCTCAACCAACCTAGACACATATTGGGCTTGTCTCACCTGTAAGGCTCGACCACTGTCTCACTCGCTACGCCGCCCTCCCACGACCATATTAACTCCAATACCAAGCCTAGCTCTGGATCGCGCCGGCGGTCTCAAGGTTCATATTTAACCCGCAATAAACAAGAAGATCAATGTGATTTAAGATAATCAGATTTGTCCCATGCCCACCAGTTTATTCTGCATACACTCCCTCCTTCAGGCCACCCATCAAAGGCTGTAGCATCTTCCAGAATATCTCACACGCTGTCCGTGGTTTTCACCCAATGATCCTCCAAATCAAAAGTAATCATCATCGTTCGTTTACTTAACAACAAGTGTGACTACATCCATCATCCCAACATCGTAAGAGGACACTCCAAAGCAGAATAAATAATCCACAAACCGTCCGGGTTTCCGCGCCAGTTCCTCCCTCCAGTTGTCCAAACTATTAATCTCTCGCGACAATCGCAAATCCTCGGGCGTAAGAACTTGGTCAAACTTTAACAACTCGCTCCATGTAGTAATGAGTCCTCACTGGTGGCTTCACCTGGCCCAAACACGTTTGGCTCATCCCCAAGTGAGAGTGGGAACAACCCTGACCAGGCTTCTTCAAGAACTCCGTTGTATTTGATGTACAAACTGGTGTTAGTCAAATGCATGTTCGCCCTGCCGTGGTAGTCCATGAATAACATGTTCAGCATCCGTACTGACTGGATCAATCTAAACTGCTTCGTTTGAATCGTGGCCATTCCACTCTTCCACGGCCCTAATAAATCAAGTTGGAGTGTAAAACAAACTCATCTAATAGTATGTAAGGATCAATTCGCGTATAAACATTCGCGCCATCTTGGCTCATCGTGGTTCATTGTTCATCGCCACCGTTTTTCGGTTATCGGCGATTGAAGTTCTGGCCGTTCGTTCCGTTTTTGGCGCAATCCGCGCAGAAGTCTTCAAACGATCATGCGTTGAACACCATCTGTCGTCGATGCATTTTCACCAACCATCAATACAACACAAACGAATAAAACCAATCATTAGCACTGTAAATATAACAAAATAAAGAAAATTGGTACTATCTATGTGCCTACTTCATCAATTAAACCACGCACCGCGCAAACCCCTGACAGTCAAAACGCGCGTATACGAATGCCCAGCGCAAGTGCACGCTAGAGTCTCAAGTAACATATAAAGGTAATTTAAAGTACGGAGCATCGATCCACAGGGTGCAATTGACTACAAGAGGTTCCGCTTCGCATAACATCCTGAACAAAGGATTTAGGGTGAAATTAAGTAAGGAAATCGCAAATCTGCCGTCAACAGTGAATTAATGGTGGTTGGTTTCGTGGCGGAATCACGAATATCATGTCTAATGATTACTTCTTCTAAAGATATCAAGTGAACGCTGGTCACATCTCAGGGCCACTATGTCAATTAGCGAGGTGATCTTGCCTTACGAGATATCCTCCTCAAGGTATATCCGCTATCTCGTGAATAGAATCGAGCATATCCTTATCTCAATTTATGATTCAAAATGCTTAAACAGTTCTTAACCCTAAAAATGCTACTCCTTTCAAATGAATATCTCTATTAACTGATCCAACCAAAGGCTACTCTACCCAGATCCTCGAGCTCACTCTCATCCTCCTCGGAACTTTTAATTCCAAGTATAATATGCTAACATTGGCGATATTACATATAATTGAAAATGCAAGCAGAGTAGATATGACAAATAATAACAATCGACAACATGAAAGATCCAACTTTAATCCATCAGACATGACAGTTTGATGTAACCTTAGAAAGAGATCTAGAACATAAATGGAAGAAAAGATGAACGCGACAAAGAAAATATTATTCTAAAACCCAAGTAGAATATCCGAAATGAAAAGCTGACACCCGCACTTCTGGCCGTCACTCGCTCTCAAACTTGCCCTCGTCAGACGCTCTACCCCCTCTCTTACATTCCAGCCCTAATTTGCTCTCCCGTAGAATGATGAGGGCAGATCTCGAGCCGACGCCGCGACGCGGGAGGGACGCCACGACGGGGACGCCCGCGGACAAAGTGGGGACATCACGACGCGGGAGGATCGCCGCGACGGAGGACGTCGCGACGCGATGTACCACCAGCCTTGTTCCCATTTTTCCACCATCCGCTTCCCAGCTTGTCGCCACCAATGCCCCCATTCAACGCAAAGATAACAACTCAGTATTCTAGTCAAGCAAAAATTACAAAACACTCTAAAATAAACAGGAAAATGGACGACTGACGCGAGCATAATATGAGTGTTTTAGACACTCATCAGTAAGCAATGTAAAAATTTGTATATGTTGAATACTTATTTATGTGTTTGAATATATTTGTAATCCACGTGAATGCATTATATTTCTAAGTTAAATGTTTAAGAGTATATGAAATGAACTAGTTAGATGGTAAAAAGAGGCGTGGGTGTCTACCTATTAGTTTATATAAGTACGTATTTGATGAGCCTTACCATCAAATTCCTCAGTAAGTTCTATGGTTTACTACAAATGGTTATTCCATACTTTAGAGCTAAATGTAAACTTAAGCATCTTCAAGACCCTAGCCCAGCGTTAAAAATTTCTACACACTATGCCCTCTGATGATCTTATGTCCTTTTTCTTAGGTTTGGTAGATAGAGCATTGGTCCACTTGTTTTTTAAGTTTGATTTTGTACAATTTTAACTCTGAATCTGATCAGTTTCTTCCCTAGCCATATACATGTAAAGACTTTGAGAGTTCTACGCACCTCCCGCTTGTACTAATTTGTAGAGTACTCTATTTCAGGGTTGTTTCATTCTTTCTCTTCATAATCGCTTAGATCTCCAGCCTAGTCTATGCTATATCTCCTTTGTCTTTGGGTCCGCGTAGTTTGGTTTTTAGCGCTTTATCCTAGTTTTACTCTCCCTTTGCCTTCTATTACAAGATTTGAGTTTGTGTAGAAGCTTTTCTCGAAAGGAGTATCAAATTCCTTCTTTCCTTTAATAGACTATTCCCTTTATCTCAAGACAATCCTTCTTCTTGTGGAATGTTAGATTTGAAGAGCTCCTCAATTCTTGCTTGCCTATTGCAGGTAAAAGAATTATTTCTACATTCAGATTCATAAATTTTCCCTTACATGCTTTTGATTTCCACTTTTCCTGTATGATTGACTCTTCTCTTCATAACCCAATTACAAACTCCAGACGGCCGAGGAGAAGAACAACATAGCCCCAGCCGGCCGAAAAGTCCAAGCTCCTTAAAAATGTAAGAACTCTTTCCAACCTACGATGTTCTTCACACACCACCATCGCCTTAAGTTCTCCAATGCTGTTGATGATCCCATCAGGTTGAAGAATGAAGATCCTCTAAGAGAAAGTATGGAGTCAACCTTTGGAGAAGAGGCTTCAAGCAAGGAAGATTCTAGAGATAGGTAATGCATCATGTAAACCTCAAAAATCAAATTTTTCTAAAAAGGGCAAAGGATAATTCTTACTACTATAGTACAAAAGGAAAACTTGAAATTTTATAGATTCCCCAAATGAAAATGGACCCTTCTGCGTAAATCTAGTTACCTGCATAAAATCTGCCGAATTTCGAATGGTTGAATTTCGCGCTGTGTGATTTAAAACAGATCGATTCTTTACGTAATTCATAAATTGCAAATAATTGATTTGTAAGTTCATGAAATTAATAAACTTGAATCGACGAAATGAATCACTTCTCGAGTAAAAATCAACCTCGATGCTGGTATGAGGAACACTGGCCCGACGTGGGCCATGACTTAAACTTCTGTCAGTGGAGTGAAACTAGGTTAAAAAAACTCACATTTTCTCATACATGTGGTAATGAGATGAGAGAAGAGAGAAAGAGGGAGCCAAGAGCTCTTCCAAGATCTACGAGTACATTGGTTTGGTTTTCATCGTGCCAAGAACAAAAGTTCATCAGACAACGAGGGCTATGGCACCAAAACGCGGATTTCTACCCGGGATCCAAATGAGAGACTGGGAACCTGAAGGTTCTGTGCTCTAGGGAAGGTCTGAACACTATGGCTTCCTAGGCCTCATCTCCAAGAGGTAGGGAATCTTTCCTATACTGATTTATTTTCCATTTTCGGCCAGAAATGGTCGGATGTTTGAGCTCCGTCGAGGCCCTTTACTCCAGCGAAGACAAGGGGCATCCCAAGAAGAAAGGTGTTCCCTACCCCAGTGAAGAGGTCCGCCTAAGCTAGGCATACGCCTGAGCGAGCCCGAGACAGAAACGGGAAGCCCCATCCCCGCTTAGGCAAAGGTAGGCTACGCCTCAGGCAAGCCCGTGATCGCGGCAGAGCCCTGCCCGTGGCCTATTCAAATGGCTTTCGGTCGGCTCAGGTTTGTTCGTGGTTTGCTTCGGGGCTATCAGGTGACTTATTTGAGAGTGTCATTGCTTAACTAAGGAGTGATATGTTCGATGTCAATATGTGTGTTCTAAATGTATTGGCATGTGATATTTATATATGCAAATGGCCATTACATGGCTTGATTGTGTGTAATGTGGTTGCTTGGAACATAGAATGACATGTCAGATAAATATGCCGAGTATGCGTGCATAATATATCGACATGAATGAAATGTATAGAAGTCATATGTAGGTGACGCGATTCGGCTCCACACACCAAGGAGTGTGTGTGAATTGTGTCATCGGGCGTAGCATTCAAATATACATGTATGATATAATATGCAATGACACATTGCATTGCATATCCACGGGGACATCGCATTGAATGTATGTGAGTGCATGGTTGAAAATCAACACTACGTTTGTTGATTGATTAAAGCGGGCTTGCCTCGGGCGACGGTCCAATAATGCACAAGCCAAATAAAATGGTAAAGAAAACTTTTGTCGAGTAATAGCAAGCAGGGATAGACACCCCCTCGGGTGAAAGACCCGATAGTTATGGTTAGACATAATTCTAGCAATGAAATCCCGTGAAAGTGTCTAGGTGTGCGAAGTCTGCAGTGTGAAACCAAAAATTTGTTGCCCACAAAAAGACACATGAGTTTTGTATATAAATTATCATTGAGGTGTAACATCCAAAAAGCTTTTGGTTTGAAAACAAATGAATTTTTTTTTGTAAAATAATCATTGGATGCAATCCATAAATGATGGATTTTATCACGCATGGGCTTTAACATTGTGTGATAGGTGCCTGTAAGAATTCCTGGGTGATGGAGCACAAGGATCGCATGGCATATGATTGAGTCTCATCTCATTTAAGGGCATGGCATGTAGGATTCCACAGTGTAATTGTATGTTTACTTGAAATAGGGAATGTGTGGAACATGGCCTTGTATGTGCACTTTAGTGGGGTAGCCTATGTGTAGGGAAATATTCTCTAATATAGGCCTCAAGCAACTTTAGAAAACATTTTGTGTGCAAGGTGTACACCGTGGATGACACTCATCCAAGGCCAATTGTGAATAAGAAGGTCAGCCATGTGGCTTTGATAAATACCTTTTGTAAAACTTTGGAACAATCTAGTTCCGGTATGTAATAATAGTAAGAGAGTCGTAATCGAACTCTTACAGACTATTTTAAATGTAATTTCGCATATTTTTAACTTAAATGTGGATAAATGGATCCTGGTGAATGGGACCTAACAGGGTGGTATCGAGTTACTCAGTATTCCACAAGTATTTGATACCAGTTTGGTATCAAGCTTAGGTATACGATGACCTAAGGTAGCATTTCTGATCGACGGTTGGTCACTGGACTTCTGCCTCAGCATCACACTGGGTTCAAAGGTGACATAAACGATATAAGACTCTTTGATGAAAGGGACTACCGCCATTGAGGCAAAGTATGGCTAGCATACTTCAACCTACTCCCTCTCTTCCTCCTGTTTGTTCTCCATCTTTCTCTTTCTTTTGCATTTTCATCTTTCCCTACCTAATATTTTTCATTTTTCCAAGATTTACCAAGGTCAACTTTTCAAGTAGAGGAAGAGATAGACATGCCTTTAGGGATCATCTTTTCTCACTCAAACCACTCCCTCTGCCCCAATCCCGAGTCCCCTCCTAGCTGGACCTGCACGTGGGTCAAGGCTCTCGTTTACTATGAGCCATTTGCTCGGGCTTAGGATCTTACTTTCCTTATCACTGCCTAGAAGGACAAGCCTCGTGCGATTCTGGGGGCCAATATTAGGCATTAGCTCTGTGTGCCTTAATCCAAGGTACTCATCTCAGAGGCCTTAGCTCAAACTTCTTATATTTTCTTTGCTTTGGATCGTTCTTTGCAGTTCAACATGGAGATTTCCTCCAAATTAGATGCCTTAAAAGGACAAAAGATAGAGTTTGAGCAGGCCCTTCTTGCCAAGAAACAAACTACCCAGCGATTGAGTGAGCTAGGCACTAAATATGTTGCTCATAAAGAGCATATCAGAGTATTGACTGAAGAATTAGAGAGATGGAGAAAATTAAGCTAACCTCTTTAGTGGAACAAGGTGAAGCCATGGAGGCTTACTGGCTTGAGCATTGACAAAGAGTCGAGTTCTTAGGCCAATTCTTAGCTTTCCAACACGAAGAGACAGCAGGATTGGCTTTAGTTGTAGAGAATTTATGCATTTTGCCAACACTACCTTGGCTACTGAGATCCTCTACGTTCTTTTGATTTCCATATAACCGTAACTCATGTTACTATTGCAATGGGTAATCACTAATCATTTCACTCACCTACAGTCTCATACCCACACGTGGAGAGTCAAATAAACCAAATATAATCATTTATGGACTTTCAAATCAACTTATGGGGAATAAATTTCAAAGAGGTGACTCGAATCAAGGAACAAAATATCGGTAATTATGGATATATCGATACTTTGATTTTACAGATATATCAAAAATATCTTTAAATATCGGTGGATATTTTGACAAAAATATCAGTAAAGTAAAAATTAACAAAAATACTTTGAAATTCTTGGAAATACTTTGTTGAACTATAAAAAAGACATAAATAAGAAAATATACACTTATTGAAAACAATATTCATTATAATTTATCAAGAAATTACATTACAATAGTCATTTAAAACCAAAATGAAAACCGATGTGGCTCCATTACATTATTTGATGAAAGGATCTCATCTTAATGAAGACAATATTCATAACTAGATCTTCAAAATATTGAGATAAATCACAAAGAAAAATAATTCGAGTTAAAACTAACTTTGATGTATGGATGAGCTCAGAAATAAATCAGGGATGATTTTATGATTTATAGACCCCAGTCAAAATAGTCATTGGATTGTCAAAAAACCATTGTGATTTAATTCTAACTGCTGATTTATTTAAGCCAAAATAGCCGATATTTACCAATATTTTACTGGAGCATTTATCGATATATCTTCGATATTTACCGATATATTTTCAGAAATTCCAGCACATGCACTCGTGAGATAGTTCAAATTTCATCAAATATCGGGAATTTCCAATATTTCGGCGATTTTACCGATTTTCCACTGATTTTTTTCTCAATCGATTATCGATTGCCAATATCTCTTTAGTGTCTACCGATAAGCGATTTTCGGTGATATTTCGGCCTAAAAGACCAATTTTTGTCCTCGAATTAATTCAGCACTCTTCCAAACTGCCTCCACGATACTACGTTAAATGACCAACTCTCCTAAAAGCTTATGCATGTAGGATTTGGCTTTTAACAAAAAATTTATCATTTACATATAATTGCTAGTATAAAAATAACTAATGAACCATACTCTCCTCTTTACTTTTGTTTCATATGCATCAAAGAGATTATAAAAACTAAAATATTATATATTTTTTTCTTCATTAAAATTTTTGAATGTTTTCTATAAATTGGAACGCACTAAGGTGTAAAAGCCTTTTGGGGCCCAAGGCACACTTGAGGTGTCGATTTTTTTAAGTGATGGGCACCCTTTCTAATATAAATAAAAATTATATATCTCACTAAATATCTATAGCTTATCTATCACATTAAACATAAAATCAAACATCACTTACAGCTCCCATTATCACAAACATTTCCAAACAAGATAACAAACAAATATTTCCATCATTGTATTGCTTCCCATCATCACAAAAAATAAAGCCAAAAATAGCAAATATGGTAGTAATTAAAGACCAAATTCTAAATCAAGAAAATTATCATCAATGTCATTCTCCCCATCATCAATAGAATTTTTTTTCTATCTTTTTAATTATATACCAAAAAAAAAAAAAAAAAAAAAAAAATAATCCACATTTTTACATAAATTTTCTTTAATTTGTTTGTTATTTCTTTTTGCATTATTTTTCAAAAATTCTTGTTCCTATTTTTTGCATAATTTTTAAAAAATTTAATTATTTTTTTATATAATTTTTTTTGAATTTTGTTTTCTATTTTTTTCAAACTTTTTTTCCTTATTTTTACATAATTTTTCTTTTAGAAAAATTCCAAAACACAAAAATAATAGTCAATTATATACAAAATTCCATTAAATTACTACCATAAATTTTCATTTCAAAAAAAATTCATTAAAAATATCTATTACTTTAAAATTTATAACTTTATATTGATATGCATTAAAGAATAATTTTTAAAAAACTATGTTCCTTGCTCAACATGAGAAAAAGAACAATAATTATCAAGTAGCTTGTTTTTTTTTTTTTTTACTTAACCCTATTTTGGTAAACAGCTTAATTAAGTACTTATTTTGTAAGAGTTTATTAGATAAGACCTTATGTCATAAGTACTTTATTCAATAAGCTATTTGTGTTTGGATGCATATTTTAAAAAATGTTTATGTATCATTTTAAGGTGTTTGGATGCATTACTATTTAAACACTTATAATAATCGATATAATCTTTAATGTGCATTATGACACTTATAAAATCAAGTCATTTGATAAATAAGCACTCACATAATGTTTAAAAAATTAAAAAATTAGAACTAAAGAATTATATATATATATATATATATATATATATATATAATAAATTATTCATGATAATCGTGAATGACTACACATTTACTGAATAATTACATTAGATAATGATCAGAATACTCATATATTTAGGTTTCTGGAAGAATGAAAATATAGTTTTCTTCTTGAATTATCTCTTTTATCTCTTTCTCTTATCTTTCAAACACGTTATCAACACAAGAGCTCGAACAACAATCACAAAGTCGAAATCTCAACCAGTGGAACCTGCATTTATATTACAAAATCATAAAATAAGAAGACATTTCCAATTTCATAGTCCAATTTGCAATTTTTCAGATTTCCATTTTCGTAGTTAAAACCTCAAACTCAACCTCGCTGTAAAAACCAGCCCAAAGCTTCCACGCTTGAAATATTCAAGCCCGATGCTTCAAAGACAAGATGATCATTTTCTTCAAAATGTACCGTTCGTGATCCTAATGTTCAGTTCCTAAAGCTTAAAGAAGAAAAATTTTCTTTTTGTGAAATGGGCCTCAAGCTCAGACACTGAATGTTCAAGCCTAAAGCTTGAAGAAGACAATTCAAGTTAATAGATGTGGGCGTGGGAGTGGGCATGGACAAGGCCGATAATGGTCATGGCTGCTATAACCCTGAAATCGAAAGATTATAATCGCCTCAAACAAGAACAATACTCCAACAACCGTGTTGAATCGCTCGTAAAATTATCCTGAAAGGCAAATAGGCCACATAACAAAAAGGTTTATGAGATTGAATGTTACAGATGTTGAATGAAAGGTCACCGGTCTCAGACTGCCAGACGGCCACATCTGTGGCTGACCTTTAGACAAAATTTCCATGAAAGGAAAAGACAAGCACATTGAAACAAATTTTATTGACGGAAAAGACACTATGAATCCTGATGATCTTTTCTTTGATGATGATGGTGCAGTACATTTGAAACATTTTGATAAGCTTCGATTTTTTCAAGATTCATGGAAAATTGACCATTTGATCGGGATGGTAATGTGTTCTATGATTGGTGATATATGATTATCCCGTTATTTTTTTTTATGTTATTTTCTTTCCATACAGCTATCTATAATGCTAACTTTGATTTTCTATTTAAATTTCGCTTTTACCTTTGAAGATATGATCCTTCCTCATAATCAACATCAATTATATGTCATCTCACTATGATACGTCTATCGGGATCGCCACAAACCACATGATCTTGTGTGATAAGAAATATTTTCAAACTTCACATTAGCTCACCCATCGTTCATACTATCTCAGTCCCGTTGACTGACAAAGGTCTTAAAACCCACTCCTTTATTCTACTCGAAAGGCACAATTGTAAATCGATGATGCCCTTTTATTCTACTAAATCTAGTAGAAATTTACTCGCCTAAATATATATCTTCACAAAATGGATATCATATTGAAACTATGAATCATGATGCAAATGAGTATTTACTCATTACTTCTATTATTTCTGGGCAAAAATGTATCTTGGAACAATTGTCTTCTTTATCTTCTGGGTTATATCTGACAACCATTAGATCTATTGAATCTTATAATGTCATGACCCAAAAGTTCAATGACTCCAGTGCATTTTTACTTTTTAAGTATTGACTGACTTGGGTATCCCGAATTTCCATGATGCGCCGTGATAGTCTAAAATTTACTGTGGCATCCATTAACAAGTATACAAATTTTAGTAACTAATGGTTATACTTCAGGCCGCTTTGTTTAAAAGGCAAATTAATTATTAGACTATCTTTTTACAAAGGTTACCTTTGAATCCTCGCTTGTAACGTATTCAAGGATATTTGTGGGCCTATTCACCCATCTAGTGGACCTTTTCGCTATTTTATGGTTTTAATTGATGCGCCCACTCGATGGTCCCATGTATGCCTCTTCTAATAGAAATGATGCCTTTATTAGATTATCGCTCAAATAATTCGACTCAGAGCACACTCCCGATCACCCTATCAAGAAATTGCCTTGATAATGCCGGTGAATTCTCATCTCAAACATTCCCTTGATTATTGTATGTTCATTGGTATAGATGTTCAATATCCCGCTGCTCGCGTTCATTCCTAATGGTCAGTCGAATCTTATCAAACGCTTGCAATCGATTGCCAGACCATTAATACTTTGAAACCAAATTGTTTCTTTATTTCCAAGATGGACATGTTATTATTATACATGCCATAAATTTAATTCGCCTTCGTCCTACAGTCAATCACGATTTATCACCATTACATCTTGCTAAAGGTTATCAACCTATTACCCGTGATTTATAGTTTTTGGTTGCGTTGTTTATGTTCTAATCGTCTACATTACCCACCTACAGGCCCTCAAACGCTGGCCTTTCAACTGCATTCATTATAAATTATATCGAGCCTCTATGCGGAAGTTTCTACTTACTCGATTTGCAAATTGTCACTTGATGAAAATCTTTTCCCGCCATTAGAGGAGATAAGCCACCCTGCAATAATGGTGAGAATTACATGGAACGAGTCATCTTATATCACTTTATCCTTCGTGATAAAGCAATCTAAACTAGGAAGTTCAAAAATAATTCATTTACAAGGTCTTCAAGGACCAATTGCCTAACTTTTATTGATTCAACAAAAGTTACAAATCACATATCCCGGGCCGCAAATATCTCAAAATGATGATTGAAATCCCAACAAAAAATTGCAAAGGAAGATGGATAAAATTTAACTTAAACTATCACATTAAAACGTGAAGACTCTATTGGCTCTAAAGACACAATTCCTTAAAAAAGGAAAAGTGTTACATCTTATGACTTAAAAGAGCATATAACTATTAAGCCCTGTGTCGATGAATGTTAGCCCCCTCGAGAGGCAATTTCAAATAAAGAGTTATCTCTTAATTATATACCAGTACTTAACAATGAAGAGACCTCTATCAATTATATACGTTAGGGAAGAATATGGGATCGAAATACTACACATATAAATGGTGCTTTTTCTTTCCAAGTGGCTATGGACATCATAAGAAATGATGAAGATCAAGAGCCGCAAAATGTGAATGAATGTCGACATCGAAACGATTAGTTAAAATGGAAAGAAGCAATCAAAACAGAATTAAGATGACTGGCTAAACGAGAGGTATTTGGACCAGTAGTTCAAACACCTACAACATACAAACTCGCTGGATATCGATGGGTTCTCGGTGGCCAAAAGCGAAATGAGAATAATGAAATAGTGCAATATAAAGCACGCCTTGTGGCCCAAGGTTTCTCACAAAGACCTAGAATTGACTATGAGGAAACATATTTTCCCGTAATAAATGCAATCACATTCCGATATTTGATAAGCTCTTTGAAGTAAATGCACGATCGGAGGCGCGTTTGATGGATAAAGTCACAACATATTTATATGACCTCAGGATGTTAATGTATATATGAAAATCCCTTTATGGATCTAAGCATCAGCTCAAGCAAATGAATTCAAACCACGGAAGCATTTATTCAACTAAGCTGCAAGATCTTTTATATGACAAGTTTCGCCTAGTCGAATGCATAATCGCAGTTTCATTTACTCAAAGAATAGGATATGTGAGTAATTTTAATTTCTCCATGTTTTTCATATCAAGAAAATAATAGAAAATGGATTGGAAATAATAAAGAAAGATATGTAGATGATTTGGACCTGATCGGGACTCTAGCAGCTATCATAAAAACAAACAACTATTTAAAGAAGGAATTTGAGATGAAAGATCGCGGGAAAACAAGATATCGCCCAAAGTTTTCACTGACGTAGTATTGTTTGAATGGTGTATTGATTCATCAATCATCAAGTATACGTAAAAGTCCAAGCGCTATAAGGGATGCACCACACTTTTACCTGTTTGTTACCAAAGCAACAAAACCATTCGCCCAGCAAGAAAACAAAGAGTTATCAAATTCCTCACGCATCTTAGTGCACTGGTGCATTAATGTATCTTGCAAATTATACTGACTTACATTGCTTTCTCGCGATCAGATATGCATACAACTCAAATTCCAATTAAAAGAACACCGGAATCGAATCAAACATATATCGTGAGATATCTCTCACGACAAGTTGGATACGATTATTTTATTCCCAAAGCAATGTAACTACAATTATTTGGCAATGCAGATGTGATATCTTTCTTGACTCTCGCGCAAAGCCCGATCGCAAGCCAGGATATATATTTACTTATGGAACATCGCACATTCTCAAGATCGCTAACAAAATGATAGGCCACCTCCTCTAATCATTCAGAAATACTTGCAATGCATGAAGCTAATAAAGAATGTGTTTGGTTGAGATCCATGATACAACACATCAGAGAATCATATGGATTATCTTCTATTAAGAATAATCCACAAAGATTATATGCAACATAATGTCATGGTATTGCAAATCAAAAGAGGATATAATAAAGGTGATCGAACTAAGTACATTTCTCACAAAGTTCTTCTACACTGTGAACTTAAAAAGATGGTGAAATTGATAAGCAACAAATAATATCTAAATGATAATCTAAAGATATTTATTTACTAAAGCCCCGCTTCAAAATATCTAAGAAACTTGTAATGCAAGTTGGCATGTGCCAACCTTAAAGATCTTCAAATTGAAAAATTGAAGACAATATACTATATCACTACCAAAGAGTATGAACAGCATGCTAGATGCCGATTTGTATTCTTCCTTCAGCCCGTGTTTCTCATCTCATCGGGTTTTAATCGGCAATGTTTTAATGAGACAATACTAACAATCTAGTTATAATGGTCTGGCTATAGTTGTTATAACGATCTACCGATAACCATGAAATCTACTCACACATTTATCTGGAATAATTATTAATGTATTAATTAATCTGTGAATATCATATATGTCTTTTGCTTTGAAGAATGAAATATAGCTTTTTTCTGAATTATCTTTATTATCCCCTTTTCTTTTATATTTCACACACACACACACACATATATATATATATATATATATATATATATATATATATATATATATATATATATATATATCATGATAAATAAAATAAAGAAGATTCAATTTATATCAAAACATTTATCATTCAATTGTAATCTCAAGTATAAAAATAACTAATATAAGAATTTCATACTTCCTCTTCAATTTCATTTTCACATGATCAAAGAAACATAAAAATCCTAAATATTCTATGTTTTTTTCTTCATTAAAATCTTTAATTTGGATACTTATATATTGGAACGTGATGCATTATATACCATAGCTATTTTAACGTGCGGCAAGCATATATGGAAAGAAAAGCCTCTCGAGGCCTCAGATGGCTGATGACTATGTGAATGATTTTTAAGCGACACGTTCCTTACCTAATATAAAATAAAAATTATATATCTCACTAAATATCATTTATAGTTTTTATCTAATAATAAAAATAAATAAGAAATACATCAAACATAAAAATCAAACATTACTAGTGTTCTCATCATCACAAACATTTTCTAAACAAAAATAATAAGCAAAATAATAAACACTATTAGAGCTTTCATCATTACAAAAAATTAATTTCCAAACAAAATAAACACTCATGGATCTCGCATCAAATTTCAAATGAAAGAAATCATCATCATTTTTTTTCCCTATTTTTAATTATATGCACTTTTCATATTTTTTCAAAAATTTTACCTATTTTTACATAAATTGATATTGTTTCTATATTTTTCGAATTTTTTATATAATTTTTTCAAAAATTTTATAATTTTTTTCAGAATTTATTTTCTATTATTTTTCTGTGGAATTTATTTTGGCTATTTTTTCAAGTAATTTTTTCTTATTTTTTTGTATAATTTTAAAAGTATGCTACTTATTTTTACATAATTTTTGTAAGTTGTTTTCTATTTTTCAATACTTTTAGAATTATATTTTGTCATTAAAAATACAATTTTAGTCTTCCGTATGTCTGCTTTAAACTTTTTATGTTTTCTAAACGAAACTTATCAAATAAGCTTAAAACCCGCTTATGCGATGTTTATAGTTTCATTATTATAAAGCTCTCTTTCAAACATCTAATGCTTTTACCAAAGATTTATAATGAAAAGATAAGCTCAAATGTTTATATGTTCCCCAAACACATCCTATAAAACCAAACAGTTCACAAATTATTCATCTAACCTCAAACAAATTTATCTTAGGCCTACAAAAAACAATAAAAATAAAAAATAAGGTGAAGAAATGTCAAAAATTTAAAAACATACCTGGACTAGATATTTTTTTATCTTCCTTTGCATGCCTTTTTCTTCCTCCTCCTCCACTTGATGATTCGTACATCTCCTCCATGATCCTGGCCCCCCTCCAAAAGCCTCTGGTCCTTCCCTTTGATCATCCTTCTCTCCTCCTCTTAACTGTCTAATTCCTCTCATCTTAAAAAATAAATAAATAAATAAACATTTCCTTTCCTTTCTCTTTCCTTCCAAAATAAACCCAAATCAAGAAAAATCAAATAAGGTAAATAAAATAAATTGAATCTAGCCTAAACTCTGATGCCCATAAATATGTATTATGTTTGAAAACTTAATTTATTTTCTCATAAACTAAACTTAAGTTAATCATCTTTTAGTAGGGTGGCAATTTGTGTTGGTGATTGGAGTTCTTGTCGCGCTAAAAGGTAATTATTCTACTACATAATTTAACCCAAACTCGATATAAATAATAATCATGTTAAAACCATAAACTCTAATACTACCTAATTATTAAACAGGTAACTCTTTGTGTAATCCAGTTAATCCATCCGTTTAGTAATCATTTTAAATTTTTTAATATGTAATATGTCTACGTGATTAATACCTCAATCAAGTATATTTATGAGTTAATTAATATTTTTACTTAAAATAAATCTAAAGTGAGTTTAATATGGATTAAATGATTTAAAAATATAACTAGGAGATACAACTATTAAAGTTGATTAGTGTTAGACTACCAATTCTCTTAAAAGCTCAAAAGTATAGAATTTAAGTTTAATATAAATGTCATGTCTTTAACACTCTCCCTCACCTTTAGTGACAGATTTAAGTAAGGCTTAGAGGGGGACACATGCCCCCCCTAAAAAAAAAATTCAATGTCAAGAATCTAACCTGTGACCTTGATTTCAAAGGAAAACTATAACCAATTAAGCTATATTGATTTCTACTTTGCATGCCAGCCTTGGCATTTTGCTGGCTCCTCCCCTACTCACCTCAAGAGTCAAATAAACCAAGTTCGTTATGAACTTTCAAATACCCAAATGGGGAATAAATATTTTGACTTTCTACCGACCAATCTCTAATGCTATATTAAACTACCAACTCTTCTAAAATCACAAGCTCGTTAGATTTAGGTTTAATGTAAATATCATGCCATTAACAACTAGAAAATTATCCAAAGAAGAGAAATTATACTAAAGTAGTAAAAGAATGAGGTGGCATTTGTGTTTTTGACTTTGCTGGTGCTAATTGTTTTCAAAGATTCATTAATTTTGTTTTTTTAACTTTTCATGATTGCTGTCGAATTTAAAATTTTGGCCAGTCTAGGAAAGCAAAATACTTAGCTTTTCTTAATCGATTTTGAATATTTTTTCTATTAAGAAAACCAAATATCTAAATAAGAGAAAATTATATACTTTGATGATCCAATCGAAACCTCAGCGATTCGCTTTTATTCTCTAATTAGTATCGCACTCTGATCGCTAAACCTTTAACTGAATCTCTGCTCTCCAACTTGATGTTTAGTGGGTTTAAAGTACCAGCATTCTTAATTTGATTCACTTTATCAACCCAATTTAATTTTGTGTTAGGCTTGGGCCAATGGTTCAGGTAGCCCAACCCAACCCGAACCCGGCTATATATATATATGTGTGTGTGTGTGTGTGTGTGTGTGAGAGAGAGAGAGAGAGAGAGATAATGACAGTTTTTTAATGTATTAATAAACTGGCTTTCAAAAACAGAAGCATAATTCAAATAGAATTAAAACAATTAAAGTAAATTCCCAAATTCTCCATATATGTCCTATAAAAAGCCCTCTCTATGATGCCAGAGAAGTATTCTATATTAAACTAGACGTGATTTAACGACATCATTCAAATTCTTCATAACAATTTCCTTTGCATACTCTCTCTGATTTCTAGGTTTCGGGTTTTAGGTACAACGTTCAGTTCCGCCATCGATTACTTTTGTTGCATTGTTTTATCGAATTGCTTTTCATTTGTATTCTAAAAAATGATAGTTTTCCTCTTTTCATTGTTTTTGTGTGTTTTGTTTATGATTTTGAGTTTATTTTGGCAGAGAAAACGAATGAAAATTTGGTTTTGAGTTTGGGGTTTGGAGTTTTTTGTTTGCTCAAAGCCTAAACAAAAGGAAAAGCAGGACAAGTATTTGAATTTAAATCAAAATAAATATATCTGAAAATATTAAGCTTAGGCTACCAACCACTACTACTATTCAAAACTATGGATTGTGCTTTCTTCAAGGTAATGCATTTGAAATATTTTTCCCTTTTTTATATTTGATTAAATTAATCGTTTGTAATTAAGTATAGAGTTGTCGAATAGTTTAGTAATTAAATTAATGACATAAAATCGACTTGAGGTACCAGTGAGATTTGTAAATTAGTTCGAGTTGAGCTTAGATTAAGCTCATCGGGTTGAAAGTTGGATTAGTTTGTATTGGGGTTCATGTTTGGGTTGGATTGCATTTGGGTTCATGTATTTCATGTTTGGGTTTGGCTTAAGTTGACTCTCAACTTCGATGACTGCTCGATTCAAACCCTAATACTAATTAAATAAAAGCATATGATATTTTTAAATTTTTTTCTCAAAATTTAGATAAAAATTAAAGATTGATTTTTTTAAAAACAACAACTAAATACTTAATCTATCAAATGCTATTGAACTTAAAATTCTATTTAACATTAAGTAAAAAAAAAACGCCACTTAATGTTATACTTAGGCAAAAACATGTATTCATTCCACATACTTATAAAATTTCTTACCAAACAAAAGGAAAAATTCAACTTCACTTGAAAATATGCTTTTCCTTACCTAAATAGGGCTTAGGAGAGGAAAAGAAAAGCAAAGATAAGAGGAACAAAGGAGCATAAGTTCAAATTTCTCACTTTCTTCGTTTCTACTTTTCTTACATACCTGCCTCCTATTATTCCCGTGTTCGTTTAAAACCAGAAACAAAAAACATAAAGGAAGCAAACACAGATTTTCAACAAATGAATTTAAAGACGGTCAGAGCAAGCGATAATGTTGTGTCATTAAGGCGAATTTGGCCCTCAACATGCAGGGACAATGGATGTCGTCTCCCAGGATATAACGGATCTCATTCATCTGCGAAGTGAGAATGCCGGATCGGAGGATCTGAGGCCGAACTTCGACTTGGAACAATCGCACCAAAAATGATGATGGAGTGAGAAGAATAGTTTTCTGTTATTATTATAAAAAAAATGGGAATAACAGGAGTATAAATAACCGAGGAAGTGTCTCATCGAGCAGGACGTGCCGGTTCGATTGAGGGAGTTACATCTTTTCATTCATTTATGTAATTTGTGTGGATACCAAAGTCCCGGCGATACACATAGATGAAAAGTTCGATATCGATACTCAGGTGTATGCATGGATGCAAAGTGCGGGTGTGTGAGAAAACGTTGCATCAGGATAAGTGATGCGAGACTTTGAACTTTCTTGGTGACCTGCTCGGACTTACTTAATTGAGTGGGTGGGCTTGATGTGCTGGGCCCATCGACCTTCGTGTAAGCCTGAGCCATTAGAAATCACTGACTATTTCTCGAACAAAATTAGTTCTCATTGTGTTCCGTTTTGGCCATGGTACTGCAAGCTTGGTCTCATGGTGTTTTTAGAAGGTCGGCCTTCTGATTCTCACGGAAAGCGACCCTCACTTCACACTCCATAGGTGATGTATGAACATATGTTTCATAATCATTAAAAGCTTTTGTAACCTTCACATATTAATATTGTCTTTATCCGGGAATGGGTAAAACAAATTAAGAGCCGATACTCTCTGCTTGTCTTCATAGCAGATTGTCCTTTGAACCTAGATCACGGGATCTCAGTCCATATAGTGAGGTGTCCAGCTATGATGACTTGTTTGAGGCCTTAACCCATTCCCTTGATGTTTTGGAGTCATCTCGTTAAGCCTTTGTTAATGGATCCATGATATTATGCTTTTGAGCATGGTCGATAGTGATAATTCCTTTAGAAAGAAATTGTCTTCTGGTGTGTAATATTACGGCGTATGTGAGACTTTACCATTATACATGACATTCCCTTGCCCTTCTATTGTAAACATTATCACAATGTATGCATCTGGCGGGCGGTTTAGGCGATTAGGAATATCTTCCAAGAAATTTTGACCCACTTTCGAGAAAGCTAGCTTCCGCAGCTTATCAAGCAATAAATTACGATTCATAGTGGATCTACCAATACAAGTTTGTTTGGATGATTTCGAACAACTAGCAGCCGCAGTGTGAATACATATCCACTTGTTGATTTTGTGTCTTTAGTGCGATTGTCAATTTGCATCACAATATCCTTCAAATCTTGTCAGGATATTACGTGTGTGCAAAGCGCCAATCTTGAGTATCACTTTAAGTAGCCCGATAAGCGTTTCATAGCTTTCCAATGATTTTCATTTGGACTAAGCGCGAAATGAGCTTGGCTTGCTAATCGCACAAGCTATGTCATTTGTCTGATTCATAACATACATTAAAGCGCCTGTATACTAGCATACTTAATTTTGAGCTTTGTTTTCACGATATTCATAGAAAGATGTAAATTAACATCTATCGAGTGCTGCTGGTACAATATCTGAATTCTTGCATTTTACAAGAATCGTTTCAATATAATGGGATTGTGATAGAGCTAATCCTCCAGGTATTAACATAGTTTAACTCCTAAGATAATCAGCAACCCCGTATCTTTTCAATTTCAAATTTACTTGCAAGCGGTTGATTTTTCTTAATAGTCTCACCATCATTTTTTTGTTATAAGCATATACGTCTACATATAGACATAAAATGGCAAAGCAATTCTGAGGTTGTAACATATACACATTTATGCACTCATTAATCATGAAACATTCGAAACAGCATGACTTTGTCGGGTACTTCTCGTGTTTTTGGTGCTTGTTTCAATCCATAGAGTGACGATAATGAACATACTTTCTCTTGTCCGAGAATAATGAACCCTTTAGGGTTGTTCCAAATATATTTCTTCTTCTGATCTCTTTAGAAGAGGTCGTTTCACATCCATTTGATGGATCTCAAGCTTATACACATTGCTATAGCAATTAGCATCATATAGATGTAATTCTAATGCAATTGAGCCAAGTATCAAAATAATCCCGAGACAGCTTCTGGTTGCTTGTATCCTTTTGCCTAGCCTTATATTTTATCAATAGCACCATCCGCTTTCATTTTCCTTTCAAACTAATTTACATCAGAAGGGGTTTATTACCGTGATGGCTGGTCAACCAATTTCCATGCATGATTTGACAAGCATTTGATTCAACTTCACTATTGATAACTTCTTTCCGTAACAGCTTCCTACTGCCTGGCACTTTGGAATGTCCGAGGCTCATTTTCCAACATATACGTTAAGAAATCAGGTCCAAAAGACGCGGAAGTCCTTTCGTCTTTTACTACGCCCAAAGTTCATCCTCCATCGATCACTTCTAGATATAATATCTCGAGACCTCTTATTATTATCAATCATTTCATATACTATGTTATATGGAAATATATTTTCAAAGAACGGTCGTCTTCGATTCAATGATCAGACATATATGTATATCCGGATCTCCGACTATGAACAAGAAACGATATGCATTGCTATTCTCGAGCATATCCGATAAAAACACGCTTCAATCGTCTTTGGTCCTACTCTAACCTTTTAGTTGTGAACCCCAACCTTAGCCAAACACCCCACACTTTGAGATAATTCAAGTTAAGCATTCCGCTCTTTCCATTTCTCATGTGGAATTTGTTTGTCTTTTCTCAAGGGGGTACTCTATTTAAAATAAAATTTGCCGTTGGGAAATGCCTTCCCCCACAAATTCTATGGTAAAACTGTAACTATTCAACAATGCATTCACTGCTTCCTTTAAAGACCCCGCTTCCTTTCCGCCACTCCCATTAGATCAGGGTATAAGGAGCACTATTTGGTGAATGATACCAAACTCTAGACAAATTTCCTCACCTGGAATTCATATTCAATTCCTCTCACAATTCTTATGATTTTATTTTTCTTGTTCAAAATAAGAGTTTCAACTTCGCCTTATAAGATTTAAAAGCATTCATACCTCATCTTTGCTTCTAAGCAAGAAACATAACATCACTGGAAGAATCATCTATAAAAGTATTAAAATACTTATACCACCTCGACTCCGCATTGATTTCATATCGCATATATCTCGTGTGTATTAAATCTAAAGGTTCTCAGTCTATTATCTACAAGAGTGGAGTGGCTGTGAAAATTTAGATTCAACACATACTGCATTTCTATCTGACATTCAACTTCTAAGAATGTACCCCATTCATTAATTTCTTTATCGACTTATGGGGCTAACGTGTCCTAAATTAAAGATGCCAAATGTTAGAAGACTCAAGCAATATAAGAAGCAACTTTATTCAAATCATCCTTTGGTTACAATAATACATTTAATAACAAACCATCACCTCGATAACCCTTTCCTACATACATCTCATTTTTTGTGAGGCCAAACTCACGATACAAACCAACTTAAAGCCATTCTCGCTAAGGAGAGCCTCGACACTCAAATTCTCGCAAACATCCGCACATGCAAAACATTAATTAGTGTCACAAATTTTTCCAGATGTCATCTTGGGAGCAATCTTTCGACACCTTCAACCTGTGAGGTTGGATGAATTACCCATATAAAGCCACCACCCCTTACCTGCTATGCAGGGATTTAAACATCGATCCGCTTCGCACATACGAGTTGCTCCAGTGATCAATCCACCACTGGGCTTCCCGCGATGCCATTACACTCTGATATCATGGGTCGATTGATATCACAATAATTCACTGGAGATCTTTTCCACCATATTACCGTGTTTTCTCTCGGGCTGCTTCTTAGCTCGCAGCCTCGCTCGATGTCCGCATCATGCACAATAAGCACTTGCCAACGAACTTCCCAGCCTCGTCAATCCATCTCCCGCACTCTGCTGCATTTTTCCTTCTCATTGGTTTAGATCCTTCCAACAACGCTCGTCTCAAACTTCTAGATTCTTCCCAACTTTCTCCTCGTGACAACCTATCAGCCTTCTCAATCCCTTTTCAACCGAACAATCAAGTCTTCGCGATAACCCTTTCTCAGGCTCGAGATACTTGAAATCCCTCTGTGATGGTGGCAATTTTTCAATGAATGCAATACTGAAATGTCTCACTTAGAGTCATTCCTTCAAAGATTTAATATCACGCACAACCACTCAGTTTTCGAACCCGACTTAAGACTCCGCCTTTGAATCAATCCATCTCAAGTCCGTAAATTTACCGACAATGAATTTCCTTCATCCCCATTCGCCAGGACTATTCGCACTATCCCATAACTCCCCAGCCGCTTTCAACGGATTCATAGACGTTATAGAAAGTATTTTCCGTAGTTCGCTGAGGACATAGTTGCTGCATACGTTTAAGTCGAGTGATTCCATGCATCCACAGCAAACTAAACTTTTCTTTATCCGTCTCTCCAACGTCCACTTAGACTATCCCTATCGAGGAATCTCAAGTTCAAGGTCATAGATAGAACAACATCTTTGCTGCCATCTCTCGAAATCTATGACTCATTGAACCTTTCTAAATTTTTCTCCGTGATTCTAATGGGGAAGTTAACCTGAGTCGAAGGTGTAAAGCTATTTCAGAATAAATATTTGAATATAAATACGTTGAACAAATAGTTTGAATGTAAAACTGCAGTACAGAAATGAAAAATATTTGAATACAGAAACAAATATTTTAATACAATATAAACGAAAAAAAAAAAAAAAAAACCGCAGTCTTCAAAAAATTTGAATACAATAGAAACTGGAAAAACTACAGTACAAATATTGTAATACATAAACGAACAGAATACACAGGCTAATATGGTGGAAAAGATCTCCAATGGTGTCTCCTAATCATTTGTTTGCACTGCAAGTTTGCTTCCTTTATGTTTTTTGTTTCTGGTTTTAAACGAACACGGGAATAACATTCTTAAGACGAATTTGGCCCCTCAACTTGTACCAAGGACACAGACAACCTGCCTCCCAGATGTACTGATCTCGTTCCTCCGAAGTGGTACCTGGACGGAGGACCTCGACTTAACTCCAACTTGCGTAACAATCGCACCAAAATTTTACGATGGTTGAGAAGAATAGCTTCTTCTAAGTTATTATTATAAAAAAATGGAATAAATGCAAGATAAATAATCCAAGAATGCCCCATCGAACGCATGCTCTGTCGATGAGTGTGACACATCTTTTCATTCATTTATGTAATTTGTGGATACTAAAGTCCCAACACCTCCCTAGTAAGATTAGTAGTAAAGGTTCTTTATCTGTTTTTTTTTTTTTGGTTAGGCCTCGAGATACCCCAGCAAAGCTCTCACATACGTAAGATACATTTGCTCATACCAAACCCAAACTAATTCATATTTCGAGCTGTACGAACCACAGCGCAAAGAATACAAGAAAACTCTACCACAAAACACTGGTTTGTATTTCTCGCACTCAAGACCATTTTGATTAAGGTAGAGAGAATCAACCATCCTTAACTACATATTCAAAAGGGTTCTTCTATCTTGTCTTTGCATCATCATGTCAGTCTATTATTTCTTTATTTTGGCAACTTGTTTCTATTGCCATTATTTTTGTAGTCTTTTTTTATAACATCTGCTTGTTATCATTTCGCTTCTCTTACTTTTGTTAGGGATTTTTGTAATTATTTGATAATGAGATTTTTGTCATTTATTTTTGGTTAAACTTCGTAGTTGTTTTCAATTGAGGTATTGTTTTTCGTTGAGATTTTTAGCCCTTATGTTTTGATTGAGCTTGAAAGATGAAATCAAATAAATGAATATTCTAATTAAGTTTTATAAATAAAATAAAAACTTATCCCATTTATGTTCTTTTCAAATAAAATGTCATCATAATAATGACTATACAACCCAGTTTAACTACTATCTACATAATAAGTCCAGATTATTACTGCTCAATAAGTCACTTATCAAGTTTTTTTTTCCAAAGTAACTTTCTAATGAAACCACGACTTCAACTTTTTCCTTTGCTTTGGCAATTTCCTCTGCGTCACCTTTCATCGGGGCCTGACAGGGATTGATTCCAATTCATGCAAGCGTGCTACTAGGATTGCCAAGGAGAGTGGTGGCTAGTGTTACGCAAGGCGGCATTTTCTTCGCGCAAGGCTGTGTTGGTCGCTAAGAAAGAGGCTAACTGTTGCTGGTGGGATTCCTGCTGGTCTTTTAGCAGTTGTTCCAGCAAAAATAGTCACTCGTTCCAATGTGATCAAGTGTAGCGGATTTCATTCCATCCGATGCTTCCGAAGAAGGTTCACGATCGTCTTTTCAGCAGTATAGAGAAATGTGGGATCCGGTTCCCATAGATGATGCCAATGGAAAGAACAAAAAAAATCGCATTCCACAACAATTTCTTATCTTTCTCTTACAAGTACTCCTGGAAAATTAACCTCATTTTTTGCCATACAATCTTACACGTTATATACCACTCCCCGACATACATCGTGACACCATGAAAGGCTCGCATTGACATACGCTCATCATAAGGAAATAATGAGTCGTGGGCGACAAACACACAAAGCGACTTCACGATCAATCCACGCCGTCTCCGCCAATTACGACCGCTTTCCGACGCCCACATTCATTAATCGATCCCCGAACACTATCATATGATGTCTGAGGTGACTGAAATGATAGCATGTCCGATCTTCATGAGTCATACGCTCGACTCCGAATTCATATCGACCAATCTTGCTACTATCCCAAGTTATATCCAAGGTCTCGCTGACCCGGCCATTCATGCGACAATCATGCTGGAAAGATCACTTATCTCATTCTAATGAGTAGATAAAAGAAATATTTTTTAAAACTTCAAAATTATTTTTAATTTCCCAAATGAAATTTTTTTTAAAATCATATATGTGTTTAAAATTATTTTTTAACATTAACTTAATTATGAAATTAAAATAAAATTGTGAGAATGAGCTTTCATCTTGCTACATTTGCAAACCAGAAAATAAAAATTAACAAACAAACGAATAAAAAATAAGAAAAAAATAAAATAAAGGAGAAGAACAACTCAATTTTATCCTTTGTAATTGGATCCGACATATCTTAGCGCCACTTTTAAAGTTATCACATCTTCACAATTTGAAATCTTCATGAAAGGAAGACCAAAATCATAACCAAACAATTAAAATAAAATCAATGGTAATAATAAGGAAAATTAAGAGTCTCACAAACCATGGAAAAATTGATTGAGATGATTAAAGGGAAATGGAATATCTCAAATGATAGGGTTTCTAAACTGAAGCTTTAGACTGGGGGCCAAGATTTTTAAAAAAATGATCGGGAATTTAAGCCCAAATAAACTAACGCCTGTTAGGCTGCTTCTACCATGTAATTATAATACAGAATGCCGTCATTTACGATAGCCAGAATGAATCTTTATCAAATACCGCTGCTACGACAATAAGAATAGCACTTTATCAAACGCCATTCAACACAACGACATTCGATAATTCCAATTATCGCTATCCATGAGAGCGACATTTGCTTTTATATGGCCTAAACGCACTATTATGAACATTAGTTTAGGTTCCAAACTAATTTTATATTTTTTTTTTTTCAAATGAAGTATTTCAATCTAAAACTCTCTAAATCTTCTAATGAAAACCAAGAGATTGGACTTGTTCTTCCAAACCAAGAGATCATTCATTATGGATTTTATAGGTATATTTGGTCCTTTTCACTTACTTGTTTGATGGTTGAATAAGAAATGTAAATGCTTCCGTTTTGAAAAGGAATCAAAAGTTTTAACTCTACATAAATCCTTACCGATTGATGATATTGAATCAAAATGCAAATATCCTGTAAGAATGCAGTTGCTCTTTTCAAAATCCACTTTGAAAATGAATCAATAGTACATCAAAACTCCTAAATCCTAAACCCTAAACTCATATTAATCTATTCAATAAATGGTCAATGTGATAGAATCATTGAATGTAAAGTATTAGTATTAGTAAGTGTAATTTTGAAAATTAAAAAGTGATTAAGAATAGTTTTGGAAATTAAATTTGTAAAGTAGCTCCCACTTTTAAGAGTAATATAGATAATTCACTATAAATATTTTTTTTATTTCATCAATATTTTTATTTTTGCTATAAGAATTTTTTCCTTCCTTTTCCTTTTTTTCCTTTCTTTTCCTTTCTTTTTTCTTTTCTTCTGGCCTCCTTCTTATTTCATCAATAATTTATTTTTCTATTTTTTTATTTCTATTTGCATATTACATTATAATAATATGTTATTATAAAGATTCGACCGTAGAATCTCTTGTAACTCTTTCCCACCTTTAACTACTCAGTTACGCCTTAAAAGCGATTTTTAATTTTCTTTTTGAGAACCAAATATAGCCTTTTTTTTTTCTTTTTTTTTTTACTTTAAATATTTTCTCTTCCAACAACTTAATAGAAAACTGTTAAAGAATTTGGAAAATTGATAAATATAAAAATGTTTTTAAAAAGGACATAAATTATAAAAAGAAAATATTATAATCAACTAAAAACTTCTAATAAAAATTATATAAACATTTGTATGGATTAAAAATATCTTTAAGGATCTTTTTCAAAATAGAATATCTTTATGATTTAAGAAAATTGTAACATTATAAATATTCCGACTGCGTTAAATAAAAAATTTTATTTTTTAAAATATATTCTAAATGTTTAAATCAAACATACTCTTATACTTAACCATATTTTTAAGAGGCATTGTGAAACAGACGTTACCATTTTGCATAAATGAAAATTTATTTATTTATTTTTTCATGAATCCACAATGTCCCTCCACAAGATCTCTTAATTTTAATTTTCAGTATCTTGATTGATCTAAAGCCTTGCCGCTTAATTTAACTAAGCATTAGCTTGTCGAGTTCCACGTATCATCAAGATGATCCAATCGTTAATTTTAAGATCTCATGCGATTAATCAGCATATACGCAAAGAGAAATTTCGTATATTCGCGATTATAAAAAAAATTTTAATTTTTTTTATAACTAAAGATTTAATTATAATATAATAAATTTGCCTCTATTGTAACCTAAACATACACTTTTCTTTTATGCCCCTACCTATTATTATTATTTGAATATGGCAAATCTCTTAATTTTAAAATTGTTAAAATGACATTTTAATTAATTTTTCATACGAACCGGGCCGGATTCGGTGGGGCTTAACCCGCCTAACATACAAATGAAGGTTCAGAGCAACACGCGGATTAGGGTTTTGGTTGCTCTATAAATAAGCAGCGTCTTCTCGAGTAGAGGTCTTGAAAATTCTGCACCGGCTGCGATCTTCTCTGTGCTTAACTGAGAGCAGAAGATGGGTCACTCGAACGTTTGGAACTCGCATCCCAAGAGCTACGGTCCTGGCTCTCGCACCTGGTAAGGGATCTCTTTTGATTTCATCCTTTGTTTGGTTGTTCAGAAAATAAAAAAAAGGATGGAAGTTGTTAATCAATAATGTATTTTCTTAGCAGATCGGTCTCTACTTTCATGGGTAGGATTTTATTTGGAGAATGTTTTCAGAATTTTACAATTAGGTTTCTGTATTTATGATTATTATCATTGTTTATTGTTGGGTTATGCACCTACTTCATGTGGATATAGAATTTATTCTAAACCAAGGTGATTTAAAGGTTTTTTTTTTCTTTTTGTATTTGTACTCTGTTCACTTGTTTGAAGATATTTGTGTGGGAGTTTAATGGAATATAGGGGGTGGTTTAAGGCTTGGGAATTTTAGGGTTCTCTGATATTCCGGTGAACTGCCAATGTTCGCCTGTGAATAGTTGAAGTTTGAACAACACTAAGACCCCAACCCAACCACCCTTCAACTGATATCATGATCCGGTTTCAATATTAATCTTTTCTTGATAAAAGGGTCTTGGGTTATCTGATTGAATGCGTACCACGTGTAGTTCCTGATTTCTTTTTCTGGGTAGAGTCTAACTAAAAGAAAGATCTAGATGAAGGGGCTCTTGTTTTACATCCTTGATTCCTAGTGATTGAAGAACATGATTTAATGGTCGCTGTTCCTTCTCCTTCTTCAATATTCTAGGTTAGTTTAGCATTTTCAATTTTTTAGAGTACGTAAAATTTTGAAGTCGCTTTTGAATGAATTCATGGATTGATCATGGTACTGTTTGTGACTGTAGTTGCCACTGAGTCCTGGCTCTGTGGTTAAGGTTTGGGGTGGGCATAGGGAGGGGACAAGGTTCGACTTCCTGTAGGGATGAAGAATGAAAAAAGAAAATTTACCTATCAAAAAAAATGTTAGTGACTGTTGTTTGTGCATGTGAATCATTTGCTTAAAATATTAAAGCCTCTCCTTTAGGATAAGAGACCAGGTACCTGTGATTGAGGGAATTTGTAATGGCTTCATGGTATAGTTAGTTGATTATTTGTGAATATTTTGCTCCGGAATTCTTGTTATATCATTTACTTCGAATGTTTCTAAATGTAATCATAATGTATACATCTCACTGCCAAATCAGGATATCAGTTGAAATAGTACAGTGCATCACCCATGTTTGTTATCAGAAGTTCTCTTATTGAATCTCCATAATTGTTATCTTTTACATCTTTTAGTTAAACGCATATAAGCTTGTCTAGGCCTAGTGTCATTAAGTGTTTGGATTGCCACTTGAACATATCTTAAATGAATCAATTTTTTCCCTTTAAATGTGAATTCTTTTGTGGTAAGATGTTGAGCCAATTTATTGTCTGTGACTTATACAATGAATATTTTCTGCAATCTTAATTGCACAATTTGTCTTGTTCATACAGTCCTAGTTTCTGTGGTTTTAATCTCTTGGGCTGGTACTGACCAATTATTTATATGATTTTCCTTTGTTGTTTGATTGAAGATTTTGCTTGATTATCTAATCTTGAATAAGAAGTTACATTCCTGGCTATTCTTGATTTACTATTAGTGCTATTACTACTTCTGAGCCTTCTTAAAATATTACTCATTTTTTCCTCTTAAGTTTTGTTCAAAAAACCTGTTGTCTAACTCTAACAAAATCTGAAGTTTAGGGAACTGCCTTTCTTACTTTCCCTTATGGCCCGACCAACACTATTCTGGGGTGTAGCCTAGTATGGTCTTAACTTAGCTGCACTGAATCGAGGTTAACTCAGATACATGGCTCTGAAAGCATTCTTAGAACAGAATCAGTACATGAAAACAGCAAATTTCCGTGTTTCATTTCTTACTGAAGCATTGGCTTGGTAAAGTTTATGGTTCATTGCTTAATGAAGTTACTATATTATTTCAATTTTAAGTTCTCCCCCTCCTAAATTATCTGCATCGACCCCTTGGAAGCTCATATTATGTTGTGCTTTTATCTCTTACCGAAGACAAGGAGGTCTTTAATAAGATTTCTTTCATAATGTAGATTGATTGTTATTTTGACACATGTGTCATGTTGGCAGCCGTGTGTGCGGGAACCCTCATGGACTGATCCGTAAATACGGGCTCATGTGTTGCAGACAATGCTTCCGCAGCAATGCCAAGGAAATTGGCTTTATTAAGGTAAATTCATGTTATTCCAAAATGGTGTGTGAATGCTAGTGTTGTGCCCTTAAGCTTATCACTTGTTACCGTCACGATCAACAAATATCGCAGAAACACTTTATACATCGCAAATCGAATTTTACTGGAATATCTACGATATTTTTACAAAATATCTGCTATTAAAATTTTTTCATATTTTAATTATATAGATTATGAGAAATTCATTCATATCTTACTCATTATAGATTAAAATCAAATCTGATTAAGTATTTATTAAATTAAATACGTTATATTTAATAAATTATTCATATATTATTGCTAGTTAGATATTATTTATTCGTTGCTATTATTATAAATATTATGTATATAATGCAGTGAGATTCAAAATATTATATATTATAATTTTAAATTTTTAAATGATATTATTTTATTTCTTTTCCTTTTCAAATTAATATTTACTTAAAATATTATAAGTTATAATGTAAAATAAAAAATAAAATAAAATATTAAAAATGATTATGAACAAATAAATAATAAGAGAATATAAAAACGTCAGATTATATATAATAAGCGTAATCAATGGTCATGGCTCAAGGTCACTTTCAGAATTTTAAAGCGGCTCAAAACCTAATGTAAGAAAATTTTCATATTTTTTGAGCCAATGAACAAAAGGAAAAAAAAAATTTCGGCGAAATTTCAGTAAAAAATTGGAAATTTCGGGAAAAAATTGGATTTTTCGGGAAAATATCGGAAATTTCGGGAAAAATCGATGATTTTTTCTCGATTTTTTTTCTTCCGATTTTTTTCAGTGCAAATTTTTTCGAAACTGTCCGAAAATCGATTTTTCGGCAATAAATCGGTCGAAAAATCCAATTTTTTGTTCCATGGTTACCGTCTTGATTATGACATAATCATTTGTATCTTGCTCTTTGCAGTATCGCTGAAGGCTTATTACTCTCTTACGCAGCAGAGGAGGATTTTGTCAAAGTAGAATGGTTATTGTGTTTTAGTTGAAGGAACAATGTGATGTTTCTTTGTGTTTTTTGGTTAATCCATCATTGAAAACTCTAGAATGATTATGGGATCATCATTGATTACTTGTCATAACTTCTTTTTATTGGTAAAATTTCACTCCCTTATTGTGTTGTTCTTTTTCCATCTCTCTCTCTCTCTCAATTTTCCAAATACAAAGTTATTTACAAGGGATGGATTTACATGATATGGCTATTGGAATGAGATAACATAAATGAAGCTCCTTTCCCTTTATTTTGACAGTTCTTTCAGTTTTGTTTACACAAAACTTAGAGAAAGGCTGTTTAGTTTAATCTTTAAATGTATAATTGAGTTGGATTTGTGTTTTGTCAGTCTTATATCGTTCTCCAGAACACCAAAAAAAAACTGCTATTAGTCCATTTATAAACCTTTGATCTAAGCATAACAGAAATGAATCTTTGAATTTTTTAGTAAGCCTCCACTTAAGCAAATACATATGCACTAAATTTACGGGAACAGGGTAATCAATGACTTGGGGAGGCTGGTTGATTAGATTATGCAGGATTCCAATTACCTAATTGAAGTTCTCAAATCATGAGCAGCAATCTCTTTGTTTCTGTGTGAGGACAATACGGGTAAATGTTGAAGGGTAGCTTCTAAGGTTTTGTGGGTTTAACCCAATGGTCACTCACTTTTTTATAGCTATTGGAGGTTTATTCAGTTCTTAACTTCGGGTTTTGTGAGATTAGTAGAGGAGAAAACAAAAAAAAAAAAAAGAGAAAAAGACAATTTAGGCAAATGTTACAAAATAGGACTAGAAGCAATGCCATGAATTTGATGGAACTTGTTGGAAGATGGGAGCAGCAAGCTTTCAAGGAAGAGTCATTCCACGACACGAATGCGCCTTTGCTTCCAGTGCGTGTCCATCAGGCTAACCAAATGTTTTCACTTTGTGGGCTACAGCCCATATATTATACAAGCATTAATACATTTTCAGTTCTTGGGAACAAAAACAAATTTAAGTTAATATTATTTTCATCTTCATTCACTATGTACCAACAGAAAGTAATGCTTTTACATCCCGTCCTCCGTTTTGTGTCCCAACCTTTATTTTATATATATATATATATATATCCTTCTCGGTGGAGAATTGTATGTGCTCAAATCAATGGCATCGTGACAAAACAATTTGACCCACTATTTGTTTCAGAGAAGTTGAATTCTTCAAGTTGGAGCAAACCCCTGCACAAATAGAGAGAATTTTTATGACTAATGCAGAATATTTGAACTTTGTCCATGATTGACATACTCTGTCTATAAGGATCTATTACATTACATCAGATCATTGCTGGTAGCACTCACTTCACAAGTCCAAAAGAGTTTTAAAGAGAGCATAAATAAATGTAGTTTGCTTGAGATGGGAGCCCAACCCAACCCACTGATGTCATCTACTTTATCCATCTGCAGAGTTCTCAGAGGGGGGACTCTCTTTCCACAACACCCAGCATTCAATTCCTTTCACACCCATTCTTATGGTAAGCATCACACAATAAATGTTCTTTCCCTACCTTCTTAATGATGGGGGAGACAAGAGAGAGGGTGTGTGTGTCCTTACTAATAGGACATTTCTTCATAGAAAGAAAGAGCCACCCATTTCACAATTTATCACCTCTACCCTACAGATTTTTCAAGATAGGACATCTGGGCTCTGGTGAATAAAGTGACTTTTTGGGTTATTGAGGGCTGAGGAAAAAGATGAAGATGAAGGTACTACTAGGGTTTCACTTCCGGGTTATGTTAGTGGTGGTGGTGATTGGGACAGGCTTTCTGTTCCCTGCATTCACCACCCTTAGTACTTCTTTCTCCACACATGGTAATTTTTGTCAACCTTTTGACATTTCTCAGCTTACCTGGCTTTCCATTTTCAATTCAGTTGTTGGTGACAGTGATATTCTCTATTTTTCTTCTGTCTTGGTGGTTTTCACAGTTCCTCTGTCCCTTTCTTTATTGGAAAAGTTAGTTCTACCATTTTGTTTTGTTGTGGCTAATTATTAATTATATGTGTGTTCGAAAGAAAATTACATTTACTTTTTTCTTGTTCAACTGGGAAATTCTTATCTAGACCCATGGGCTGCTTTAGTTTGCATACTGGATTTGGATATTACCCATCTGAACCTTTTACCATGTAAAATTTTACGGTGGGCTCCAATATTGTTGTTGCTTCAAGATGTTGTTGTTCCATTTGTAAGTCATATCTACAAGATTGGAGCAGCATCTTTGGTTTTGAGAGCTCAGATCTTAAAGATTCCCCTTTTTCAGGACATTCTTGCAACATAAGGAATGAGAATTTTGTGAGAAGAAGAATATCAAGACTTGAACATAGACCGACCCACCCTGCCCCACTCCTTTAATCTAGCCTTGAGGGTTAGGTTTAGTTGATTCTTGAGTCAAATCAACATTCAGTTGACGTTTCACTTCCGGGAAATGCAATGACAGCCGGCCACCACCGGCTTTCTCTGTATTTCCGGTAATGATTTCATGGCCTGCCTGTGCTGTTTGATAACAAATGAATATGGTATAGGGTAGTTTTCGTTGATAAGCACAACCTACTTGATGTGCTTGACTCATTAATTGTTTTGCCCTCATCCCTTGAATTTTTGTCCCAATATTTGCTGTTTGACAACTCAAAGAACTACCATCAAGGGCCCATATAGAATCTCATACTAATTCTTTACAAATGAACCAAGCTTAATGCTTTTTACTGATTTTTGAGATGGCGGAATATGTTTCTCCATGCATCATTTTCATCAGTGACCTGCCACATTTACGCCTTGACCGAAGACAAAAGTGGAAACAAGTGTTGAGAATCAATGTAGCACATGAAGAATGAGGAATGTAGATTTGGAGTTGGACAGAGTTCATTATGGCTTCTAAGCTCACTGTGTCATGGAGTTTTAAATCTAGTTGTTTGGTTTTTGATGATTATGCGATTTGGTATCTGCTTCTTCTAATCCAAAGAACTTAAGATTTCAGAAAGATTAAGCTTTTAGTTTTACTTTGTGGAACTGTGACAGTGGTAATGGCTATGAGACTGCTTTGTTCTAAGTACTTGATTCTTTGATTGAGTTGAATCCAGATATGACTCTGCATGATAGGAGAAAGCATGAAAGGAGCACGATCAATCAGGAAACTGCAGGTATATTTCCCAATTTCTTCCAATTGTTTGTGTCTGTTTATGCTGGGCTAGGCTGCCAAGAAAAACATGACTTGTTTTCTTGGCAACCTAACAGAGTTCGCCTAACACTTTTTTCAATGTTTATCTTCTTTATCTGCACAGCAGGGAAGCTATAAGCCAAGCACTGAGGAGAGGAAGAGTAACCTAGGCAATCTGAATTTGGCAGACTACCACCCAATTGATCCTTCTCCAAGTTCAAGGGCAGCGATAACATCTGGACCGATCGAGCATGGCACTCCTATTATCCCATACATTCCAAAGGTGCCACCCCCATCTCCTCCTAAGCAGGATGGTGGATCTTCTCCTCCTGTTTAAGCTACTGAAGTTTGGTAAAAAACAAACTTTGTAATATATGTTAAGATTGTCTGATATAAAACTGCCCAGAAATGATGATCCGGCTGTGTCTGTTTTAACAAGACCAAGACCTGAGCGTAACCTACTGCCCTCTTGTGGGGCAGAGTAGGTTTAAGAATTTCCAGACACCTTGAGCATCCTCTTGACCATATCTCCAATAAGGCCTTGGGAATTTTCTTCCTTTAATTGTTTCTCTGTATCATTTTCTCTCTACTAGTTACTAATTACTACTCTCTTATCTCTATAGTTACTAATTACTACTCTCTTATCTCTATTTTGGAGTTCAGTAGTACTGATGTATGGTAATGATATAGTTAATCATCTTGATCGTCCATCTAAACCGCCCGGGCCTCATGGGTAGTAGGTGGAGATGAGAACACTAGATTATGGTGCTTTGGCATTCATGGCATTTGTATCAGTCTATCTTCTAGCACTGATAGGACTGTGAGTGAACTCATTTTGTCTCATATGTTTATCATTTGCCAAGCCTCCAGCTTTCTGCTCTGTGACAGAATTTACTCTTACAGATCTTACTGCTCATTGAGTTGTCGGTTTCTTCGCCTTCTATAATCCCAAACTCTCACAAGTTTCAGGGGATGTTTTACTGAACATATATTTGCATCTTCTCATTTTCCTGGGAAAGTTTCTGTTTCAGTTTCAGTTTCAGTTTTCACAGTTGTACTTCTGTCTTTTACTTTCAGTGATAGATCGTCTATTTGATCCATAAAGACATTCATTGTGAGCTTTATTCTGCACCAACTAGCTCTAGCTGATGTGTTTGTACATGGAAGCTCAAAATTTCTCAGAAATAATGAAAATGAAGCACAAACAAATAATTCACTTCACCAACCTCCATGAATAAGGTCACAGCTAGGGGTCTAATCGAGCCAAGTTCAAGCTTCACTCCATTCAAAACTCAACTCGAACTTGATCGATCTCTTTTTTTGGTGTTTAAAACTCGATTCGAAAAATAGTCGAGCTGCTTGAACTTAATAAAGCTCGAATCAATTAAAAAATTAATAAATAATTATATCCGATTTTGATTCAATTAAGCTCTCAAACAACTCAAGTGGAGTGTTGTGATACTCCAACTCAACTAGATAAGTTATCGGAGCTCGAGTTTAACTTGATTAACTCCGAATTAGATTCAAATATTCTCTATGAGTTTAACTTGAGTGGCTATCAAAATTTGTTTTCCTTCCCCATCGCTTGACTCATTCCTCTTGTCAAAGATGAATCAATCTCCTCTATGATTAACACCCGGATTTGTGTGCAAATTATTGTCCTGCCGACACCTGTGTGCCGGGGATCTTTGTCAAAATTTTGTCCAGACCATGGAAATGCAGGTTTGGAATGACATTTCCATGGCATCATAACAAATATTTTGAAATGGGTGTTTTTATTTTTATTTTTTGAGGAATTTATATATTTTTATGTTGAGAATTGGGATGTAGAATTTGAATGAGTCCAAAGTTGTGAAATTTGGAGGCAATAGTTTGAGCAATAGTGCTTTGAATGTTGTATAAGTAATGGTGTCCTTACATCCATGGGGCCTAGTTGAAGGTTACAAGACAAACATCAGGCTAAGAGTTGGATTTCACCCATCCCGTTCTCTCTCTCTCTCTCTCTCTCTCTCTCTCTCTCTCTCTCACTAGGGATAGGCGTATTTTCAATTGTCAAAAAAAAAAAAATTTAAGCACAAAAAGATTATAAAGTAGAAAAAAAATGAATTTACTTCTAGAGAAACTCAACTTTTTTTTTTTTTTTTAAAGAATGCAAATATTTTTTAAATATTAAAATGATGCGAGAAGAGTCATTTTCACTTTCTCATTTTCAAGAACATAAATATTTTGTTCTTTAAAATTAGACTCAAGTAATAAAGAGGTGGGATGAACGTATAAGAAAATCATGATCAAATTTGTGTAAGCACAAAATACTACCATGTAATATACAAAAAATACAAGTTTTTCTATCTTTTTCAAAGTAAGGTGCACTTTGTTATTTTTGTTAAATAATTACTTTTACCATCTATTTAGAAAAAAAAATTAGGTACACATTAAGTAAATAATTTAAAAGCAAATTTTTTTTGGTCGTTAATTGCTTGTCAAATATATTTCAATTGTTTAAAATATTTCCTTTAGGCTTGAGTTAAATGTAAAGGGAATGGTACCTTTATAAAAACAAATACTACAACAATGTAATGTACAGTTCAAAGTGAATATAAATAAATAAAAAACCAAAATTTTAATCATTGAAAACAATAAATCTAAATTTCTTGTTGGGTACCTCTAGAATAATGTAGTTGACACAAATAATACAATCAGAATAATATACTTTTTGATGGGTACCCCTTGAATCAAATAATACAATCAAGATACAAAACATCATAATAAATATACTTTTTGATGGCTACCTCTTGAATAGTGTAGTAGTTTTATATCTAAATTAGGCATAAAATATAGAGGGGAGGGAGTTGAGACCCATACTGAAATGGGCACATTTTTCATGTAGATGTGAATGAAATGGAGTGGAAAAGGAGGCATGGAGATTGAGATTGGAGAGGAGGGTCCAAGACAAAGTCCTTCTCATATTATTTTGTAATCACTTCCAAATAAGGCTAACTTATACTTACTACACAAACTTCACTTAGTGGGTGTCTTACTTTTCCATCAATTGTTCTTTGGAGTGTTTGTTAAGTCACATGCCCCCCCTATATTTCCAACCTTCATCATTTCCTTAGTATCAACTCTAATCTAACATCATTCCAATTTTTCAATAGAAAAAAAAAAAAAAAACAATAGATTATAAAATATTTTTTAACTTATTATTTGATAAACCCGATCATTAATTCGTCGGTTTTTGTTGGTTGGTTAGTTAATTATTGGTTAACTATATATGATTACATCCATATGATTTGTCCATTAACACTTGCTTGTTAATCCATACATGATCATATGTTTGTTAGCTACATATCTATGACCAAATAGAAATAGTCACTTAATTTTATGCTAAGGAAATTTCTTTAGGGAGTACTCAACAATTTTGTGATGGGTTCATGCATTGGGGAAAGGGTTGTATATGATTTTCCTTTTTTCACATTAAAACTATGTTTATTTTGAGGTAAAATGAAAGAAAAAAGAAATGGAAAATAAAAAATTAAAGAAATATCGAAAATATATTTGAAAATAGTAAACTATTTTTAAATTTTGATTTATTTATTTTTAAACTAGTTTGATTTTTATTCATAATTTTTATAACAAATAAAATATGAGAAATTTTGTTTTTTTAACCCTTTTTTCCATTTTAGTACTTTATTATAATTAACCCTTTTTTAACCCTTTGTTATTATTATTATAACAAATAATCAAATGTCCTTTTTCATGAAAATTAAAATTCCTTTCTTTAAATTTTGATGAATCTCTTTCATAAGATATTATCCATCAATTTCATGTTCAATTAATTTTATGCCTTCTATTGGGTATAAAACACATCTTAAGAGTAGGAAACAGATTATATTTACTTAAATAATAACGAAGAAAACTCAATAATTTATTTCTATTTTCTTCTATTAGATATAAACCATACGTAAATGACCATAACCAAAGAATATTTATCCTAAATGACAATAAGTTCTAAAAAACAAAGCATATTTCCTCTAAATAAAGTATATTACCTGAAATAATGGGAAAACTTAAAATTTACAAATTAAAAGGCATTCAATTACGAAGTTCTACCTACTCATTTTCCTCATTTTATCTCAACTTTCTCTTATAGTCATTCATATTCTTTAAACAATAAAGGGTGATTTTTTGTTATTCTTGACGTGAAATCACTCACTACACTTTTTTTTTTATCAATCTATTTCTTTATATATTGGTTTTTTTTTTTACATAAATATGAGTTTTAATTTATTTTTCATGATTTTATCGTTTTATTGCGACGCTTGATTTTGCGTCAATAAATTATAAATATTTATCTACGTATTAAACGATTTAAACTGACAAAACATATTCGACAGACAGACAATAAATCGATTATAATACAGATGTTATAAGATACGTATTCTACCATTATAAGATTATCAAATTTATATGCTTGTACCCGATTTATTATGCTATTAACTCCTCGAGTTGTTTATCCTTTGTGGTTTTTAGTTATTTGATATTTTTGTATTTATTCAAATCAATAAAATTATTTTACTTTTTATTTTTTATTTTTAAAAGGCATTCAATTACATTGTTAATCAACTTAGTAGAGATAGATGTGGAGAGAAAATGCTTCAAAAGCAAGGGAAATTGAAATGGAAATGGAAAGAGACCTAAAAGGGACAGGGCACCTTTAGGAAAACTATACTAATAAAGATACATGGATCATGGCTTAACTTAGCTTGCAAAAAACTATACTAACAAAGAATATTCTCATTTAATATCATTTTTATTTATAATTAATTATTTATTAAAGGGGTTTTTAGTGACATCATCATTGGCTGTTATGTTTGAGAGTGAACTTTTAACTTACCCAATTATTACTCCAATGTACTTGCTAAATTTATTAGTAAAAATTTATTCCTTGACCATGGTCTAAATAGTGATGTTATTAATTTTACATGATTCCTTTAGATTCTCTATGTTGATTGATGGTGGAAATTAAATTAACTATTCATTTTGGTTAGTAAAATTCCACTTTATGACTTATCTCAACTTTTCTTATGAAGTTCTAGGAATTTGGAGACTTTTATTTAAAAAATCATAGGGGTTTGGTGTTAAATTTATAATAAAAGAAAGACAGGGATAAAAATATATACATTTTTAGTGAGATTATATATAAATTGACAATGACTTCACAAAAATAAAATAATTTATTTTTGCTTTTTCCTTCCAATACTTGTTTTAATTTTATCCAGGTTTTTTTTTCATATTTTTCATTATATATCATAGAATTGCGAAGGCCAACGTCAAATTATTTAAGTATTATTTGGGGTTTAAGGAAACTTTAAAGCTTTAATACTAGAAAATTTTGTTGCAATATGATAGGAGAAGTTAAATAATTGAAGCACAAAATTTTGATGGATAATTCAATTAGTCTAATCTTGAGTTTGTTCTTCAATAATTATGGGTTTGAGCCTCTATAAAGCCACTAAACGTTTTATACAAAGTCCCCTGAGATTGGTAAATGTGGAAACAAGTTAAAGCAAAGCATAACCTTTTTATATAATTTTATCTATTTTTGTAATTGGTGTTATTTTTTATATTTATTTATTTTATATTAAATTATAGTAATATATTTGTACAAGAATTTGACCTGAATATAATATATATATATATATATATATATATATAATTTAAGGGTAAAAAAAAAAGAGGAAAAGTTGGTAGGGAAGTGCAGGCTAAGAAGTGAAGTGTTGGGACCTTCCACATTAGAGACAAAACATCCATCCTATGCTACTCACTCTTTTGGATTTTCACAATCCACACCCATCCCATTTAGTCTATACTACTCTTCTACTTTTCAAAAATTAAATTAAATTAAATTATAAATCTAAAAAAATAAAAATAAAAATTGGAAATCTAATTTGATTAAGAATAACATAACATAACGTCTCTCCAAAGATTCACAAAAACCAATACCCAAAACGATCACTCCTCCCTCATCTCTTCTTCTCTTCTTCATTCTACACACATCTCCACTCCACCACACTTCCCATCTACTCTCCCTCTCTCGCTGTCTCCGATTCTCAAAGCCCACATGGAATCCAGGTGTTTTTGTGCGTTTAGACAATGTTGAATGTCACCCAAATCCATTCAGGGGTTTGTGTTTCTTCTGGGATTTCTTGATTTTGATTTTCAGGTGTTTTCAGCTATGGGGTTTTCTGGGTTTTGGGTTTGGTTGTAGCTGTGTTTTTGTGGGGGGAAATGTGACTTATACTGATGATGGTGGCTGCCATTTCTGAAGCAGCTTCGACCAACCCGCCAAACCCCAAGGCCTCTTCTCACTCCCGCGATAATACCCATCTTCAGAATCCAGCTAGACCTCCTCTTTTGCCCTCCGAGAAGGACAATGGCATCGTCCCTAAACGACCCAAATCGAAACAGGTTTCTTCCAGATACATGTCTCCGTCTCCCTCCACCTCCGCTTCTGTCCCCAGGCGCTCCTCTTCGCCGCTCATCAGCCGCTCCACGAATTCCGCCGCCTCATCAACGCCATTGCCGGTGGCTGCGTCGTCGACGTCTTCTTCTTCTTTTCCGCGGTCGCACTCCGTGGACAGGAGGCGGCCGGCCACGGCGGCGCCGGCCAGTGGCGGAGAAACATCGGCTGCGTCAAGGCTGTTGTTCACTTCGACGCGGAGTTTGTCGGTTTCGTTTCAAGGGGAGGCGTTTTCGCTTCCGATTAGCAAGGCTAAAGCGGCACCGACTTTGGGTAACGCGAGGAAGGGGACGCCGGAGCGGCGGAAGCCGACGCCGGTGAGGGGCTCCGGAGCAGTGGATCAAGTCGAGAATTCGCGGCCATGGCCGGGAAGGTCCCGGCCGGTGAATGTACTAGCGAGAAGTTTGGACTGTAGTGTTGATAGGAAGAAAAACATTGGATCTGGGATAGTGGGTGGATCGTTTCAGCAGTCAATGGTTGATGAGAGTAGAAGAGCATCACTTGATGGGAGGTTGAGTTTGGATTTGGGCAATGCTGAGTTACTGAAGATAACCAAGCAAGACCCAGATGGCAATTCAGCTAATAATGACTCATCTGTGCCATCTGATCTCACTACATCTGATACGGATAGTGTTTCCTCTGGTAGCACTTCAGGATTGCAAGAATGTGCTAGTGTTAATGGTAGGCGAAGTGGGCCCCGCGGCATTGTTGTCTCGGCGAGGTTTTGGCAGGAGACTAATAGCCGCCTGCGACGGTTGCAGGATCCAGGATCACCATTGTCAACAAGCCCTGGTTCCAGGATGGCAGTGTCTGCCAAGCTCATTCGATCAAAAAAATTTCCAACTGATAGCCCATTGGCCCCGAACAATGATGTCCCCTGTTAGAGGAGCTACTAGGCCGGCATCTCCGAGTAAACTTCTGGCATCATCCATGCCTGTGTCATCTCCGATAAGGACATCATCTCCAGCCAGGTTGAGAAATGGGGTTGCTAGTCCTTTAAGTAGTAGTTCAAGCATTGCCCCTTCAATTCTTAGCTTCTCTGTTGATGCTCGGCGAGGGAAGATCGGGGAAAATCGGATTGTTGATGCTCATTTGTTGAGACTTTTGTATAACCGGCACTTGCAATGGCGGTTTGTAAATGCAAGGGCAGATGCTGCCTTGTTTGTGCAAAGGATGCGGGCGGAGGTATGGTTGCTTCCATTCAACTTATTGTTTTGTATGCATTGAACCTGGATTTATCTCCTTTGAATTTGAATTGGAACTGACCAATGTTTGTGTGGGCTATGATGTTTGCTTCCTTATCAGTGTGCGGTATCGTTTATAGCCAATAAAACAAAACATATGAATAGCGCTTTATATTCAATGAACAAAACATATTAATAGTGCCTACAGAAGCTCACTAAGTTACCTGCTAGCTTCCTTTCCTTTGTTGGAGCTGAACCGATCGAGAAAACCTATCATATACGTTAAATGGTCATCCATGTACGCTCCAACCCATTCCTGATAAATAGACATGAAATGAGATTAGATGGCTTGATCCAATGTAGTTTGTTTTGTCCTTCTTGTCATCTTGAATCCTAATCTATATCTTGATGTTTCATTTCTACCAACATTTACCATGGGTTGGCCATCTTCAACCAGCATCTTGAATCTTAACCATATGTAGTTTGGTTTGTTTTGTATGCATTGAACCTAGTTATGTCTCCTTTGAATTTGAACTAATCAATGTTTGTGTGGGCTATGATGTTTGCTTCGTTGTCAATGTATGATATTCTAAATAGGCATAAAAGGAAACACATTAATAGCGCGTAAGAAAGTTCACTAAGTTACACGCAAGCTTCCTGTCCTTTGTTGGAGCTGAACCGATCGAGAAAAAGAATCATATACGTTAAATGATCATCCATGTACACTCCTACCTGTTCTTGATAAATAGACATGAAATGAGATTTGATTGCTTGATTCCATGTAGTTTGTTTTGTCCTTGATTTTATCCTAATCTGTCTTGATGTTGCATTTGCACCCACATTTACCATGGGTTGGCCATTCAATCCAGAGCATTTTGTCAACCAGGTAGATCAAATGGTCTGACATGAAAGCATGTAGCATATTGAAGTTTCACTGTTTCTACTTCAAGAGCACTGTGCAGTCTGCATTAAATTGCTTCCAATTTCTGGCATATTATAATGCATCCGTGATCTTTGGAGACAACTAGAGAATAGGGGTGGAAGAAAATTCCGGATTCTCCATTCAACGTGGTTGCATTCACTTAACTTTTACAGTACTAAAGGTTGTTTCTTTTAATTCAAATATCATCATAGCAATCAGGGATGGAGTATTTCTCTTGATATTTACTAAATTGGATGTTTCCCGTTGGGGAGTATGTGTGTGTTTGAGAAAGAAGTAGTTTCCAGGGGGAAAATGCTGATTGGATAGTTGGCAAAGGAGCTAGAGAGCTCAAGCTCATGCTAGCAAAGAGATGATGCATTGTCATTTTGAGAAACATCATGAATGCCTCAGGGGTGGTCTTGTTCTAACAATTTCTTGCTTAGAATTCGACCCAGTTCATGTATTTTAAATAAAGAAGTTCCTGGATGATTTCTTAAAACATTTTTTTTGAGCTGAGTTGCTCCTGGTAACATATAAGCTCATAACTATTTCACAGACCAGCCTGCTTTAAGGTCCCAAACAAGCTCAGGTGAGCTTGTTTCGGTTCAATTTGGCTTTAAAAAAAGGATTATAAAAAAAAATTGGCTTCAAGGTCATAGCTACGCATGAATAGTTTATGTTGTCTTGGGCCAATCAACTTAATTGTATGCGCCTGTTTATTCCCTAGGTTTTATTTATTGGTCATCATTTTGATGTCAGAAATTACCTGGATGGTATATGGAAAGTTCACTAGTTTTGCTTATTCATATGAAGTCTGCATGTCTAAACCATGTGAGGGCTTTGTTCTTAATGCTGGAATTCTTCATACTGCCTCAAAGGCACTCCTGACCTCTAGTTGCATAAAGTGCATGGAGATATGTTGTTTAGTCTTAAACTGGTTTTAACAAACGCAGGATTATTTAGTCTCCGAAGTTTAGTATTAGACCTCATTCAAAATGGTCTTCTATGTCTACGGATAATTTCATCGATTGGCTAGTTTTTGAGTAGGTGGGGAAAGATTTTGTACTCTTCTTTCATTTCTCTTCTGCTTGGCACCTTTTGAATGCTCATGGTGTCCTTTGGTGTGCTTTAGCTTCATCCTTCATGTACTGGCTCTGTTTTTTTTAAATAATATATATATTTTTAAATGCTTATCAGAAATTTATTTAGTCTCTGAAGTTTCATATTCTAATTTTTTTTTGGCTCAGAAAAACCTATGGAATGCATGGATAGCGATCTCTAAGCTACGTGACTCTGTTACGAGCAAGAGAATGAAATTACAGTGGTTGAGGCGAAAGCTGAAGCTAACTTCCATCCTCAAGGGGCAAGTAAGATTTTTAATTCCATTCTCATTACAGTATTGAATCATGCTGAAACTTTTGTGGGACTTCATTTGGCATGAATTATGTCCTAACTCCATGCATGTTTGAAATTTTTTTGTTTTTTTGTTTTTTTGTTTTTTGTGATAAGTAAATGCACAGGTTATATTAGAACAAAATAAAAACACCCAAAGGGCAACCTAAAGCATATATGAAGTATACAAAAGGAGCCCAAAGGGAGGTACAAAAGAGAAGAAAAAAAGAAACCAAAAAGCCAACCCAATAGCCCTCATCCACAACCCATCCAAACCAAAAAATGAAACAAAGAACCAGGTCTGTCCACTATACATAAATTAGTCTAGGGCCACAAATTATGAAGAAAGGAAGTTTTCATCCTATGAACCAAAGTCTCTTCATTGTTAAATACAATTCTGTTTCTTTCGCGCCAAATAGTCCAAAAAAGGAATAGGGGAGTTGCCATCCAAACCTTTTTCCGCTTCTTGCCCTTAAAAGATCCATGCCAACAAAGAAGAGACTCTCTAACTGTCAAAGGAAAAGCCATTTAACACCAACAAGGGTTAGCTTGATATCCCAACACATCTAGGGATGACAATTTTTTCCCTAACTCGACTAACTTGCCCCGTCCCTATTGGGACGGGTTCGGAAACTTTGTTGTTGAGAGAAAAGGAATACTTTGATTCTCATTAATTTACAAAGGAGGAAACATACATGTTTATACTCTAGTGTTAGGGCAAAAAAGGAAACAAAGGTAGAGTCTAATTAGGAGACTAAAAAGAGAAGGAAAAGAAACCTAAATGGATTAGGAGACTAAACCTTAACATTTGTGATCGGGTTTGAGATTAAAAAAAAAACCCTAACCAGGTTCGGTTCGGAAGCGAGTTTTGCACCAACCCGTCCTGTCTCGTTAAGATATTTACAATACTACCGTTAAGCTTTTAATTAATATCAAAATGAACTAAGTATTTGAACCTCATTTTAGCAAACCCAAGGTGATACAGCCGCTTCCTCCCCGTCCCACCCCACTCTTCTTCTTCTTCTCGATGGGGTCGGCGGCTAAGCTCTTCTTCTTCGCAGCGGGATCGTTTTGCTTAGAGTTCATCATCATCTTCTTCTTCTTCTTCTTTTGCGAGTAATGGAGGCTATGATAGCTTAGGATTCAGATTCTCTTCTTCTTCTCAAGCAATGTTCCCATCTCAATTTTCTGTGGTTCTCCTGCGCATGTCTTATCCATGCTTTTTACTAGGGGTTTTATTGTTTGAACTTCCTGAAATTACAGCTTGCTTTTATGTCCTTGTGATCCAAAATGCCTTTTCCCGTGTCTTTTTGTAATTATGCAAATTCAAAATCTAGATTGTTGTTGAGAGGTAGGCTAGCGCAGCTGGATGTTTGTTTGGTGGGATGGTGAGAAGGAGGGACTTTCCTGGTCCAAATCTAGAGATTGTAAGGAAGTGGGCAAAAATCCTTTGGTCTTTAAAAGGAATTTTGAATGTTGTGAAGTTGGGAAGAGGGTTTCTACTCTTTGAGTTTGAGAATTCTATGGAGGTGAAGCAAGTTCTTAAGAAGGGTAAAAGGAGTTTCAGGGGGAACCTCCTCTACCTAAAGAATGGAACTAAGATGTAGGTTGTGTTCGTTTGTTAGAAGCAAAGAATAAGATAAAGAGGCTTAGTTAGAGTGGGGGGTAGGGGGGTTGGGTTCTTCTTGTGCAGCCGTGGAGTGAAAAGGATACGACTATGGAGGACTCATCGCAGTGGACGAAGACACTACATTTTTTACGAAGTTGCTTTTGGCTAGAATTTTGGTGAAGGTGGTGGATGGAAGGGTTTTGCCTAAGACAGTTGAAGTGGTGGTGGGTTCAAGTTGCTTCTCCCTCCAGTTATGGTGGGAGATTCCACCTTGCTTTGAGGTTGGTTAAAGTAGCGAAGGTATCTGTTGAAGGAAGAGCACGTGAGATCAAGGAAGAAGACGTTGAAGGTTCACATGCAACAAGGATCTTGATTATTAGGGAGAGGTAGCAGTTATAAATGGTAGGTGAAGACATGTCGAAAAGCAGCATGGACGATGTAGGCTTTCCTACTCTTGCTACAAAAAAGGGCAGCGAGAGAGTTTGAGTTTGGTGAGCCAAATTCATTGAGGGAGGTTGGCCCAGCTAAGGTTTCCTTATCACAACTTTGGAGGTGACAGGCTTTGGGAGAAGGCCTTCTAAGGAGGTTGGCCCAGTTGAGGCTTTATTTTCTCGGCCTTTTGCATCGGGGGCAGACGGTTTGATTAGCTCACTAGTGGGTGTCGGCTCCAAGTTAAGGCCTGTAGAGGACTGGTGGGTGCCCTCTTTCTTGCTGTGTTCCTTTGGGTGTTAAGGCTTTTGAGAATCTTCACGAACAATTCTCTAAAGGTTATGGGGGATTCAAAATTGGTGGAGATCGTGATCCATTTGTGGTTGGGAGGGGAGCACTTCATGCCATGGACAAAAGCAATCCTCCTAAAGTTGCAGCGTGCAAAAGTGCAACTAGGTACAAGGAGTCTTCCTCTTTTCCTTTGGGGGTTTGGGATTCTTCTCTACCCCTTGCTGTTTTGGTCAGGTCCTTCTAGCCTTGGGGATACTCTCGAGTTCGGAGATGTTGACTTTCAAATCCCGCTAGCTATTGTTTCAACAGATGGTAGAGAGTGGGGATTGGATATTGGAGAGATGATGGAAAAAAAGGAGACGCTGTAATCCTTCAAAAAAGACAAAATATTTTTAGGTGGATCTTCTGTCTTCTTTAGATCTTGCCCAGTCTTTATCTGAAAAACACTCAATTCTAGTATGCCCATGCTTTGCATACATTCCACGCCCAGAGCTTCAAGTAGCATAGACATGCTCCACAACCGCCCAATGACTCACTCCGTGGATGACATATACCGACCTCAAAATAATTTACTCGAATACAATATCCGACGAAGTTACTATAGGATAATTCAATCTCCCAAGGTCTTCTATATCTCTCAAGGTCTTCAAATAGTTCTCCTTCCTTAGTGAGTTGTACATTAGGAGCCATAGGAGTACTACGTGGTTTGGCGCCCAATTTCTCCTCGTCTCGATAACATATCATACATATTCTCACAGATAAATGCACTCCCCGCTTACTTCATGACTTCAACACCTAAGAAATACTTTCAACATTCCTAAATCCTTAAAATAAACTGACCAGGAAAAGGATTTAAGAGATAATATACCTTTGAAGTCACTCCTAGTGATACAATATCATCCACATACACTACCAGTAGAATAATACCATAACTGGAATTTTAATAGAAGATAAAGTGATCGGACTTACTCTTTTGCATGTCAAATATCTCAACTGATTGATTGAATTTGCCAAACCAAGCACGGGGACTCTATTTCAAACCATACAAAGATTTCTGAAGACCACACACCTTCCCTATCTTCCCCTGATCAACAAACCCCGGAGGTTGCTCCATGTAAACTTCTTCCTGAAGATCTCCATGTAGAAAGACATTCCTAATATCAAGCTGATGCAAGTCCCAATCATAAGACGCAAAGAAATAAATAGACGAACAGATGTCAGCTTAGTTATAAGAGAAAAAGTATCAGAATAATCAACTCCATAAGTTTGAGCATAAACCTTAGCAACAAGACAGGCCTTCAATCCAGCAATAGACTCATCAAGATTAAACTTGATTTCAAACACCCAACGACAACTAATAGCCTTCTTGCCTGTAGGTAAAGGCACCAAGTCCCACGTACCATTGTCATCTAAAGCATGCATTTCATCACCACGCCCAACTGGGGTGGTGAGATGTTTCTCACGAACGTTGTTAGGAAGAGAGATAGAATCAAGATGAAATAAAGGAACAAGAGGAAGACGACAAATGGTTATAGGAAACAAACGAAGAGATTGGGTGGGCACACTGTCGTTTACCTTTACGGAGAGCAGTTAGAAGATCAAAGCAATCGGTGTTGGACTAGAGGGTTCTGGCGCCGAGAATATACTTGAGTAATGGGAGGTTTAACAGGAGCAGGAGCAGAAGTAGGAGTAGGAGAGGAAATAGTGTATACTAATAAATCATTCTCCTCCCCCTGACTAGTACCAATGGAAGAGGGGGAAAACGGGGTACTCTCAAAAAATGTAACATCAATAGACAAAAAGTATCGTCAAAGAGGAGGACAATAACATCAATACCCGAATTACTGGTGAAGAACTCCGCATTTCACGCACTTTTAAGGACTTCGACAAGTTTGTAGACTTGTGGACGGACATTTCAATAGAAACATGTGCATCCAAGAACTCGGGGTTCAATAGATACAAGGGATTATTAGAAACACTCATGAGCAAGAGTTGCCCAATTTAGAACCGATGATGACATCCTATTAATTAAGAAACAGGCGGTAGAGACTACATCAGCCTAAAAGTGTTTGGGAACATGCATTTGGAACAATAGGGCTTGTGTAGTCTCGAGAAGATGTCTATTAATTCTTTCTCTCAACTACCCCATTCTGAGAGGGTGTATCCACACAAGAGGTTTGATGGAGAATCCCTTATTGTAACATGAAAGATTGAAAAGGTTCAGGTAAATATTCTTTGACATTATCACTTCTTAATATTTGAACGGGTGCATGAAATTGGGTTTGAATTTCAGCACAAAAGGCAATGAAATGAGAAAATAAATCAGAAGGACTTTTCGTAAAATAAAGCCAAGTCACATGGGAGAAATCATCAACAAAAGTAACAATATATTTAAAACTAATGGGGGACATAATTGGACAAGGACCCCAAACATCGGAATGAATTAACTCAAAAGGATCTAAGTCGCCATTACTAGACTCAAAATGCAATGATGAAGCTTAGCATATTGACACGACTCACAATTCAACGAGGACAGACTAGAAAATTGAGGAAATAATTTCTTCAATAGAGAAAGAGACAGATGACCCAAGTGATAATGGAACTCGTATGTCGTAACTGATAACATGGCTAGGCTTTGGCAACTCTGGATCAAGAATGTAGAGGCCCTCAGACTCTTGTCCTCTACCAATAACCGCTTCATCAAAAGATCCTGAAACAGACAATAACCAGGAAATAATGAAATATTGCAATTAAGTGTTCGAGTAAGTTTTCTTACAGAAATTAAATTAAAGGAAAAATGTGGTAAACTTAGAACATAAGTCAAAGGGATGATAGGAGTAGAATTAATTCAGCTCGACTCCAAGAACACATGATTTCACCCATCACTGGTGGTATCGCAGAAGCAGAGGATTGAAATGTGGTGAATAAACTAGAATTACCTATCATGTGGTTGGTGGCTCCAGAGTCAATGACCTAGTTGGAGGAAGAGAACATAAGGCATGTGTTAGGTTTACCTGACTCGGCAAGTGCAGTGGTGGGAGTAGAAGCAGGCTTCAATAACTTGGCATACTCATATGCAGAAAGCACAACTGACTACTCTAAGGTATTACTTGCAAACGCAACGTGAGTAGATTGAAATCTTTGGTTCCTATTTAGCAGCTTCCTACACTCCTAACGTGTATGTCCTGGTTTATGACAATAATAACATACCACTCCCCCTAAGGATTGACCCAGAGGCTTAAGAACCGATTCACTGCTCTTGGTTTGTTGCTTCATCGACTCATAGTTACGATTTTTACTGACCAATGCATTACTTATCTGAATAGATGGGGAGATCTCTATACGTAATAATCGGTTGAAAGTCTCCTGTAGTGAGGAAATCTCGGGACTTGAGAGAATATGAGATTTGACCGTATCAAATCTGAAGGAAGACTAGCTAGATAACTCATAACTGCCATATGTTCTCTTTGAGTTTGCTAGACTTTGATATCGGCACTAAAGGGCAGCAACATATTCAACTCCTCATAAGTTCTTTTGAATTCCATGAAGGGGGCAGTAAGATACCTATCCTGTTTTTCAGGTCGATGAAAAGCCTTTCATACCTCAAATATTCATGAGACGTTCCCTTTCCCAGAATATAGAAACTCCAAGCAATCCATTAATTCTTTAACAAATTCACAGTGATTAATTAAACCAATTACCTTATTGTCAATGGAATTACGAATCTATAGATAAACGCAGACATCTTCCTCCATCCACTGTTCTTTCAAATCATCCGTTGGTGGGTCCTTAGTGAGATGAGTAGCCATACGACACCCTTACATAAAAGCACCTGTTTTACTCCATTTCAAATAATTGAGTCCATTCAGTTTGTGTTTCGTGATTTTGGACATCATCAGAACCACTTCCGACACTAAAGCAGGCTTCTGATCGTCCGACACCACAACATACTTCTTCTTGGCTGTATCACTCATTAGAATAACAGAGAGAGTGCCCTAGAGACAAGAAACAAAAAAATTCCTTGACGAAACCCTAGGTCTGCAGCAATTTTTCACTTAAAACACCAAAAATAGTTGGAGTTTTGCAACACAAACTAGATGGATGGACTCCCCGAGCCAAGATGCACCCTCCTGTAGTCGTCAGAGATTGACCGGACAGCCACGCGCCCCCACGCTCGGCCCTAGCGTAGTGCGTGTGAAACAAGGCAAATCATTAGATCAGCACGTGAGCAACAAGCTCTGTGTTTCTGGCCACCAAACTTGGTGGCGGTGGTCATTGGTGGCTAATGCTCCTCCTTAGGTGGGCGGTGTTACCCTATGCACCCTTAAGTTGGTGTTTCAAAAAAACACCCCACGACTCTTCTCCTCTTCTTTGTTTTTCCGAAAATTCTCTCAAAAATTTGCCTTTTCTAGGGCAAATTCAAAACCAGGCTTTGATACCATGTAATAAGAGATAATTGAAGGAAGAATTGTATCTTTCATTGATCACAAACAACCTATTTATATACAAGACAATCCTAAACCAAATAGGAAAGAATATGAAGTTTCCTAACTCTACATGAATACATGCTTCCTTTTTTCAACTAGTTTCTAATTCTACAATACTATAACAGTTGTCGAGGGTTGATAAGTTTCAGTCTAGGGCGAACTCCCAGTTTGATGAAGTTGTGGGTTATGATTGGTGGAAAGACAATTGTCTGGTTAAATATTGTGTATTTTTGGGTTTTTCTATAGCGGTGTTCGAGAAGGAGATTATTGACTTCTGTGAAGGTTTAAAGCTAATTGGAGTTAAGGAAAGAGAAAGGGGTAATTGGCTTTCTCTAATTATAATGGCCTGAGTAGCAAGAAAGAGCCTTGCAAAAATAGAGGGGACTTGCTTCTCAAGCTTAAATGTAATTAAAGATATTGTCCTGTAACGTTAGAGGGGTGAATAATCATGACAAGAGGAAGGTTATAAAGGCCTTTATTAAATTCCAAAGAGCAGATTTGGTGTATCTTCGGGAAACAAAGATTCACAAATTTTCAATTGGGTAGTACACAGTCTTGATGTAGGGAGATTCCTTGAGTGGGGATGCTGTGAATGTTGTGAAGGGGCTGCTAGGGGGATTCTCTTGTTTAAGGACAATAGGGTTATAGAGCTAGTTGATATGGCGGTAGGACTTCTTTCAATTTCATGTCTTTACAGAAACCGTGAGGATGGCTTTCAACGGATTTTTTCTAGGGTCTATGGTCCTATAGAAAAGAAGAAGAAAATCTTTCTAGGAGTGAGGGTCAATAAGGGGATTGCGGAATGGTCCATGGTGTGTCGGGGGTGATTTCAATGTGATTCGGTTCCCTTGTGAGCTTAAAAGGGGAGGAAAGGTTTCTTCTTCAATGAGAAGGTTCTCAAAAGTTCTTGACGACTTGTGGTTGAGAGATATCCCTCCCTAGGCGGGTCCTTTTACCTTGAGGAGTAGCCGAAACAATCTGTCCAGATTAGACTTTTTTTGGTTTCAGAGGATTGGGAGTGCCATTTCAATTGTGTTGTTCAATGTACCCTGTCTAGATCAGTCTCCAACCATTTGCCAATCCTGCTTGATAGAGGAGGGTTTAGGAAATGACCCACTCCTTTTTGTTTTTAGAAGATGTGGTTAAAAGTAGAGAGTTTTAAGGAGTTGTTGAAAGGCTAGTGGCAAGGTTTGAAATTCAGTGGCTCTTTCAGTTTCATTTTGGTTGCTAATTTGAAGACTCTGAAGGTCATCTTAAACATGGAATAAAGAGGTGTTTGGAAGGGTTGGGGAAAGAAAAAGTGAGGCCTTGTGTAGAGTGGCTTACTGGGATGATCAAGAGGACCATGCGTTGCCTCTCTCAGAGGAAGTGTTGTGGAGGCAGAAGTCTAGAGAAATTTGGTTGAAGGAAGGTGACGGAATACTGAATTTTTTCATCGGATGACTAATTCCCACAGGAGAAGAAATTACATGAAAGAGATCAGAATTAACGGTATGTGGTTAGAGCAGGAGGCTGCCATTTAGAGGGGCATCATTGATGCTTTTCAGTGTCTTCTTACTGATCCAGGTGGGTGGTGCCCTAGTCTTTTGGGTCTTAGTTGTAGTGAAATTGGTGAAATGTGGTTGCCAAGCTAGAAGAAGGTCTCTCCGTTGAGGAGGTATTCTCGACATTGTCAGATTTAAAAGGGGACAAAGCATTAAGCTAAGATGGTTTCCTAATCGCCTTTTGGCATTTCAGCTTAGATTTTGTGAAGGAGGTCATGAGTTCTTTTAAAGAGTTCCTCAAGTAGAATAAATTTGTTATAAGTATGAACATTACTATTTTGGTGCTGATTCCAATATAGGGAACACGGTTGACCTTAAAGACTTTAGGCCCATCAATTTTGTGGGCTTGTTTGTACAAAACTCTTGTGAAGGTGCTTGCTAATAGGTTGAAAATGGTGGTGGGAAAGGTAGTGTCTTCGGTCCAAAATGCTTTCATTTAGGGAAGACAAATCTTAGATGCAGTTTTAATTGCAAATGAGACTATTGTTTCTTTGTTAAGAAGAAAAGAGAGTTGGCTATTATGCAAGCTAGACATTGAGATGGAGTATGGCCACCTGCATTGGGACTTTGTGCTTCTTGGAGAAGATGGGTTTTGGAAGAAAGTGGGTAAATTGGATTAAATGGTGCAACTCTACGGTGACCTTCTCTATATTGGTGAATGACACCCCTGCTGGTTGTTTTCTGAGTTCTAGGGGTTTGAGGCAAGGGGTCCCTCTTTCTCCTTACCTCTTTGTGATTGGGATTGGAGGCTTTGAGTCGTCTCATTGTTAGAGCAGTAGAAGGATGGGGCGGAGAGGGGCTTGCTATTTCTCATTCTTTGTATGCAGATGGGATCCTTTTTTTTTTTTTTTTTGTGAGGCAAATGAATATCATTTGGTGTACCTCAGGTAGTAATTAATGTGGTTTGAGGCAATTTTGGGGTTGAGGATTAAGTTAAATAAAAGTGAGATAATACCGATGGGGAGGTTGAAAATGTGGAGGACTTAGCTCTTGAGTTAGGTTGCAAGGTAGGGCACTTCCCTCCTCATGTTTGGGACTTCCTTTGGGGGCTCATCATAATTCGATGGTTGTGTGGGATGGTATAGAGGAGAGTTCCGAAAGAGGTTGGTTTGTGGAAGAGGCAATACATTTCTTATGGTGGGGGGATTACACTCATTTGAAATACTGTATCTAGCAGGCCAATCTACTTCATGTCTTTATTACGCATGCCCAGATTGGTCGGATTGAGATTAGAACAATTTCAAAGGGATTTTCTCTGGGGCAAGGATGCTTTAAATAAAAAGCCTCACCTTGTCAAGTGATTGACGGTGTGTTTAGATAAAAAGAAGGGGGCTTTGGAATCATATACTTCTTTGAGCTAAATAGAGCACTTTTGTGCAAGTGAATCTTGCATTTTGCAAATGAGAGTGATTCCCTTTGGAGAGATGTCATCAGTAGAAAGTTTGAGGTGGAAATAGGGGGTTGGTGCTCGCGTGAAGTTAAGGGAGATTATGGTGTTGGCTTTTGGAAAGAGATTAGAAAGGAATGGGAGATTGTTCTCCCTAATGTTATATGTTCTCTATAGGGGATGGTAGAAGGGTGTGCTTCTAGAAGGATATTTGGTGTGTGGAGGTGGCTTTGTGCATATCTTTCCCCTCTTGTTTGCTTTGGTAGCTCATAAAGAGGCTATGGTAGCAAATGTTGGGATTTCTTGAGGGAGGAGGGTGGGTGGACTCCTCGCGTTTCCAAACCTTTTAGTGACTTGGAACTAGAGGGGGGGTAGAGAGATTTTTTTAAACTCACCAAGATAAGAAAGTATTCCCTAGTCAGGAAGATAAGCCTCTTTTGAAAGGGGCTAAGGATGGGCGTTTCATGGTGGAGCTACTCTATAGGGTCTTGTGTTAGTCAAATGTAGTCTTGTTCCCATATCGTTCCATTTGAAACCTTTGTGTTCCTGCTAAGGTTTTTTTTTTTTAAATTAATTAATTAATTAATTTTTTTTTCGGCCATGAGGAAAGTTGTTAACTTTGGATCAATTAAAAAGGAGGGGAATCGCCCTAACCAATAGATGCTTCCTTTATGAAGACGAGGAAGAGACGATCGATCACATCTTAGTGCACTGCTCAAAGGCTAGGATGCTGTGGGATCTTATTTTAGCCCTTGTTAGCGTTAAATGGTCTTTCCCTTCAATTGCTAGTGAAACCCTACTTACTTGGCATGGATCCTTTGGGGGTAAGGGGCACAAAAAGCTTGGATAGCAGCCCTCATTTGCCTTTTTTGGATTATTTGGCATGAAAAAAAATAGAATTGTGTTTGACAACGAGAAGATTTCAGTTCGTAGGATACAAACTTCCTTTCTTTCTAATTTATGGTACTGGACAAATATGTGCAGTGTTGAAAGAGACCCAGTTTTTTGTTTAATTTTTTGATTTGGATGGGTTGTAGATGAGGGCTAGTGAGTTGTTTTTTTTTTTTCCTTTCTTTTTAATCTCTTTTGTACAAACCTTGGGTCCTTTTTGTATACCTCTTGTATGCTTTGGTGCTTATTCTTTTAGAGTTGATATAATTTCGGTGCTTTTACCTATCCAACAAAAAAAAAAAGAATAAGGGCCATGAAAAGCTGTTGAAAAAGAAAGATAGACGAGACTTGAAGGTTTCGATTAGGCTTTGATACCATGCGGAAGAGAATGATTGTTTTTTTCTTCATTCCTTAATCACAAACTGATACAATATTTATGGTGTAAAATCCTACAAAAATAGAAAACTTACACAAATTGGGAAGCTGACTATTCCTAAAAACCCTCCAACCTAGGAATCAAGAAAATGAGATTGGAAAATATACAGCTATGACAATCTTAGGAATCAAAGAATATATTTCCTTTGTTAAATCATTCTGATTTGTCAACATATACATTCATTTAGCATTTATAAAGCCTTGGGATGTGGATTCCTTGTGTTTCTCGATCTTCTACTTCATCTCAACATGCTAAAACTGAAATTTTGTTGTATTCTCTGGTGATTGTAGATGGCTTATTTGGAGGAATGGGCTCTTGTTGAAAGGGATCATTCTAGTTCTTTGCATGGAGCAATAGAAGCTTTGAAGGCCAGCACTCTCCGTCTTCCAGTTGTTGGAGCAATAGTATGCGCGCCTTTAATTTTTATATTTAATCCTCCCTAAATAATCAACACCACCCCCAAAAGCTTGAAATATTTCTGCAATGGTATCTAAAAGTGCACAAAAAATGATGAAAAATCCTTCCAAGAATTATGAAATCATATATGGGAATTTTGATGAAGAAAAAAAAAGGGGGAGATGAGTAACATACGAATCCAAAGACTGAAATCCATAGACCTTGACGATATTTATTTATTTTTCATTGTTTAAACAGGCAGATATACAAAGCTTGAAGGATGCTGTTGGTTCAGCAGTTGATGTAATGCAGGCTATGGCATCCTCAATTTGCTCTCTTTTGTCAAAGGTAAACACTATTCTGCTTCTGCTTGTTTCTTCTGGGAAGTTTGGCTTTCTGGCTTTTCTAGGGCCGACACTTACGAATGCAGAGGAACAGAATGACGTAGAAATCAAAACCATTAATGTTGAGGGGTGCAGGTGGAGGAAATGAACTCCTTGGTGATTGAAATGGCCGATGTCACTGCAAAAGAGCGAGCTCTGCTGGAACAATGCCGCGACTTTTTGTCCACATTGGCAGCCATGCAGGTGATATCTATTGCCTTCTTTGCCTTGTCCATTCAAACTAATATATAATTCCCACTAGCTCATCTCTTTAAGTGATTGCTTGTTGAAAACAGGTTAAATACAGTAGCTTGAGAACACATATACTACAACTAAATCGTCCACCGGACACCAGCAGCCTCACAACAACAACACCACTCTAAAACTGATCTCATCTCATCATCTGACTCTTGCAGTAATCAAAATGCTCTAACATGACCCCCAACCAACCAACCAACCAACCAACCTACCTACCTACCTTTTCCTTCTTTCATTCACCTGAGGTAATCAAAAACAGAAAAACCGATCTCAATCTCCCTAGTTTTTGGATTCTCATATTAGCATTTTCGCTACCAATTCAGGTATTGTATCATCTCTCTTAGCATGCAAAGATTACAGAAAATGTGCTGCCTGAACCCCATCACTAATTTCCTTGTATACAACAACTGTGTTACTAAGAGAATCAATAACTCTTCACCCTTCTTTGCCAAAAGAATCTGATTCTGTATATATATGTAATGTCTGTTTTGATTCCTGTTTTCTCTCTCTAGTAGCTTCTCGGTTTCATGTTTTTCTTTCTTCTTCTTCTTCTTCTGCTTTATTAAAAGAACCTTTGTTATTGCTATTTTCTATAATTAATATTAATAATAATATAATTTTACATTGGGAAACCTAAAAAAGAAATGTGGAATTAGAAATCAAAGTAATGTCCCAAAATAATCTTTAAGAAAAAAAAAAATCAATACATGTTTTAAAAATAATATTTAAACTAATGTGTCCGAGATCCAAGTCACAAAAACCATATCGGTTCTAAAATTTTAAAAATAATTAAAATCATAAATGATGATTAAGGTTATAGGCTTACAAGTTAAAATCGTGATTGGTGATGATAGTTTTAATTATTTTAAAAAAATTTAAGAATATTTTTATCAACCATATTGGAACTTTTAAGTTTAAAATCATAGTCATCTTATTTTTTTAATTGTTTAAAAAAATTTAAAACCATAGCCACCATCAACTTAACTTGAATCCCATATGGTAGACGAATTAGTTTGAGAATAATTTTTGAAAAATATGTATTAGTTTGGGAATTTTTTTGAAAGGTTATTTTGGGGACAAAAAGATGGTAAGAAAATCATTAGGGTAAAAAGAGGGAGAGGAGTTCCGGCACATGCGGAAGTGAGGGGAGGTGGGGGGCCCTACTTGGCCAAACCTCCTCTGTCCTCTCTCTCAAATAGAGTCCTGACATTTAGTCACGTGCTTCATTTATGTACAAGTTGCAAGTCGCCGCCCCCTCCTCCCTTTTACTGTCGTGGAATATCTATATCTATCGCCTGGGCTTCTTGTCTTTTCAATTCATCACCCAAGGCGGCTCCGCTCGCCCTTTCTTCTTTACTAAATAAATATATATATCTTCTTCCAAAGAACCAAAAGACAAAGATATAATTACTAGATCAAATGTTTGTGAGAGCAAATCTCTCGGAACATGGGATTTGCCCACCACTAAAGGCATTATCTTCTTCCTTTATCCTTTGGTTTTAACATTTTTCAAATGTATTATTATTTGATTATTGGGCATTTGACCACCACCCATAGTTTGAGGACCGGATGGGTAGATCTATCACCTAACCAAACAAAAAAAAAATAGTACTATTCTCTTCTCCATTATCGGCTACAATTTAATGTTTTTTGCTTTTCTTTTCCACTTTTTTTCTGTTCAAAAAGCCTACTATATATCTAATGTAGACGCCAAAATGAAATCTTAATCACAAAACATCTCAACTAACAACTGGTGAATCATGCTTCAGTCAGTATCAGTTCAATGCAGCAACTTACACAAATATTGAAGTTTGGATTGTAAAATTGATTTCATTTCATCTCGCTGATCTTTAAATTTCATTTGTTCACTGTTTGGGAAGAAAAGGACCAAAAGGTGGTACACAAAAGAAGAAAGAAAAATATCATCTCATATATTTTTAGAATATTTCAAGTTTTCATTTGATCTGATCTCACATGCCGCTGAGATGAATTCTGAAAACTGGAGACGATTTCCATCCACTCTTTAAAGGAATAATCTCAGTGCATTCCCTCCGCCTCCTAAAGCATTTTCGCGCGTCGCCGTCGCAAAATCGTCCGGAGTCGTCCTCGGTCTCCGCTTCTCCGCTTCTTCCTTCGACATACCGGTTGCCGAGCCATGCTTTGCTCGGAGATCGACATCCGTCGATCTGTAATCATTATCTGCTGGCTTCAACAGGTAGTTCTCCGCCAAGTATTCCTCAGATGCCGGCGTCTCAACTCCGTCAAGATCGAGAAACTCCGGCAGCGGCCCTAGCTCGCCTCCGCGGAGCACCGTCTCCACTGCCGACTGGCACACGTGCCAGTTCCCGCTCCACAGAAGCCCCACCGCTCCGAAGACCGGATTCACCGTCCGACCACACGCTTCAAATAACAGAGACTGAAACAAACCTGGAAAACATCAAAAACATGATCAACGCGCGAACCAGAAACCTCACGCTCGCGCACACAAAGAGATATCGATATGGTTTGAGGAATACATACATGGACGTTGCTTTTCCGGCACGGCGGTGATGGAGGCCATGAGATCGGCACGGCCAAAGAACTTGGCGACAAAAATGGTGGCATTTGCTTGAGCCTCAGGGCTGTGAATCCACTCCAAACACTGCCGAAGTATGCAATTCTCTCTGCAACCTTTACGAAGAACTCTGCAGCCGCTGCAACTCATCTCCTCCGGCGATGAACAACCGATTCGGCAAACTCCGCTACAGATTATTAGCTTCTAACTATAGTTTCATAATTATCTTCGTAGTGTTAGCGGTCGTCGAGGTCAAGGGATATAAAGATTAAAGATCCCCAACCAATCAACCCACCTACCCACCCACGTCTTTGAGGTGTCTTCTGAGAGAGAGGAGGACTATTTTATAGGGAAAAACTGGGGAGTAACTAACCACGGTTAAATAGATCTAACCATGGTCGGGTGGGGCTTTGGACTTCCCAAGTCGTGGGCGATGACGGCTCCATGTCTCCGCGCACTGTTTGGCGCCTTCGCTTCAGGGGGTAACAATGGAAAATTATATTCATCCCCTTTCTTTTTCTATTTTATTTTGACATATTTCACCCAATCAAACTTAAAGGTTTTGGCTAACCCAAACCAACGATGTAAAAACGGAATCCAAAGCCACCAAAAAAGTTATTAATTTACGGTTAAATCTGAGATCAATAATATCACACACTCATGTTGCGATATTAGATTAATAGTCAAAGATTTTCTATTATAATTTTTTCTTATTACTATTTTTCTGTGTTAGACAAATAACTTAATTATAAATAATATCAGAGGATTCTACCATCTCTATAATATGTATATGTAAAGATACGTAATTATTATGAATAAAAATATTTTTTTTCTATTTTACAAGTTTCCAGACGAGCCACGAACCTTAAATCATTATTCAATCCTTAAACTACGATCAATTCAGATTCAAACATCTATCATCAAATTCCACTCCTCATAATTATTCAATATGAAGGTTCATCATTCAATTCAGAATTGTATCGATCGGCACTCAACCATGACCAGTGGTCTCAAAATGCTGTAGGACGCAAATTGTCGAAAAAGAGAAATCCTCCTTCATCAGGCACATCGCGCCACCTAAGGAGAGCATGGCGCGCGGTGCCAGATTCGTACAATCAAGGCCAAGACATTGGCACGTCTATGTCCTCGAGACATGGTCGACATTCGCACCTACCGTGACGATATTTGGAAAGCTCGTCTAAAGCCTTTTATGATGAAGCGCATGGAATTACGTGCTTTAATTAACTGTGGTGGCTTTCTCCGCTAAACAAATGGGCGCATCACTCTCTATATTATGGAGAACTCGACCGAAATTTTCAAAGGAGTCGGGATCATCGTGATAGGGTGGTCATGGCGACGAGACAGAGACAGATCCTATCAAAAATCACAAGAACAAAGGGTGCATATCTTTCTCAACAGATGTATGAGCCGAGCAAGTGCGCGCGAATTCAAGGGCCGATCCTATCCCCCGAATTAGAAGAGTGCAGGCCCTAGCTCATCACGAAGATACCCGACAAGAGCACTGACGAATCTGACAACCTGAAAATTCTCGGCTTTATCCATGGTGACTTGGAACCGATCTAATCAAAACCGGTCCCCTCAACACCAACAAGACCAAAAAAGGCCCATCCATCCTAAGACTACTAATGGTGGTGACAAATCATCATACAAATGCACTCGCTGTGATCAAACTGGTCATACAAAAAGTCAATGCTATGAACTAGTGGGATATCTAGAATGGTGAGATCATAGTCGTGTTTCCCGGAAGAAGAATTCCAAGAAGGCCTTTACTGCTGCAATTGTTGAAACAAAGACAGAGGATGATAGCGATGAAAAGTCCTCAGCATTAGTAGCAACAACAAGTAATGGTGGTAAGGTTTTAAATATTTCCACACCTGTTTCTAATAGTGCATGGATAATTGATTCCGGGGTGCTACGGATCATATGACATTTGATTTTAGACAAGTTTCACCTCTTAATTCTTCCTCACAAAATTCTATTTCCACTGCCAATGGTACCTTAATTCTGATTATTGGGGATGGATCCTTGTCCCTCACTAACACCTTGAATTTAAATTCTGTTTTGGTTGTTCTCTCTTTGAATTATAATCTTTTATCAGTTTCTCAAATAACCACTGTCTTATTTTGTGTTGTCATTTTTTCGCTTGAATTTTGTGTATTTAAGGACATCTGGACAAGGCAGACGATTGGTTGTGGTGTTAGGCAAGGGAAGTCAGATATCGACTTTGGCGGTATAAAAGTTCGGGATGAAGCCGCGCTGCTTTAAAGATCGGGGTTCAAAAAAAAAAAAAAAAGGAAATATGAGATATGGTTATGGCATCGACGCCCAGCATGTCTCTTTTCGTTACATGAAGAAATTATTTCTCAGTTTATTTGCAAACTTTGATGTCTCTAGTTTCAAATGTGATGTTTGTGAACTCAGAAACCATCGTGCTTCGCTTCCATTAACCTGATTAAAAGTCCAGCTTCCTTTTACGATCACATACATTCTCGATGTTCAAATTCCATCAAAATTTGCACATTCGTGATGGATGGCGTTGGTTTGTTACTTTATCGATGATTGTACCAGATGACTTGGGTATGTTTGATGAAGTCCACAAAAGTACGAAATTTCATTTATTTCAAAATTTTCATATAATGTGGCTCAGAGTCGGCACAATGCATAGGTTCAAAGCCTCGTATGACAATGGAGGTGAATATTCAGCTTTGAATCGTTTTATTTGGAAGCCCATGGAACCATTCATCAAACTACTTAGTTCGATACACCCCAAATGTAATGGGGTGGCGAGTGAAAAATCATCACTTATTAGGAGGTCATTCGTGGCTTCATTGATGTAATGATATGCCTTATCCTATCGGGGACACGCACTCTACCTCTTAGCAAAGATATTTGGATCAACCGTACCTTCTTCTAGCACTATTGATTTACGCACACCATCCTGTGCTCTCATTGAAGCAATTGTTGCTCTAGCTCCACCCAAACTTACCTCCTCATGTCTTTGGTTGTGTAGCATTTAGTACATCTTCATAAGCTACAACAAGAACAAGTCGACACTCTCGAGCATCGCTGGATGTGTCTTTTAGTGGTATGCCGCGATCAAAAGTGGGTAATCGATGCTATCACCCTCCAAGCAAAACAAATGTTTGTTACAATGGATGAAGCCATGAAGACTCGATAAGAGTTTTTCCTCCGAGCCTAAACTTCAAGGGAGAATCTGAAGAAGTTCAAGCCTAGACTATGATTTTCCGATCTCTATAGAAGGGGAACTCTCCTCGAACCTGTAACAACTGAATGGGAATGAAAAGGAATGTTCCGAACTTGGTAATGAGAATGTCGGTGGAATTAGATTCGAAAGGTGGCAATTGGGACCACAAAGGTGATGAACGTGATGAAGACTCCAGACAATGAAGTCATGGATCAACCTCCATCCAATCTCTCGCACCACAGCAACCGATACACCAAACCACCGCTGGCGAGGACGGTCTCGTCAGAAGGTCTCAACCACTAAGAAAACAACTACCACCGCTGGCCAAACCGTAGGAGTTCCCAAACCCACATATGAACCCAAACTTTCTAGTAAAGTTAAATATCCTATGAGCGGTTATAAATTAACAATTACTATTCGAATCAAATAAGTCATTTGTAAATCAATTATCTATCAGACTATTCCTAATGGGGCAGCAGAAGCCTTAGCCGACCCAAGGTGGGAAAAAGCCGCTATGAATGAGAGATGAAATCCTTGCTGTAAGAACGAAACTTTAACTTTGGCTGACCGTCCCTCCGTGCAAGAAACCACTGGATGTCGGTGTTTATACTCGAAGCACAAAGCGTATGGTACACCGAATCGCTTTAAAGCGAGATTGGTAGCAAAAGGGTACACCCAAACCAATGAAATTGATTATACAGATACATTTGCACCTGTAACTAAAATCAACACAGTTCGAGTTTTATTGTCTCTAGCTGCGAACTGGATTGACCATTACAACAATTTGATGTGAAAAACGCCTTTCTGCATGTTCGAAAAAGTGTACATGGATTTCAATACCACCGGCATACCGTATGCATCATTCGAAAGTGCAAATTAAAGAAATCGCTGTACGGGCTAAAACACCCCAAGAGCATGGTTTGAAGGTTCACAAAGTCCATGAGGTCTTTTTGCCACCATCGAGTAATCCTGTACCACACTTTATTCTTTGAAAACAAAGATGGAAGATCACCGCCCTTATCAGGTATGTCGATGACATGGTGGTTACAGGAAATTACCTTGATGAAAGGAAGGCTCTACAGTTACTTATGAAGCCGACCAAATGAAAGACCTTGGTCACTTGAAATATTTTCTTAGGATCAAGTGTCTCGACGAATAAAGAGATTTTCGTCTCCAAGAAAATATGCTTGGGGATTTGCTGTAGAAACTCGGGTATGTCAACATGTCAACTAAATTCGATACACTAGTAGAAGAAGGATTGAAGTTATGTGTCGAGACTAATCAAACCCGTCGATAAAGGGAGATATCGCAGGCTCGTTGGAAGATCGATGTACTTAGCCCACACTAGCCGACTTACCTATGCATTGAGTATTGTTAGTCGGCTTATGCATAATTATGGAGAACAACATATGAATGCAAAGTATGCATTTTAAGGTATCCAAGTCCGCTCTTGGAAATGGCATTTTTGTTCACTAAAATGTAGATCGTTAAAGTGTGTGAGGCATATAGTGATGCTGACTGGGCTGGAGCAATAGATGACAGACGATGACTGATATTTCACCAAAGCAGAATTCCTGCTATAATGGAGGGCGCAAGATAATGTTGTTGCACGCTTAGCGCAGAGGCTTCAATTTAGGTATGACACTTGGAATATGCAAGACAAGCGATAAGACTTCTATCACGGATTTGTGCCATTCGCTGTGTACCGATTTGGCTTTGATTGCGATACAAAGCAAAGATGTGATATTACTCATAACTGTACAACACGTATCAAGACAAAGTATGTGGAGGTAGACATATTCTCATTATGAAATCGATTTAAATCAATGAGCCGCTTCAAGATTCGATCCAAGATCAATTCGACTACATCCCTCACCAAAGTCGTTTCAATGAGTGTTCTCAAAGTTTTAAGCAAGTCAGCATGTGTGACATCTAATGCACCAACTCACGTGAAAGGTCATGATATTGTGATTAATAAATAAAACATCTCTCTATCAGAATTATTTCATTACTATTATTCTCTCATAGGCAAATAACTTAATTATGTTAATAGCTTGATTGGTAGATCTCTACTATCTCTATAAATATGTACATATAAAGATACATAATTATTATGAATAAAAAATATTCTTCTCTATTTTACAAGTACTCCAATAAATGATGTCATAAAAAGAGTGGGTTGCGAAAGGTTTCAAATCGATCAATTCATTTGGTTCCACGATTTAAAAGAGTGGATTGGTTTGGCTAATCGATCTGATTTTTAAATTATTGACCCAAACATAACCGGATCAAAATTTAAAATTTTCATTTTCTTAGTTTCTAGTTATATGATGCACTAAATTATCTTTAATGAAATTAATAATTAAAATCATAAAAAATTAACTCAAGAACCACTAAGCAAATTGGTATACTAATGCTTCCCCACAATCCACATTCAAAACGTTGGTCCATCAATTAAGATCTTGAAAACTTTGTTCCAACTTTGATTGGCAGATCCCAAAGAGATAAGGATTTGTACCCTTAGAAAATCAATCCCCTTCATTGATTCTTTAATTGGGACCTTTTTTTTATTCTTCACTTCTACCTTATGTGTATCTAGTCATCTTCTATGTCATTTATACATTATTACCAACTCCATACGAGTATTGACTATTGTCATCACATGGAAAACATGAATAATTCACTTCAATAATAGTGTTGTTCTTTTAATAACTTATTTATGTATTTTTTTAATGGTAGAGACGGAGGGTTGAGTGTGAATGAAAAAGAGATTAGTTGTGAAAAACTATGTCATAAGTTCTCTTTCCAATTTATTTAAAAAATTAGGATGAAAAAGACTTGAAATGAAGGTCATATCTCTTGATTTTAAAAATATTTGATAAACAGGGTAAAATATTTTATAAAAGATCCAATAAACTTTTACATGACTTGCGAAACCTAAATACGGTATTTATCTACCATATACTATAGCATTCTAAGGTTTACTACGCTACTTGTAGATAAGGTTTGTTGGATATTTTATCAAATATTTTACCTTTTTTATTAAATATTTATGAAATTAGGGCACTTGCTCTTAGTTTCAGGTCTTTTAATCATAAATTTTCAAACAAATAGAAATGAGGACCCCATAACATAGTTTTCCCAAAATAAATTGTGAGGGCAAAAATCTAAGTTATTTTCATAGGCAAGAATCAATTGGATGGTATAATAGTAATATGATTTTTTTTCCTCAAACTGAGAATTACAGGGTGAGATCTTTTGAGAAACCTTTTCACATTGGTATGATATTTTGGGTTTGAGACACTCATGGTTTTGCTTTTGGACTACTCCAAAAGACCTCATATTATTCATACTTATTAACTCATAATCTTCCTATTACTAATGAGACTTTGGGGCAGAGCCAATGTGTACCTGGAGGGGTGCACATGCCACCCCACGAAATTTATTTGAAAATGGAAAATCGAACCCTTACCAATATAATCCCTTAAGATTTCAGTTGTTACCATTATGCTATAGTGCTTTTAAGGCAGTGAATCCCTCCTTGAATTAAATAACCAACTATTGTCTCCCTCGAGCCATTTCTTGGTATGGCTCTTGGTTCCGCCATTGTTTGGGAATTGGGCCCACACCCAACAAAATCCTTGTATAAGCATGTTTTTTTCTCAAAAAGTTAAGGGGGACATTTGCCCTTCATGCCCTAAGTAGCTCCGCTCTTGCCTATCCAGATGATTTTAGTTGGAAAAAAAATTGTCATTTCATGTAGCTTTGAGATAAACGTCCAATATACAGCCCAAAACTCCGAACTTATCTTACAGCTAAGTGAAAATCGACATAATAATTGATTTCATGCTTAACCCACATAGTAAGTAACCTTTGCTTAGTTTATTAATAACATTTGGATAGCCAATTGCCACATCACAATTACGCGGCCTAGTGGGTTTCGTTCCTTTAAACTTGTGTGGAAAACAGTTCCTTTAATTTTGTTTAGTAACCTTTGCTTAGTTTAAGAGTCATTCATAGATGTTTTCTATGTTTACTTGGTGGATTAATACAAGCATTTTTGTTTGTTTCCATGCCTACATGTTTTCTTTGCTAATTATGGGCTGAGTAAGGGTAGAGGTTGGTTGGGCTCTCATCCACAGGCCCAATTCAGATTTAAGGTTAAACCCAGACCAGAAAACTTTAAAAGCTCTTCAACAAAACCATATAGTGGGCCTGCCTTTATAAAGGGCAAAATCGTCACTTTGATCCTTATTGGTTCCAATTTTTGAAAACTGTTCTTAAAAACAGTTTTTGAAAATATAGTAAACACGATTTTGGTATTCTTTGTATTATAAATGTTCTCAGTGTTTTTCAAAAAATGAGGATAAAACAATTTTTTACTGTTCTTTGTGTTTATCAGAGCAAAAATACAATTTTAAAAAACAAGAACTAAACATACCCACTGTTATTGCACTTGCACTTCTCAAAGTTGAACTAACTGATGTACCTTTGCTGGAATTTTAAGAGGAGAGAAATAAAAAATATAAGTGAAAAACAACGTGCAACTCTCATTTGATCTTTCAAACATTTAAAAATGCCTATAAATAAGCTTACAATAGATAAATTAAAATAAAAATAAATAAACTAACTTTGACCTACTAATTTATCTCATTCATAACTAATTCTCCACATTTATTACGTTGATAAAAACTCTCAAACAAGATGACTCACTCTCATAATTAAATAAAAATAAAAATTTTCTTAACTAATAGGAATTATTGAGAGACAAACTTTGAATCAGTCTTCAACACACCCCCTTGATTCAAAGTTTCAGAATTTTTTTTTTTTTTTTTTTCATGGAGCACTTCTCTCCATATTTTTAAATTTCACAAGACATCTCTTCACCTCTACGACATGTTTCATCTGCTGATGCACTCTCTCATCAACCTTTACTACATAGAAAGACTTCTAAAATTCTTTTACGCACTTCTCACCACCACTCCAAAAGAGTTTCTTTAACTTTACCACATTTGCTTGTTTCATTTTTGTTCTAATTGTTCTCATTTGCTTTCTCTTCATTCAAAAGCTCTTCGAGCTCTTATTGGCTCAAGGATCCTAACAATATTAGCCTCCCAGCCAATAAGTCATTGACTCTCAACTCAACGAAAGCAACATCCTATTTGTGACCCTGAACTTGTATAGACAAATCTTGACGTGAAGAATTTAATTTCTAGGCATTGGCTCTTAATTGAATAACCTTGATCCTTAGTGGCTCCGCAGAACGGAGAATAGCTTCTAGCTTCAATCCTCTCTCAATCAACTTCTTGGCATGTACCTCTTTGTTAGCATCGAGTTTCGGAATGATCTGACCAAATCTGTTAATCTCATCTTGCAACTGCCATCAACTACTGCACTTTCAAGACCTACGACTGATACCATGTTAGAATTTTAAGAGGAGAGAAATAAAAAATATAAGTGAAAAACAACGTGCAACTCTCATTTGATTTTTCAAACATTTAAAAATGCATATAAATAAGCTTACAATAGATAAATCAAAATAAAAATAAATAAACTAACTTTAACCTACTAATTTATCTCATTCACAACTAATTCTCCACATTTAAAAATGCATATAAATAAGCTTACAATAGATAAATAAAAATAAAAATAAATAAACTAACTTTAACCTACTAATTTATCTCATTCACGACTAATTCTCCACATTTATCATGTAGATAAAAACTCTCAAACAAGACGACTTACTCTCATAATTAAATAAAAATAAAAATTTTCCTAACTAATAGGAATTATTAAGAGACAAACTTTGAATCAGTCTTCAACAACCTTCTCAAAGTTTCTTTGAATAACTTTTAAAGAAAATAAAATATAATTAAAATTTATATATTTTTATATTAATGAATTAAAAAACATATAATAAAATTAAAACAAAAAATAAAAATAATTACTACTTATCATAATAACGAAAATGATAGAGCTCAATTGCTGTTTACAATGACTAGGCACCATTCTTGAAACTCATATTTAGTTGTAAACCATTCGACAACCCACTAGTTGCCTAAACCACTTACCCTGCAACCAATCCAAAGTCTCCTTCCAATCTACATGCTTCATTTTTGCTTTCAAGTTTAACATAAAACCACCAAAAATAGGCAAAAAAAACCCAGTAAAAAACCATTCCATATAATTTGCTTTGTATCATCATCAAGAGACTGAATGCCTCCTGTTTCTGGAGGGTGTGGATTTAGCTTCTTCTGGGTTGGCAGAACCAGTGCTCCCTGATGAATCCGACCCGCTATTCTCGCCCTGCCCCGACTTGCTAGACCAGAGCTTAGTAAAGATCTTCCTTGACATGAGCAATCCTTTCATTTTGTTCATGGCAGCCTTGTCAATGCTGCTGCCTTTTCCATCCCCACCGTTCCGGTCACTTGCTCCCACTCCATTGCCCAACCTTAAGGAAGCTAGCTCCCCCTTTATGGCCTTGAGCTCCTCCAGAGTTGCTACAGCATCCCAGTCTTCTTCTGTGTTGGTTGTTACTGACCTTGAGCTGCCATGGGATGCACTGTTTAGATCCTTGATGACTTTTGGAAGGTCGGGGGTACTGCTACCTGACGTGGCCGTGGCCCGGACCTGCTCGAAAAAGAGTACCTGCACGACTACTCGCAATGGGAGTCTCTCATTCTGCACAGCATGCATGCATGCATCAACTGATAGCTTCTTGCAGTCCATCAACCTGCATATTCTCTTCCTCTCACTCTTTCCAATCCCAGGATGCTCCTGCAGCATTCCCCAATATATATATAAAATGGTTGTTCAAGTGTTATCATGTTGAAAGTGATGATCCTAATAGTTAGATTCTTTCTAAGGCTTAGCTTTATTACGTCGTTTGTTCTAATAGAAAATGGCTATTTCCTTCCTTCACCTTCCAGCATTTTCATTGCAACGAGCCTCGAGTAAATGCTCAAGGCCAGAAGAAGTTGATTCACAAATTTTATACCATATCCTAAAGTTCATGAAAAAGCATTAACACAAGAAACTAGCCACATATGGGATAGAAACAGTCAAGTGAACATAGGAGCTATAAAAATTAGACCCGTTTTTTTATTTGCTACATTCGAAGGAGTTTCCAAAACAAAAGCCTCTATATGAGATCAATAGCATTTTCACTATGCTTTAGGTTTTAAGATGGAAAATGAATCAAAAGGGAGTAATAGTCATACAAAAACAAAGTCAGTTGTGTTTCATAGTGTGAATCAAGGGCAGAATTTTGAGAAACTGTTACCTTGAGATACATGTCAATGGCTCGGTATAGACCGTCATGAGCAGGTCGAGCGAAACCAGACACTAGCTCTGCGAGATCAACGAACTTTGACAGAGGTAGATTTGGGTCCTTGGCAATTTCAGCAAGGTACCCATCCACCAGTTTTGCCACCATGAGTTTGGAAGCATCTGATAAAATCCCTGGCCTTCTTACTTCTTCCTGAAGCTCGGGGTCAGCTGTTGATTCAATCTCAGCATTCTGCTCTTGCTTCAGAAACTCCTCTACTATTTGCTGTACTGTATCAACATCATACCTTGTCATTTCCCCTTCTGGTGCTCGTATCAGGAGATCATTCACGGAAGCTTCCTCCAGTTGCTGTCCAATTCTCCTCACCAGCTCTCTTTTCGTTCTTTCTCTTGAATCCATAAAAATGGCCGCTTTTAATAACTTGATCATGAAACTACAAGAGACACTGCATTTCTCCACAGGCAAAAGCCACACGATTGTATCTACTGTTGATTGAAACTTGACCATTTCTCCATTTGGGATCATGCCCTTGGAGAAACCTGGTAGCCTTTTGAGAGCATAAGCTTTCAATGCTTCTCCAATCACTTCATGAGAAACTATTGCTTGTGTTTTAATACTCATCATAACACGCTTGTACAAATCGATTTCAACCTCACACAGGTCCTCAACCCACCAGTCCTTCGGAACCACTGGACGGTTTCCAACACCGTTCCATTTGGGATCATTACCATTTTCCTCTGAAAGCTTCTTCCGATTATAGGTATAGGACCAATCCACCCTGGAAACATCAATGGAAGCTCTAGAAGCTATAGAGTCAATGCAGTGACTGATCACCTTTAGGTCCTCAGAAAATGGTAAAAGAGACTTTGTAGTCTGAAGAACAATGATAGAATCCTTCCAGCTCCGAAAGATGCTAGAGCTAAGGAAAACTTCAACTTTGTAGATAAGGTTCCCTTTCTCAATAGTCTCATGCATCCCCAGATACTCAGCCGCACATCGAGCTGCAACAACATTGTAAGCATTGAGGGTGACAGTCATACCATAACAGAACTTGGCACATATCTCAAAGGCAGAGGGCCCCCCAGGAATATCAGGAATATGGACTTCATCACTGTTTCCTTCATTTGTGGCTGCAACCAATTTTTGCAATCGCTCACTCTTGGACAGTAATGGAAACTACAGAACCAGAATTTAATCAAGAAACAGTCTGAGATATGAATGACCATCACACCTATGTCATTTAATGCCATATGCCTACTATCAACATGATTAGGAGTAAAATATCTAACGTACATCAAATAACTAAATAACATTGAGCTAATGAGGATTGCAGCAGAACTCATTACTGACCATGTAATTATAACTCAGAAAAATACGATCAAATTACTGACCAGGAATAACTTGCACATGCTGAAGGAGTGATTAAATTTAAATGAATCGCATTATTAGTTTATAAAATGATAATGACACAAGTTGATGCCCAAGAGAAATCATATGCCAAAATGGCATCAGGTGAACAAAGTTTTCTGTGTTCATGTAGAAAAATGCAAAATTTATTGTTTGTTCATCACATGGTGAAAGACAGACATTTATACGTACATCAACAAATCAACTCACCTTATGCAGATAAAACTTCACCTCCCCAACATTAACCACAATGTCAGTTGCCAACTCTGATGCCACATACCTGCACATGCGAATATTCATCTGGTGATGTAGTCAATGCAATTTTATAAAGTGGAGATGATTGAATGCATTATGCCATCCATTTTTCTTTTTATTATTATTATTATTTTTTATTCAGCTTGTAAACATGTTTTAGAAGGGTCTTTTAAAAAATTCATAACTTTGTCCTATTTGTAACTGAGAACTACCAAATAGAATCTTATGTTTTCATTTACTTATTTATTTGAAGATGTACAATGTACAGTCATATCAAACAACAGTTCTCTTAAGCACATGAAAATTCGGAGTTATCAGCATGAGATTCTTAGCACAACAAAAAGAATCTGTTGCCGCATTCAGATTTCAAGACAGATTATTAATGGCAGCACAAAAGAGAACCAAGGTCTGTTTGTTTCAGAAAAAATTAATCATGGAAAGGGTGGTATTAAAGCTGTTAGATCATGAATGAAATGTGCCAATATGATTGCTTTGGTGTACTAATGTTGTTAGTACCATGCAATGTGAACAAACTCACATGTGAACAACCAGACTATCACCAGCAAAGCAGCTCCAAAGATAAAGTTTAATATTCTAGAACCATTTCCTGACTATCTGAGTTTGCTTACTAGGAACTGCCAATTAAAAAGATAAGTAATAATAATTTCAGCATGGTACTATTGAACTAATTTAGTGATAAACTACTGGTTATTCCAACATCTTTAGTTGTTATAGAATGCATCAATAATGTACATCCCTCTCTCTAGGGTGAGGCCATTCCACATTTTACAAAAACAGATGGCTGATCATAGACAAATGAATGGACGAACAAATACACAGAAAGATAAAACCCAATACTCTAGGAACCAACTCCGATACCATGCTGCATGATCAGTTATTTATCAACACTCAATCTAGATTACAAAACTACCTTGAGGGAGGTAAAATATGTAGATCAAGCAATAAGTATCCCAAAATTATATCCAAATCTTACTTCAACTTTCTTGTGCTCAAACTTTTTTTTTTTTGATAGGCAATCTTGTGCTCAAACTTTAGCCATAAACACAAAAATACTGTACGTTCTTCTTCTTTTTTAAGATTACGTTCAGAATTTTTGGGAGAATTTCTTATAGAGGACAAGTAACATCGGACATCCACGGTAAAATCACCAACAAAGTTTTCCTCCTCAAATGTAAAAAATCATGAATGAAACTATTGCACACATCCACTAGATACTAAAAAAAGGTACATAGTTCTACACTTCTACTCGATCAAAATGCACTTACTTCCAAGTGTCCTACAAATTCAACAAGTACATTTTTCATTCACATCCGCGATGCAACACCAGCCCCTTGGTATATCACCTCAATGTCGTGCTAAGGCTAATGGATTGATGGACCACCTTGTTTTTTTTTCTCTGAAAGGACTTCTAAGAAAGTTCTTAAAAGACAGAGAACAAGAGTGCTAACGAAAGGACTCTCAAGCTGCTTGAAGTCAACTGCAACCAGTAAAACCCTAGAAATATATGACATTGCATATTCAATGAACAAGATATAATATGTCAACAATTTCAAAAGCTTGAGAACTATTGAGGAATGGGTTAATAATGCATATCAAGCTAGCTCTCATAAGTCAACTCTTACTATATAACTCCATATTTGTGCAGTGACTAAACCTAGCTTCTTGTGACCATGCCAATTCAACAACCTTTCTTCAATCTTCTTCTTTCGCAGTGGGTGGTACTCTTAGCTTATGATACAGTTCCAATTCCATAACTCTGTCATTTTTTAACATGCCACACTTCTATCTTAATATTCTGATTTCAAATATATACATGTTAGGCCTTGTCGGATTTTCAAATGAATCCTTGCAAAGTCTACTCAAATTAGATGGATATGCAACACCAAATACATTGTTGATAAACTGGCTATTCAGTAAGCATGTAAATCCAGCTTCTTATGAACTAAGAGAAAATGTGAGATTCTGGGTGGTTTCAATCGCATGAAGCCTCACTACTTTCACAATTGCAGAGAGGGAGATAACAAAATAGTCCATCAAATTTTATTTTACATTTATTTTTCTTCCAAGATTAGCAAGAGTCATGGGTCAATGATAGTAGTTTAGATAGAGAAACCAAAAACTTGGTAGTCTTCAGTTACATAAACTTAACCCATATATGTGTGAATCTGGTGTACTCACACCCCACTATCAGAATCCAGATGAATCATATTTCTATGGAATCTGCAGCATCAGTCTACATAAAATATCCTCACATCCTGGACACTATATCCAAAATACTTCTTCCATCTATCCACCAAACCTAGGAAATGCCCAAGAATAGTCATTTCTTTTAACACCAGATTTACCTTATTCATTGTCATCTCCGCATTAAACCACTGTTATTAAATCTAAACACTACTTAAGCCATCATCACCAACTACTACTGCTTACAATACTCAGCCACTGGAAGGAAAAAAAAAAAAAAGTCAAAGCCCACCATTGAGACCACCACAAACTACCTCGTTCAATAACGTCACTCAGCCCCATAACCAAATCACCACCATTGCAAGTATTAGACATTATCAAAATTCATTTTAATTGAAGATAGACAACTGTGGTATATTGGATAATAGCGGCCACATGATACTACTTATGTTGAAATAAGATACATCACAAATTACACAGTTAAGTTTACTTCACTGGAATGTGATATACTGGTTTCAATAGGTATAATTTACTAGGAGAGGAAATGCTATAGGATCATTAGGCATTATCAACAATGCAACAAAGGATCATTAAGCTTTTTCAACAAGTGCAACGTTTATTCTTTCAGGTTTGAACTGGTCACATTTGTACGTTCCTTCACAAAAAGGAAATCTGAAGGAACAGAAAGAATAAAATTTCTAAATCTCTAAATTTAGAGTTCTGTAACTGTTGCATTGCATATGCAAAATGCAATCCAGATAGTTGATACCCCAGGTATATATTTTTTTGGTAAGAGGTATAGTGCACCATTCCGCTACTGAAAACCACTGCCACCTTTGATGTTCTCTCATAGAATCACTCCTAACCCATGCCATTAAACCCACTATGCTTCCCCTGTTATCTTTAAAGATGACCATGCTGGTCAACTTTTTCTACCAAAATTACAACAAATACTGACCACCAACTCCTGTTTCTACCTAAAAAACACCACAATCCATATTTCACCACCACCATTGTCAATCATAACCATTAGATGTGGCTTCTTACAGACACAATTAACTTAGGGTCCCTTCTATAGAAAAGTTAAATAATAAAATAGTTGAAATCACATCATGTTTCCCAATAGGTGAAGTTATAAACCATAATCGATTCTTCCTTGGATATGCTTTGGGTGGGTTACTCTACTAATATGTGGTGATGTCACTGTACTGATGTCAATCCTCTTCCCCTAAAACTTTTTGGTTGACAAATCTGCCATTCTCACCAGTTCAGGTTCTGTAATGGACAACATTTGCTCTAATCTAGTTAGACGAACTTCTAGCTGTTCACAAAAGGCACGATTTTCTACATTTTATAATATCTTATCAGAGATTCTCTTAAATGAATTAGGATCAAAGATGATCTCCTCATTCATATGACACATCAACAGCTTTCATCCAGGCACACAACCAGCCCACATATTAACTAGGTGTCCAATATACCCGAGGCCTAAAGCATCCCTATAAAATTCAGAAACAGACCAGATTCTAGATCTTTGCCTCGTATAATATAATCTACAGCACTTTTAAAGGATCTTAGAATTGAATCAACCTTTTATCCAGATCTCATGATTGAATAAATTTCCCTGATTCCTGTACTGAAACTGCTAAACGAGATCTAATGTAATTAACAAATTGATCAGGCTTCCTATTAATTCTTTCATATGTGCCACTGACTTAGCCTTTAATGTTACAAAGACATAGTAAATATAAATAAGACACACTAGGTCCACATTTTATAATGATGATATTTCCTTAAAGCATTTGAAATATAATTTCAAAGGACATTTTTTAAAGTATTGGGACATAATCATTTCCCATCCCTTCTAAGGAATTTTATGCTTAACCGCATCACCAAGTCCAAAATCCTCTGGAATACACAAGTGATTATTTACTAGACTAATAAATTGAACGCTTGAAACAAAGATAACAATCATCAAGGGTCATTATCACATAATGTCTCCCTGTTCCCTTTCCAGATGGCCAACCATCTTCAATTCCAGAATGCAGCAAGAAAATCAAAGAGAGAAACAATATGTAAGCAATACTTCTTAAAGGAAGTGCAGAGACAACCTTAAAGCAACAACCTGCACCCAACAAACTGTAACAGCTAAAAGTTTTATAACAAACTTTCTATACTTTTGGTGTAAAATCTCAACATCCCATCAACAAAATTATGACAAAAATTGAAACTAAACCATGACACCATCACAATTAAAATAACTGAGCACTTCTTCCTTCCAGACCTCGAAGTTCTCCAGAAATGGCCCACTAATTCCAAAATAAGAATATAGAAAAGGATGCAAGATTGACAATCAAGCCTAGACAAATTGCTCAATCATTTATGGGAGCTGTAAAATGGACTCAGTGGAACAAGGATGAACCAGTTGTGCACATACAGAGCCTGTTGACAAATTTCTTTTTTACCAATGAAATGGCCATCAGCCCCACTAGCAAAAGCCCAAAATAGACCCTGGACATTATTTTACCTTAAGGAATACTGAAAATGTAATATCCCAGGTAAGAACTAAAATTTAGAAACAGCTTAAATGGCCCTAGATTAAGCATCAACAGAAGTTGCAGAGCTACAAGAAAAGAGGGGACGGTGAAGAGAATTGCAATGAGAAGAAACCCATTGGGACAAGGATGATAGTCCATATCAAGCTTATGCTAAGTGAAATCACATGCATCATGATAAAAAGCACCAACAACTCAAACAACTTCAGAGAATTTTTTTTTTCTTTTTTACAACAGAAACAAACATAGATAAGGCTACAAAAGATCTCACCTAACGTTGTTTCCATCAGTCTGAAAGGAATCTGGCTTTGATCCAAGCTTCATAAACTTCATCTTGGCAAGCAGTGGATCCCCTTATGATTCTCCTCTTAAGACTTCAAACCAGACGTCCCTGAGACTCAAATAATCACTGCAAAATCAAATTTCTCATGGTTTCCACGGGACATCCCTAACGATCCAAGTTTGCCTGAATGGAGAAATGATTACACAGAGACGAAAAAGGAACCCCCCTGGTGTGGGGACCAGATTTCAGAATGTGCCCAACTTTCACAGTTTCAAGGGAAGAAAAAGGGATCAAAGAGAGGATATATGCTGCAACTATGACCGAATCTTGACTAGAATGGAGGTAAAGAGTGTGTGAAAGAGAGAGAGAGAGAGAGAGCAAATAAGGTGGTGCAATTTTTTAAGTAGGGGGGTTCTCTTGAATAACAAGAGAGCCAGAGATGTGATTGCTTCCTTGGTCGGCGGCAGCGCCCACGGACCCCGGTTGCACCCAGTCAGCTAAGGAGACATAGCCAACAGGCTCTCATCACTAAATAATTCTCAAACCAGAGACACCCACAAGCACAATTCTGATTCCACCCTCACCCCTCTATTTCTTTATCTTTCCCTCTCTGATTTCTCTGTTTCTTTGTTTTCTTTTTTAAAGCTTAAAAAGATTATTCACACCATCAAGACCCTCTTGTGTGACCTTTTAAGTTCCAAGTCCCAAACCCCATATATAATTATATATGCACATAATATATATAATTTTCTTTTTACCGTTGAAGTTTGAAAACCTGCAACAGAAAACAGCATCTCGGTATCAGTTGAAGAAACCACCAAAACGGTAGACAACAAGCATCTTATCTTCATATGAATATAAATGAGAAGGATCACAAAATAAAGTTAAATATTAATGAACAATCAAACATCACCAACCAACAAAAGGGTTCCAAAAACGTGAATCGGAATTGAAATCTGGGGAACAACATATCAGAATCAACTCAGAGATATCCATATAGATTTATGCCCAAAATGTCGAGGCCAACGTCATGCTGTGTTCATACAGATTGAAATCTATGAAACCCCACATGAAATTCTGCACAAAATCAAGCTGAAAACAAAAGACAACCCCCAAAAACCACTCTCCGTGTAAACCCAACAAAACCCAAGACCCTTTTAAGCTAGTATCAAAATCTATAAACCCATGAAAGAAAGATACTAACAGGCATCATCATCAACACTCTAAGCCATATGGGGTTGCATGAAAAATGCAGAAAATAGAAATAGAAGGAAAAAAAAAATTTAAAAACCCCATTTGAGATGGAGTGAAATCAGAGGAAACTGACCCTGTACAACCAAAACCAGAATCAACCCAGAAGGGGAAGCAAAAGCAAAACTCCAGAAAACAACCAATAGAGAGAAACCAAAGATAAGAGTGAAAAAGTAATGACTCACCCAAAAATCAAAGCCAACAGCTGTGCCTGTGACAAGTGCAAATGGCTCCCACTTCTTCTCAGTGAAGAAAGTAGAAAGAATCAAACAGTGAAGTGCAGAGAATAGTGACAAGCTATAGAGTTCATGCATGGATAAGCACTAAGCATGCATAAATCTGGTGGATCAGACACAACACCATGGGATTGGCTCAGACCCACCAAAACCGAAAGCTAAAGAAACAACCCAAAAGTCCCCGTCACAGGAAACAACCAGCTTCTGCCTCCCCCAAACGCACCGTTTTGGAGAATGTCCAATCACCAGTATTATCAACTTCTTTCATCATCATTGAAAAAAAAAAATCTGAACTCTTTTTTCAAAGTTTCCCTTTTTTTTTTTTGAATACAAAACAAAAATCAGTCACATTTTGCAGGGCATAATACCCTAGTAAGAAATAACTAATTGATTTCTCCATATTTTCCACTTTTTTTTCCCCTTCATCAAAACAGGAAATGGGTGATTTGATTAACCGAACTTTTGAAACCGAAAATCTAACCCATCACCGATTTTTGTGATAAAAATATCTCATTATTCTTTTGTAAAAATAACTATGTTTTTAAAAACATTTTGCCGGGCATAATTCCCTAAGTAAGAAATAACTAATTGATTTCTCCATATTTTCCACTTTTTTTTCCCTTTCATCAAAACAGAAAAATTGGTGATTCGATTAAACGAACTTTTGAAACCGAAAATCTAACTCATCATCAATTTTTGTGATAAAAATATCTCATTATTAATTTTTTTTGTAAAAATAACTATGTTTTTAAAGACATGTAAATTTATAAAATAGTGAGGGTATTTTTCAAGACACATAAATATATAAAATGAGAAGAGGTTTTTTTTTTTTTAAATTTAAAAAGGTTACTTTAAAAAAACATGAAAAAGGTGGGGATGTTTGATTTCTAATTTTGAAAATTATTATGAAAAGTAGGTTTTGAAAACATTGAGAATACAGTTATGGTGTTCTCTAAAAATTGTTTTTCTTATGTGAATTTAGTATTTTTTTTATATTTTTTAGAACACAAAAAAGCTTTAAACCAAACATATTTCCCTTTATTTCCTTGTTATAAAAAATAAGGGTGTTATATAAAAATGTTCTTATTATTTTAGTGTTTTCTATATTGTTTAGAACACAAAATTGAGAACAAAACATATTCTTTATATTTTTTTTATTTTTAAATCAAAAAACAATTTTAAAAAAAAGGAGCGGAACAGTCCCTTAAATTTACTAAATGTTGGGTCTTTGATCAAATATTTCAAAAAAAAAAAAAAAAAAAAATTGTACATGATAGCCATTTATTTAATTTTCCTCAGTATTTAATAATTGAGAGAGTGAAAAAATGTGGGTGCAATCTGCGATCTGCACGCCAAGCTGACACCCAACTTTCTTGCACTCTTGAGTCCTTGATGAAATGACCCTTTACTTGTGTTCTAATTCACCCATTTCACCATTTCTTCTGCTTCTGGCAACCTTCATAATAAATTCATGCCGTGTTCACCCCTGTTTTCTCTGTTTGGATCATCTCCATTTTCATATTTCTCCCTGGTCAAGTGATATAGTATTTTCTTTCTGAATTTTTTTGGAAAATTTTCATAAAAGTATCTTCCTCCAAATTTGGTATGACTTTAATGTCTAACCAAATTCAGAACTCAGAAGTGGGGTGTTATTAAAAATGGGAAGAAATAGCTTCATCCAACTTCACTGCAGCAAAACCAAGATTGGCTATTGGAGAAGCATATACCCTCAAATTCCAAGAATCCTACTCTCCCATCCAAACTCATATAAAATAAAATAAATGATTAAAAGCGTGACTGATTATAAAATAAGTTTGGATTTGATCATATTCCCATAGAACACATCCCTATAAAAGTGCTACATTAGAAAGAGATCAGTCATATCATACATAACACATTTCAAGGCTCCCATTCTCTCTTTTCCCTAAGAGAGGGGAGGGGGGTTGGGTATCTTATAGCAACACATGGTGCTGACTGTATCCTTGTAAATAGAGAGTTATAAATCCTATGCATGAAATGATACTCTGATTCTTTAGAAAATAATTTGGTTTTCCATCTATAATTCATCATGTGGTCAGGGCTTTTCCACATAAGATGGTCAACCCTAGTTTTTAAGCTTTAGAATCTTAGCACTTGATTGTGGACATTTGCTACTTGTGGAAAATGGTCCCCCATCTACCACCACATGTTTTGGCTTGGGTTTTTGGTGTGGTTGCTCACATTTATCAAATGGGTTTTCTTTAAACAAATCATTTCCTCTCCCAACTTTAATCAAAATCCCTAATTTTGAGGAGAATCCTCTTAGTATCCAATTCATAGAGAGAAAGAGAGAGAGAGCCTTCATGGGGGGAAGCTAGACAAGAGAGGATCCTTTATGCCTAAAGTCCAAGATATTCTGATTAGGGAGAGCAATTTTTAGGTAGCAATTGGTACTTTCATACTTTGTTCCCTCTTAGTATCCAATACAGAAAGGAGAGAGAGAGGGAAACTAGACAAGAGAGGATCCTATATGCCTAAAGTCCAAGATATTCTGATTAGGAAGAGCAATTTTTAGATACCCATTGGTACTTTGTTTCCTCTTGGACTAAATTAAAAAGATTGCACATTTACAACTCATATATATATATATATATATGAGTACACACAATAAATTAATGCCCCAATACAGAGCACATGGCCACCAATGCCATAGTACATATAGATCTCCCTTTAACCAGTAATAATACCATGCTTAATTAACCAAGATATACCTCCAACAAACCCCTAATAATGCCCATAATTAGTCTTAAAATTGATCGTCATATGTTGCCAACTGCATTTCTTATGCAGATCCATGAACATCGGATGACATATAACTATCAGAAAAATATATATTTATGTACATTTCTGATATTAATAAACCATGAGAAAGTGAAATCATCAAGAATCAAAAATCAAATTGCAATGCCTTCTAGTTGGACCATTTCAATTTTTCCCTTTTCCTGCATCCTTTTTCTAACAATGGAGAAAATTTCTCCTTTTGGAAGGGACTACTGTTTTGCCTTGTTCTACTCTACTGGGTCAATAGAACCATGTTTATCATGTGGGAAAATGGGAAATTTTTCCTTTTGCCTTTTCCCCAACTGGGGAGGCCACAGTCATAATTTTCTTGGCTTCCAATCAGGCACTATACCAAGAAAAGCTAGCAATCAATGCATCAGTTCAGTCCCCTGGGAATTATGCCATTTGAAAGCTGTTTCAACTCAGCCATTGTCACCATCTGAATTCTGAAAATGGAGGCATCAACTCAGTTCCCACCAACTTGAAAGCTGTTCAAATAAGGTTAGGTATGGTAGTTTTTGGAAGCAAGAAGAGAAGTGGGCACAAGAAAGAGAACATGGAAAAATGAAGCTTGATGACAAAAATATTGGGGGTGAAAAGAGAGAATACCCAAGTTTAGAATAAGGAGATTCAGAGAGGATAGAATCCTATAAAGTCTGTCCCATATATATTGGGAGCATATTCTAATTTCTAAGCCATGGGCATGCCCATTTCTAAAAGCATATTGCTATACTCAGCACAGAACCTAAATTCTAGCTTGTGCACCAAATATGTTGTTGATGTGATAATACTTCTTCTTCATCAACCCATTTCAAAGCCCTAGAATTTGGCCTTCTTTTTCACTTTTTCCCACAAGTGCATATGCAGCAGGGAAATGATGAAAAGGGCTATTATGATTATCTCAACAATTGAATGGCTGGCATCTCTCTTTTTTTTCCAACTTGTGCCAATGATCATGCATGTATCATGTATGTGTGTCATTATAATCATTTTATTGGTGAAATGATGACCAAGATTGTGACATGCAGAAACTTCTATATGGTAGATGTCACATACAATATGGCTTTATTTTTCGGAACTTTCAAACACTAACTTCATTTTCAATGCTTGTTAGGCATTGATTCCACCAGAAACTTGCCCAAGAACAACTTGGTAAAAAAAAATCAACATGATAGATCCCTCTCGAGGTATTTAGAGGTTTATCCGATCATTAACTTAAGGGTTATATAGAATTAGTTAAGATACACCCAAACTACCCGAACATTCACAATTATCCAAAAAAAAAATCAAATGATAGATCTCGTAAAGACGTATTTGACAGTAGCTTTTTTCCAAAGTAAAAAGTTTTTTGAATGATTTGAGGAATGCTCTAAGATTTCTTGAAAGACCTTAAGAATCTCAAGCTTTTTTTGTTTTAATTAAAAGTTGAAGCTGAAATCAAAATCATTATTTTTTGGACATCATATTAATATCTTAGAAAAGTTATTAAACATAAAAAGGGTCATTACATAAAACATGCCCAGCCCAAATCAGCATATATTTTTTTACACCTCATAACTCTTCCTCCATAGCAAAAATGTGTTCCTCGAAATTAATATCTTTGCGTGCCTAATTGTGATCTCACATGAGGATCGATGACTACATCTTTGATGCAAAGGCTGATAAGAGGATCTGATTCTGCAATCCTTTAAGTTTTACGTATGTTTAGTTTTATCCTGTTTTTTTTGATCTTGAATCTTTCTTGCGTTTTCATACCAGGCTCGGTCATTATACATGTCGTAAGAAAATGTATACATAAACAACCGTTAGCACGTATTTTTAAACATGCATGTAAGAGTTTTTAATCTGATTGTAATTTTTTTTAACATAATAAGCATGAATGACAACTTACGCCCAAAACTCATGAGGATTTAACCACCTTATCCCTTGCTAGAAAGTAGTTTTCAACTTTTCAAAAGTTGGTCCAAACGTTGCCTTGATATGAGCCTAAATTGCTAGTGAACAAATTAAAAGTCATAAGAAACTGGCTTATAGTCCACACAATAACTAACCTAACAAAAAATTTAGTGAGACTAGTTGGAATAAGTCGGTCAAAGAACAGCCCATTATGATTGAAACCCAAACATATTTTCTTCATAAATGAGGAATAGCTGTCCGCTTATCACCCAAATGTCAGCAGTTTGATTTGCATGTCAAACTAAATCTTGAGTTCATACGTCATCATCTTTTTATTTATTTATTTTTTAAGTATTAGGTTGTGTTTTCTTATGAAAGCCCTAAAGAAAGGAAAAAACAAAAATGTGAAGAAAAATTATTTTTTCATTTGATCGTCTGATAAAAAATTCAAATATAATTAAAATTTAGAGATAGGATAATAAATGCAAAGCAGGCCAAAATAAGATTCTTCGTATTTTTTAAGTCGAATTGAAAATAGTGATTGAATAAATGATTTTTTTATTAGAGCAGCTTAGAATAGGCTACCATGTGCTATTAAGAGCATTGGTATTATTTCAACCAGTTTTATTTAATTTTTTTAATGATTTCATCTTATTTTCCTAATTATTAAAAAATAACTCCAGTTTTTTATTATGAAAAAAATATAAAATAGTTGTTTGTAAAAATTTGAATAGTTATTAAATAATTGTTTTTAATAAAATAAAATAATATTAGTATGAAAAATAATTTAAAATAAAATAAAATCTATATAAATATAATTGTAATAATTTATTCTATATAATCTTTTAAAATGTAAGAATAAACTATAAGTATTTGAAAAGCTTTTATTTTATAAAATATAAAATTTATAAGAATTATTTATTTATTATTATTTTTAATATTTTAATGTCGTATAAAAAACTTGAAGCTCGTGTGCGCGTAGAATTGATTGAACTAATAGTAAAAAACAAAGCTGAATAAAGTGGAATGGGTGCTAGCCCCATTTTGACTGGGGTGGCCCCCCTTTCCCGACTATAATTAAAATTAATTAAAAAAATTATATTCAAAAAAATTATTTTGTATTTACATTAATGAATAAAAATAAATAAAATAAGTTTAAACATAACAAATAAAAATAAATTATAAATTTTAACTCTATTTTTTTATTTTTCTTTTCCTTAATTTTTTTTAATATGGGTTTGCTAAAAGTTGAGTGACTTAAAAAGATGGTCCGACTTAGCCCGATCGAACATCTTAGGTCTTATATAGTTTTTCCTAACTTTGATATAATAAGTATGAAAGTAAATAAAATCCATTGTATTTATTTAGAATATATAAGAAAAACACATTGAATTGTTGATTACCTACTGGAATCGGTAATTTATTATTTAAAAAATCTTTTCTGTTTAGTACTTTATTAAAAACTATTTGTGTATATCAAATATGTTCATCCATTAATATCTTAAATGGTCGAAATATAAGGTTGATAGGGTAATTCCATGAAAGTCAATCTAGCTTTATTTATCATTAATTTGCTTTTAATAAGGGATTACTTCCCAATAATCACATAACAAAGGTCTTGTTAAATAACATGATATGCATAATGAACACAATTTTTATGCATGTTATCATAAAAAGTCTCACATTTGATCTATTTCTCTAATTTATTTACGTTTTTTTTTGTTTTCATATTAATTTGTAAGCCTCATATAATTTTAAAACTTAATTGTTACTAAATCTTTGACTGCATTTCAAGTGGTAGAAATGAATAGATATATAGAAAGAAATCTTAGAAGCTGATGCTTTCTAAAACATATCTTTTGTAATGATGTCTAAAGTGAATATATATATATATATATATATATATATATATATATATATATAAAACTTAATTGTTACTTATTTGAGATAAACTATAATGATTTAAATTTTATATTAGTAATTATTGTTTTGCATGACAAGTTTGTTGTGCTTTTGTTCATGTTCTCAAAAATAGAAAGAAGTTCTTTATAAATTATTTTTATGTTTAATAATATCTTATATCTATTCCAAACATAAAAGTAAACAAAAATGGAGAATTTGAGACAAGGGAGTTTCTCTAACTTTTGTCTATCATGCAATTTTGTCTAATGGTAGAAGTTTGACTCATCCCAATTATCAAAAAATAAAATAACCATGTTCCTTATTTCTAAATTTTATGGAAAAAAGACTCTTAAAGCCGCTTTTCTTTGTTACTCGAACCTTGCTGCAATGAACCTTTTTTTAGTTAGAGCGGTATGATTGATTACAGGCATTTTTTGTCTAAAATCACAATTTTCATCGTTTATTCTCTAAATCTAAGTTTTCTTTTTAATAAAATGGTTTCTTACACACTGATTTAGGTTTACTTTTATTTTTTCTTTGGGTTTTTATATTTTTTTTGCCGACTGTGCTGTCTGTCGCTTCTACTTATTATTAACTTGATAATTGTCGAACGGTTAGCTTTTTCTGTATTTTTACGCAGCTCGGGATGCAAAGCTCGATTTGGCATTTAATCCTAGTAGACTAGGGTATTATTGGATTATATTTAACACTTTTGATTTTATATTTATATCGATTGTATTGTTAATCTAAATCAATAAATTTATTTATTTTCAAAAAAAGAAAATGAAAAAAGAAAGGGTGATAGAAAACCCAAATTTTGAAATATGATACTTCATTAATTTTTGGTATGATTTTGACAAGAATGCTAAAAGTTTTCTTGTAAAAATAAACTATCTTGTAAAGGACAATGTGAATACATGAAATAGGAAATGAAATTTTTATCCCAAATGAGTTATTTTTTAAGAAAAAAAAAGGGAGATATTAGATTTACAAATTTAAGGGTATTTGATGTATTTTAACCAAAAATATTCCAAAAAGCCTAGCAAACAACTCCTCCCAATTAATATTTTATGCAATAAAATAAAATAAAAATAAAAACTATAAATAGATTTAGAATTAATAAATGGTTTTTCTACGTTGCTTTAAATTTATTTAAATTATTTTTTAAGATCAATAAGCTAAAAGTATAAGATTTTGACCAAACTAACATGTTTGATTAAAGGAATATGCCTAAAAAATACTCATTTTCTCACATTAGATTTCACAGTACAAAATATAAAATTGAAAAAGTGTAGTTAAAATTGATTAGGAACTTGTATATTTTCAAGCTATTTAATGCGTAATAGATTTAAAAAAAAAAGAAAAGAATCTTATATCATAGGTAACTGATTTTATTTTGACAAAAATAATAAATAAGATGTGGATTCAGCATGAGGTGGGCTCATTTCAAGTAATTAAAATTTTAAAAAGATTTGAGTGAGTTTTCTTCCTAAACAATTCTTCATGCCCACCCTGCTACACTTTATCCAATAGAAAAACTAATATAAGCACTAAAATACCTAAGATGCCCAAAGCCCTTCTTGATCTCTCTTCGAAAATCTATATTAAATTTCACTGCAGATTAAATTTAGTCGTTTTGAACTATTTTTTAATTATTATATTTGATCTTTTTGTACTTTTTCATAAAACTTTATAAATGACATTATCGCATTTCGAATGTGTTTGTTTAACGAGTAATGTAGAAAAATCATATTCAAATTGTTTTTAATAAATTTTTATTTTATTTATTTACCTTTAAAAAAAGTTTTTTATCAGTTTTTTAAATAAAAATTAAAATATTTACTATTTAATATCTAGAATTTTATTATTTGTGGATGGAATAAATGGGACATTCTTTTTAAATAAAACAATGAAATTAAATGAGGAGTATTTAGATATTTTAAAATATTTGAATAAAATATGAAATTAAACAGATTAGTATTTCTGATATTTTGGAGATAATTTCCATCTTAAACTGTCTGCCTCCTTTTCAAGTTTTTAGTGGTAAAATATAAAATTAAATGAGGGTATTGATGGTATTTTAAAAAAGTAACAGAGTCAAAGGATTTTGTTTGATTTAGGTGAGGTGCACTCATATGGGCATTTTAGGAAGAAAAATGTCACCTCACCCACAAAGTATAAAATTTTGATTATTTTAAATCTGAATAACTTATTTTAAGATACCAATCTCTTATTTATTATTATTTAAATAAAATCAAATAAGTTACCTATAATATAAGATTCCAAAAAAAAAAAGAAAAAAAAAAAAAAAAGAGTAAAACATGTTTCAAAATGCTAGGACATAATATGCAAAATAGAAGTCAAAAGAAAGGTTTAAAAGAACATTTAAATATTCGGTGACAATGGGAATGAGAATATTAAAAAAATAAATTAAGATCTATAGATATAGTTTAAAATAATTTTTATTATAAAAACACTCAAATTGCACAATTAAGAATAATTGTTGATTCGTCCTTAGCTAGATGGGTGTTCGGTCCTTGGATATCACAAAAATTTATAATCTTAATTACCTTAGCTAATGATAGTCTAAGCTATTATAGGTATAGGGGTTTTTAGGATTGTCCACATGATGGTTATTCTTCCAACAAAAATCAGTCAATGATTCAAAAAAAATAAAAGAAATCTTTTTTGAGATTTTTGATTGATTCATAGAGAGTAACAGGTGAAATTACCAAATCAATGAAGGCCTTGGGGAGTCATGTTACACTTAGTCACTTAAGAACATATAGTTGATTGTCTCAACCACGCTTAAGTGGTTTCAAGGATAGACTCGATATCCAATTCTCTTAAGTCTGATAGTCAATTGTGCCATGCACCTTCAACCTTAGATTCCCAACTTAACTATTTCAAGCGACCGAAAAGACATCTTATCTGACGTAATTACCAGCTGATCAATTCATCCATATCATTATGGTGAGCCACAAGCTCCAATCGAACTTAGTGGCTAGGAGGAGACCTGCAAAGCAATGTTTATAGGTCCAATCCAGTCATTCGAGATGCGGTTGAGCTTGATAACTACCCCATTAGTAGATGCTTATTTCTTACAACATAATATTCATATATTTGGTCTGAAGCGCAATTCCTCCTTGATCATCTTCGACTTCGTGTCTTAAATCTATATTATCCCTAATAGATGAGTTTACTCACTCATTCTAGGGTTGAACAACACCATTAAACAGGGCCTTTGTCATCTCTTTCCCTTGAGAGTGGAATCTCAAGTTCTTTAAGAGTTGGAGAATATTATATCTCATTATCATATACATTGAGGGAACAATCAAAATAATTCCAAAAACCCTAATTTACCAAGTATGAGCTTCTTCTTATCACTAATAGATTGCAATTCTCTACTTTTTTGAATGACATCTTATTGGGAGGTTCATACGAGAGCTTCTAATTAACTCCTGGAGAAACCTTGTCAAACAATTCTAATAGTATTATCAATCTGCATCCATGAGAAACTACGAATCAAGCAAACTAGGAAGAACTTCCATTAAATTATTTTTGCCTTCCTAGCTATTCAAAATTTATTTTCCCTTTTTGGAATTATTCATGATAAATAACCATTAAGCATATTTTTTAAAAACTAATTAGGAATACTGTGGAATATAAAAAACATTTGACCAAAAGGGATGTTGTTGGTTACAACATAAACACTCACTCACAACATCGTTCTTCCCTAGATATTTGCACATCACTTGTGATCATCTTTTCTAAATCTTCTAGAGGGATCAACATTATTTCATTTTATGCAATAAATGCTTAAAATTAAACCACTAAAAATGACAATTTAGTGTTTTAAGAAAGAAGGCTAATGATCAATAAGATTATACCAGCTGCTCATATGCTCACAGCTAATCTATTGCACATAGATACCACAAACCAAATTCGAAATTAGCAAAGGAAAAAATGGATTTATGAGAAGTCACAAAATGTCAATAAGCAGACACTATCAATTTATAACCTTTTAAGTAGATAGATATAGATACTTACTAGCTAGCTTTGTAGTCCATTCTTTGCATGATCAAGTACTAGCTTTGCCTTATGTAGGCATGTATATTTGTGTGTATGTATGAATGTATATATGTATGTATGTATGTATGTGTGTGTAAATGCTTGCATGCATGTATGTATGTGTGTATGCATGCATGTATGTATGATAACAACAAAAGGTGAAAGTAAAAAAATTTGTAAAAATAATAATCTAAAATAAGCTCACAAAAGGCACTCAAATTCATCAAATGAAGATGGTTGGAAGTCCTTGAATTTTCAAGGAATATTCAACAAAAGGGAAAAAAGGTGATACGACTTTCACCCTTGGCAACTAAGTTCCAATTGACAACCCTCCATTCCATAGCATATAGAAGATTATGGAAGAATATTCCAATATTTGAGAGGTTCTTATCTTGAAAAGTTGTTTGTTGTTTGAGAGAACACAACAAGGTTGATGAAGCATGGTTTAAGATAGTTGATTAATTCAAGAAATAGATGAGATATTTTTAACCTTGAAACTCTTCATTTCAAGATATCAGACTTAGTCTTCTCTTTCCTTTGAGAGTGGAATGTTGGTGAAATACAGGAACTTTCATGCCTTTCATTCCGAATAGAGCATTTAAATGCAATAGAATAAATAGATCAGAATTCTTACCTCCAGCCATTGCTTCTTCTTCAGCAGAATCTGAGAACGTAAATGAGTTGGTCTTCCAAGATCTCCTTCTTCACCATTGTAATGGTGAATTCCGATGAGAACGAACTTGGAGACTAACATTATAGTAATTTGATATTTATAGGCAGCTGTCCATCACAGAGGCGGTAGAAAATATGTGGTTAATAAAGGTTTACGTAGCCAAAATATGTTATATGAGTCAAAATCATCTGGCTGCCTTCATTTTTCAAAATATATTTCAAGCTTAAAATGTTATTTTAAGGGAAATTATGAGTTTCACCCGCATTTATGTTTTACAGAACTTAAAGAAAGAAGCAAGATTCAAAGAGATAAATACAGAATCATGTCGCGACATTAAGTGGGGAAGGTCTTGGCGCTATTGCAATGTTGTGACATAGCTGTGACATCAGCTGAAGAGGGGAAGGCAAAGATATGCCAATGTTGCGACATCATTACAACATTGAGGCGGCATTAAGTTAATGTCGCGATAGTACAAATCAATGTCGTGACATTAGAAGCATCTCCCCACAGTCAAACTATAGCAACCATCTAATATTGTGACATCTCCCCAACATGGCTACGACATAGCTTGCAGTGGGAAGAACTGAATTGTTTAAATGTCGCAACATCGCCAAGACATCGTGACTACATCAGAACAAGCCTTAACTAGTGAAGACATCAGCTGAACAATGTCGCGACATCAAAGTAATGTTGCGACATCAGACCAAAGCAAGCCTGAGGTGAAGTTTAACAAACCAATGTCACGACATGACTAACATGCAATGTTGCGACATCAGATCAGTGATGTCGCGACATTAGATCTGTAACGCCTTAAAAATACCCTAACAGTTTCAGAACATGTTTAAGGTATAAAATAAAGTAAATTAAATTTTTCCAGAATTTAAATCCTAAGAACAAAAAAAATATACAACTAGGAAAATTTATAGGAATCCAAATAAATTTGGTAAAAATGTCAAATGGGGACCTAAGAGTCATAAATGAAGAATGTAATTGCCAAAATGTAAATGAAATGAAATGAAATGAAAATGAAAGTGAAATGAAGTGTTAAAATGACAAAAATGAGAAAAGTGGATTTAATGAGAAGGCTAAACAAAGCCTTATGGAGATTTAATGACTTAAGACCACATTTGGTCTTAGAATGCCCATTTGGGCAAAACCGTATTTGAGAAAAAGGGAGAGAGCTAGGGCTCTTGAATGGGGAGATTTGTGAATTTCTCCATGAAAATCAGGCTAAAGTGATCAAAAATAAGAGGAACTCTTGGTATTGAAGTTTGAAAGAGATTTGATAAGAAGACTCAAACCCTAAACCCCTTTATTTGTGTTTTTCAAAGGAAAACCCCAAATGCGATAAAAAGAGTTTTGTTTTGGTTGTAAATGGTTTTGGGTTGTGTTGGGTCAGAGTTTTGAAGAGTATTACTGGTTGATTTGGTTTTGTGTAAATGTTTGTAAAAGGGAAATGTTGGGTTTTCTCAAAGGAAATGTCACAAAATTTTGTCAAACTCCCTGTTCTTGTTTTAGCTATATATTAAGTTATAATCATCCAAATGAAGTGATTCTAATTGGTAAATAACCATAAGAGATAGGGCTACAAATTTATAGAAGGTACCAGGAGCAAATTGTATCTCTAATGCTCCCTAATATGGGCTTAAAGGTGATTTCGGGTAGCTCATGGGTATGCTCTGTTTTGGGTGTTGTTATGGTGTTTTGGCCATAAGTTGAGTTTCACTCATCCAAATTGAGTGATTCAAAATTCTGGGTAAAATTGACTTATAGGGGAATAATTTACTTGAAGTAAAGTGTATGCAACCATTACCCCAAAGTTCCCGTAGTCTGTCAAAGTGGAGCTATGTGTAAAAAACAACTTGATTCGCTCTTAAATTGGAGTAGTATGGATGTAAAATGCAATAACTTGAGTTTTGGTGATCCAAATTGGATGATTTCAATTGGAGAAGAAACCTTGGAACCATAGCTTCAAATTAGTATAAGGGACCATTACCAATTTATGTAGTTAAGACCCCTGAAATTGAGAAAAACAGTAGGTAATTGAGTGAGCTGGGCATACCGACCAGTTTGACATTAAAATGCCATAACTTGAGTTTGGGTGATCCAAAATGAGATGATTCCTAAATCTTTACTAAAAATAGACACCATAGAACTATAATTTTCTTAAAGGAAGCATGAGCAGCACTCATGTGTCCCAAAATGTTTCAAGTACTGAGTATTGGGTAGACATCAACCCTAACCAAAAACTCCTAGAATAACCGACTAATATGTGATTTTCATTGTATTTGAATAGTGGTTGACGAGGAGGCAAGCCCGCTTTGAAGTTGAGATTTCGAAGATTGGAATCAAAGCGACGATTTTTGGTTTGTTCTCAAACTCTCTCTCTATTTCTAAAATATTTGAATAATTACGAAATGATTTGAATTTTGGAAATGATTGACAAGAAAGTGCATATTGATTTTTGTTTAATGATTTGTTTTAAGTGATTTGAGACAATTTCTTGTGAAACGAATTTGCATAAGAAAATTGCATGAATGTGAAAATGTTCTATTTGCATACAAAGGTATATATATACTATTGTAAATTGTATTGAATAATTTTAATGCCCTTAAAAGAATGTTAACCGTTAGAATTCGAGTTTAGGATTTATTGGTATACCAATAAGAGTAAAAAAAATGTACTATTGTGGCATACCGAATTCCGTAGCCTGGGCCAGGATAATATCGGTAAGCAGGCCACCCAACCGGTAATATTTTAAAACCGTGTTTACACTCGGGCCACACAAACACTCGCTGGACTGCTTGATTCGTTATCCCGTGCAATCAAAGCATAGGTTAAATTCGATAGGCGCTTAAAATGTAAAACTATAATATATCTATATTATAATTTATGATCTCGAATGATTTGTTGCACATGAAAATGCATATTTTGAGATGACCAATGAATTGGTGAATTGATTGAACAGTATATCTTTATGTATGTATTGTACGCATCGTTGTCATTTAAGAAAGTACGAGCATTGTCTTATGAAATCGTGATGATTGATTTTAAACCGAAATAAAGAGAGAATCATGTAACCACTAAACATGTAAAACGCTTAATGTGGTTGTTTTATCAAAGCGCAGTACCCATGAGAAAGAAAGGTGGATCGAAGATTGCTTCAAGCATGTGAGTCACTCGTCAAACAACGTGGAGTATAAGTAAATAAGCTTGGCCCCATGTATCATTCCATTCATGACATTTTGTAAGTATTTTGCATTGAATTAATGATGTGTAAAAGTTCATGAGAAGAATATATTTTGACTCATTTTATTTCATATTTATGGAATGTGTTTTAAAGAGAGGTGAACTCCCAAGAATATCATTTTGTAAATGTATTTGAAAAGGCATAGAATGCCAATTTGTATAAATGCGTTTATTCAAGAAATGTTAATAACTTATTTGAATTAAGGAATGTATATATATATTCTTTTATGTTAAAGAATGTGATTAGGTATTGATATCATAAATAGGTATTGATATCATATATTATACATTTAAAGGAATGTATATATATATTCTTTTAAATGAATATTAATTATTCATATTAGAAATGAGTATATGAAATGTGTTTAAATGAACAGGCCTTTAAAAGGTAAAAGAGAGCACTATAAGATCAAAGCAGCCTGGGTGGTGAGATAAGTCCAATGTCAAGACATCGAACCAATGTCGCGACATCAGCTACGACATTAGTAGAGAGCTTCAAAACAACAAGATTAAATGTTGCGACATTAGATCAGCAATGTCATGACATTAGATCAGCAATGTCACGACATTAGCTGAAAAGATAAGAATTGTAGAGGCAATGTCGCGACATCAATAAGTGAACTATAAGCAATGTTATGACATTAGAGCAAAAACATAAGAGCAAAGAAATTAGTAAGCTATGTCGCAACATCGACTCAGTGTCGTAGCATCAATTAAATGTCGCGACATTAAAACAAAGAACTATAGCAATGTCGCAACATCAGATTTGAGCATCCAATTTCAAACACTACAGAGCAATGTCGCGAACATCGACGGAGCATCCGTTGAAACACTGGCAGAAAGCAAATGTCGCAACATCAATTCAAATGGTCGCAACATCGATGCAACCTACGACGGATGTAACCGATGTTGCAACATCATCACAACATCAACAACTAAAGTATATTTCTGGCTTTCAAAGTAAGATTCGCCGATTTTGTGTAAGGCCTAGGATCTAAGCCTAAATGTGCTTTCTGGGGAATAGTGTGCAATTCTTTCAAATGAATCTTGAGTAGTCTTGGGAAGAATTGAAGTCTACTATATATATATATTTATTTTATTTCACTAGGTGTTCGATCTGAGTTGAATTATGAAGTTGAGAATATTGCATATTTGGTTTTCAATTATGTCTGAACTTGACTGGATTTAGAAACTTTTCTTAAATCCATTTCTCATTTAGTTAATCACAGTTACAATGAATTTGTTTGACAAACTAGTCATTATGATTAGTGATTTAGAATTGAGAGACTAAGCTTCCTCTGAGAAGGAATTGGTTGATTTGAATATCAATTGCAGCATTATTTTTGAAGTTGTGGGTATGAGATCTGGGTTTATCTAATTGATATTGTTCGTGTATGGAGTTGTTCTCGAATACCGCTGGATCTATACCCGTAAGGAATTCTATCTTTGTTCGATTTAGGATCCTCTGAGGATTACGTAGATGACTACCTGAGAACAGAGAGTAGTCACATGGGGGTATATTTAATTGATATCCGATGAATTAATGCACTCTAAGTGTGATTTTAATTCTTCACGCATATTGTTCCTACCAGTGTTAGAAAAATTTGTTGATAGAAAATTTCTCACTCTCAGAGGTTTCATCTTAATTTGGCAGAATAATCTTAATCAAGTGTTAGCTTAAATTCTAATCAAGGAGATGGAGCATTCTAATGAATTGTAGACTGAGGTATCAATTGAATTGGGAAATGCTTGTATTATCCTGTCTATGGGTATGAGCAGTTTCTAGTCATCAGAAATGGTTGTGATGTACTAAAAGCTTGTATTATCTTGTCTATGGGTATGAGCAGTTTCTAGTCATCAGAAATGGTTGTGAAGTATTAAAAAGGAAAAATAACTAGATTTGCAAGATGATAAATTCAAAAGCAGCTAATTAGACCCATTGACTTGGTTTAGGAATGTGGTTATCTAATTGGTGAAATGTATAGTGTCAAGAGGTTTTCCAAGGCTATATTACTGTGTTATTGGACAAATCCAGAATTCAAAACCATAACTAACTTGTTATGTTGAACCAAATGCATATTGATGATTAGAAAATTGGTTTATTTCTCATTGTTAATTCACCTCAGTGAAAACCCTGAATCTTATATTTTTTATTTTAATAAGAGAAAAATTGATAAAGAGTTATTAATATTTAACCTAGTTACTCTAAAATCTTTTGAAATTATCATTCATATAGTTGATTTCTTGAGTAGTAGAGGTAATTAACCTTTAGATTATATAATAAACCCTCGTGGGAATGATATTTGGACTTAAAATCCACTTTTATTACTTGTATGACCTGTGCACTTGCAATGATTTAGACCAAAGCCAATTTTCATTGTTAGATACAAATCAAAAAACAATTTTTATATACTTTTTAGTCAAACAAAAAGTTTTGGTATTTCTACTGAGGATTGAATTTTCCCGAGTAGTTATGTTAGAAATTTGTTGCAGTTTTTGGTTTATAAAAATAAGTTCAAATCAAGTTTATGGAGCTGTTGCCTGGGATTGAAATGAAATCTAAAGATCAATATTTTTACCAAAAAGAAAGTAGCTACTTTGGACAATTATTATTTTTAATTAAAATGAAAATTTTCAAAAATAGTTTGAAATGCAGTAGCTGACTTAGCTACTAATTTCTTATATGAGCTTATCATAATATATTGTTGTTGTCTACTGATCTTATTTGATCTCATTGTAATTCCATTTTAGGTAATAAGTAAATGCATCAAAAGCCAAAAGCAGAACTGCTGCCATTGGACACTGAACTAGAAAGAACACTGAGAAATTTGAAGAAAGTTAGGATTTGTCAAGCAAAATAGTTGGGTGGCGCAGTGTAGGGAGACATAGCAACATTCTAGTCAGGGTAGCTGGATGCACTTCAAGGACGTAGAACCATGGAAGACTCTGAGGCCTCGTTATTGAGATGATTATTCTCAAGGGGGCCAGCAAACGCACTAATCCCCATGGTCTAGAAGATCAGTTTACTGGGCATCATAATGAAGACCCCAATGAGCATATGGGGAGGTTTCTTAGAATGGCCAATGCTGTGAAATTGAATGGGGTGAGACCTGATGTGATTAAGTTGCAGCTGTTTCCTTTTTCCTTAAGGGATACAACAAGAAGTTGGTTTCAATCACTTCCTTATGGATCAATGAACAACTGGGAGGAGTCAATAGTTGTACCATGAGTAGATTTTTCCTCACGCCTCACTTCGTAGGAGGGGAGAAATCATCATATTCAAGCAAGGTGAAGATGAGAGTCTCTACAATGCATGAGAAAGGTATAAGAAGCTGCTTAAGAGATGTCCAATGCATGGGATTGATCGTATCACACGCATGACATTTTCTACCACATGAACTACACATCTAAAGGATCATAGACGCAAATTCGTTGTGGAGCATTCAAGAGAAAGAGGTTGAAGAGGCAAACCCGCCTAATAGAAGATCTAGCAAAGAGCAACCACAGCCCATATGAGACTTTAAGGAGCAAGAGGCAGTCGGGGGAGAGTGAGGTGATAGAGCTGAACAAAATGTCGCCTAGAAGCAAATTGAATGCAATCGACGAACAAAGTTAGCATGCGTGAAAGAAGGTCCCGCCTCGGCCTATCTACTGAAAATAAGGGAAGATGAACAAAGAGTTTTCAATGATAAAGGATCAGCAATGACGGTCCTATCATGTGGAAGAAGTTCAGTTTTTCAATGGCAATAGGAGTTATAAATTCAAGCCCAACACAAATCTTCCAACCCACTACACACTAGCTTTAAGGAACCATGAAAATTTCTCATATGGACATACAGTGCAGTAAGGAAGAGACCTGTGCAGAATTATTAGCAGCTGTGTGGTCAACATGGTTTCCAAGGACAAAAATAGCAAAACAACCAGAGAATTGAGAATCCGGGCCAAAGAAGGTCCTAATCTTTTGAAGAACAAACGTTGAGCTTCATGGGAGAAAACAAGAGACTATTGAACATTCATGAACAGAAATTTGCTGAACTAGCAGCATTTCAAGCAAACACAACGTGTTTCAAAAGCCATACAATGCCGATCCAAAATCTAGAGACACAAGTAGGTCACTGCCCTTGCTATTCGGGGATGCGGGCCTAAGGATGCCTTCCTAAGTGATACAAAAGAATAATCCTAAAGACTATATGGCAATACTCTTAGAGTGGCGTAAAAAACAAAGAAAGAGAAGAAATGAGAAGAAGATGGCCGAGATGTAGAAACATGCAAAAATTGTAAGAAGAGATAAAGTGTACTCAGCTTAAGAAGTTATTGTTAGAAAGAATATAAACAGGCAAAAGCAGCTAGTTGAAGAGGCAACTGAGAAAGAGCAGAGGCAAATTACAAGCCTCTAGTTCCATTCTCAAAAGTACCAGGTAAAGTTAAACTGAAGAGCAATTTCTTAAATTGTTGAACATGTTTAAGAAAATAGCCATAAATATCCCTTTCGGTAAGACCGACTCAAATGTGAACACAAAGTGAAGTTCATGAAGGATATACTAAGTAGAAAAGGAAAATTTGCTGAAGGAGTAGTGAACCTGATAGCAACCTGCAATGCAGTTATTTAGAGGACTACCAATGGAAATGCAGGATCCAAGTAGCTTCACGATTCCTTGCACCATAGGGGATTCTAAAATGAGAAAAACAATGTGTGATTCTAGAGCTATGACTAACTGATGCCTTTATCTCGTTGTCAAAAGATCTGGAGTTTGGGTTTCACTCCCACATTCATGACCCGTAATTAAAACCGTAGGGTTTCTTGAGAATGTGCTGCACTGTGCCGGGAAAGTTCATTTTTCCAGTAGACTTTATGGTTATTGATATTGAAAAAGACAAACAAGTACCACTGCTGCTAGGAAGACCTTTCTCGCCTCTAGGAGCAGCTTGATGATGTCAAGAAATGAGAGCTTGTACTCCTCGTGGTTAGAGATGAAGCAGCGGTACTCAATTCCCACCGTAGCTTGAAAGTTCATCCTGGACTGATAATGCCGATCAGAAGATTTGTAAAAACGTTCTATCAGTTCTGAAACTGGAGAAATGATTGTAAGATTAAGAATTTAATGAATGAAAATGAAAATAATTTCCAATATATTGAGTGTCTTGATGTTGAATTTATGAATCACTTCATATTTAAAGAATATATACTACCTAAATAAAGTAAAGGCGTAAAATCAAGTAATTATGAAGAGAAGGTTTCAGAAGTAAACACAAGCTTATAGGGTTTAATTATGAAAGAATTGCCCAAACATCTGAAGTATGCGTTTCTTGAAGCTGGGAAATCTAAACTAGTAATCATATCAGCTGACTTGACAGAGTTACGAGCATATGGGGGAACACTAGAATTCTGGGAAGTATAAGGGAGTCATTACTTGGTCAATAGATGATTTAAAAGGAATTAGTCATCCCATTTGTATGCATAAAATCCTCTTTGAGGAAAATGAAAAGACTTCAATAGAAAATCAGAGAAGGCTGAATCCAGTGATGAAAGAAGTTGTTAGAAAAGAAGTATTGAAATGGTTGAATGCATGCTTCATTTATGCAATATTAGATAGCCCTTGGGTGAGCCCAATTCATGTGGTTCCAAAGAAGGGTGGATTCACTACCATCAGAAATGAAAAAATGAATTAATTCCAACAAGAACATTGACGAAATGGAGGGTGTGTATAGACTATTGGTGAAACTGTAATACCTATAAGAATGACTAATATCTTCAGCTACCACCAAATATTGGACAAAGAAGGTGATTAATTCCCATTTTGTTTTCTTGATGGATACTCGGGTATAATCAATGGTCATGCTCGAGGATCAGAGAATACCACTTTTACTTGTCCTTATGGTACTCTTGCCGGAAGATCCATTTGATTATGTAATGCTCCTGCCACCTTTCAAAGGTGTATGATGTCTATATTTTCTGATTTGGTGGAAGAGGCTATGGAAATCTTCATGGATGACTTTTCAGTTTATGGATCCAGTTGAACATTGTTTACAATTTGGAATCAGATTTTGGAGATGTGCCAAGACAAAATTTAGTTTTTAATTGGGGAAAATGTCATTTCATATACTGGTAGTATTATTCGGGGTCATAAAATTTATGCAACCTGGATTACAAGTTGACCCAGTTTAAAGTTTCCATTATTGAAACTTTACAATTCTACCAGTGTAAAGCGTGACTAGGAAGTTTTGAGACATGCTGAATTCTATATAAGATTCATAAAAGACTTCTCAAAAATATCAAAGCCACCATGCAGATTGCTTGAAAAAGAAACAAAATTTGAATTTGATGAAAAGTGTAAATTTGCTTTTGAAGAAATCAAGGACATATTGATCAAAGCTCCTATCATGGCAACACCTGACTGGAACAAAGAATTTGAGATCATGTGTGATGCCATTATTAAAATGTTTGGAGACAAGAAACTAACAAGACCTTTAGAACCATATATTATGTTAGCAAGACTTTTAATGAAGCACAAGAAAATTATTCAACAATTGAAAAATAAATGCTAGTAATGGTCTTTACTTGTGAGAAGTTTAGGCCATATATATTGGGGTCTCATGTGATAGTGCACACTGATCATGCAACAATTAAATACCTGATGGAAAAGAAAGATGTAAAGCCAAGACTAATAAGATGATTTTTACTCCTAAATGAATTTGATTTGGAAATCAAGGATAAAAAAGGCACTGATAATGTGATAGTTGATCACTTATCAAGACTAGAAGCCATGGAAAATGAAGAATGAGATTAAAGAAGATTTCCACGATGACGACTTTTCAAGTATCAGAGTTCAAATACCATGAGTATCTGCGATATTTGTGGAAGACTTTTAACATGAATTATGTCACGGAGGTAGCTACGATGAAAGGAAAGCTAAGAACTGATGCTAGGCTTTATATATGGGATAACCCATTGCTTTTTAAAAGAGGAGCAGATAAGATATTAGAAGATGTATACCAGAGGCAGAACAAGCTGGAATTGTGGATAAATGCCATTCATCACCATATAGAGGACACTTTGCAGGGGACAAAACAACCCAGAAAATTCTCCAGTTACGTTTTTATTGCCCAACTTTATTCGGGAATTTGTTACGATTGGGTTAAGCTCAACGTGACATGTGTCGAAGAATGGGCAACAGCGAGAAGAAATGAGATGCCTCTGAGGAGTATGGTGTGCAGATTTTTGATATGACAACAGACTTCATGGGGCTTTTCCCGCCTTCATTTGGGCTTATATACATTCTCCTAGCTATGGATTATGTATCCAAATTGGTGGAAGCCATATAACATAGAAATAGTGCCCGAGTGGTGGGATTTATTCAAAAGGAATATCTTGAGTAGATTTGGAGCTAGAACTATTATGAGTGATGAGGAAAGTCATTTTGCAAACAAGGCGTTTTGCAAAATAGAGTAAGGAGTGGACTGTGTTATGAGGTTTGGCTTATCACCCTCAGTCAAATGGGCAAAAGGCTGAGATATCGGTAAGAGAAAATCAGAATTCAATGTGAAGACAGTCAATCTGGCCGAAAAGATTGGTTAGCGAGAATTGGATATTGATGCATTGTGGAGAAGCATAAATTGCTCATAAGTCCCCTATTGGAATGTCCCCCATACATAATTGTTTATGGTAAGCAATGTCATCTACCTTTGGAACTTGAGTATAAAGCAATGTGGGCAATCAAAAAGCTGAACTTTGATTTCCAAGCTGAAAAAGAAAAGATATTTCTCTAATTAAATGATTAGAAGAGTTGAGGAATGAAGCTTATGACAATGCAAAAATTTACACGGATAAAACTAAGAAATGACATGACCAAAGAATATTGAGGAAAGAATTCAACATAGGAGAATTAGTCCTCTTGTACAACTCAAGGCTTAGATTATTTCCTGGGAAGCTCAAATCAAGGTGGGGTGGTCCTTATACAGTCATTGAAGTAATTAGCAAATCTGATGAACTTGATTGACTGATTTTTAAACATAGACCAAATTTGATGAAGTAATTAGCAATTCCATGCAAAGACTTTTCAGTCCCTAGTTGGAATGCCAAAAACTTATTTGACTAAATTTTGATAAAAATATGTGTTTAGCCATTTTTGAAAAAGGGGTCCATTAAAATTGATTTTGGTCAAAATCACTGCAAGTGCACAGGTCATATAAGTAATAAAATAGATTTAAGTCCAGATATCATTCCCACAGTTGATGATAAATCTAAAGATCATTTTATACTCAAGATCTTTATATTTAATTCAAAGTTAAAAATGGTTTGGTTCTAAACTAAAGAAAAAGTACAAACTAGATAAAACTCTATAACTACATGTAAAGAATTCAAATAAATGGATTGGAAAGTTCACTGGGTAAAGTAACATTGGGAAATAGATCAGTGTACAATTATGAATTTCTGCATCATTTTATAACATAGTTTAACCATTAGTTTGAAATATGAACTTGTCAAAGATGCAAGGTAGTATAGTTTGGATTTCTCCATAAACCATACATTTAACTAATTAGAGATCCATATTCCTTCCAGATGCATAATTCTGTCGATTCCTTGTAGAATAAAACCTCTTTCTAAATCTGGGTGTTTTTCTTTTGATACTTATTACACCAATTTCTTGAATTTGGAGACTTCTTGCACCCTATAGGCAGGGATATTGCAAGCCTTCTCCAATCTAGTGGTAACTCATCAGTCTAATTTGATAAGATTCTATCTCATAACTAGATCTATGCTAACACGGGATGAGAATCCTCTCATCAGTTGGGGAAGAAACCTCTTATCAATTAAATTGATACATCTTCAACTATCCTCACACCATGAGTAAGTTAGCGATCTATCTAAGTGATATTTCAGAGTTCAGTAGTTCCATAATATTAGTCTAACATACCCCCAAGTAATTGTTCCACACTCTCAGGAATCTCCATCTCTGTGTCACTTAGAGGGCCTCTTGGAAATCAGAGAAAGATACAGTCCATTTTTGGGTACACGCTACTAATATTCTGAACTAGTAGCTTCAATAATAGTACCAATTTAATAAATCCAAAATTTCGAACTATGATCGTCTTTCAAGTTAAGCATAAAATAATAATTAATATCGATCCATTCCCAGATGGAGTTCAGTCTTTCAAAATTGGATCACAAATAACAGTGACAAACGAACTGAAATACATGAACTCCTGAAAATTTCCAATTTCATTAAATCAGACAGTAATGAAAAACAGAATTTTATAGCGAACCCAACTCAAAACTTCACACCAGATCACTATTCAATTCCAAAAAGAACTAGCTAAAATGCTACTTTAAAAACTAAACAAAAGAAAAGAAAAATAATTTATTTTCAAATGATGGGCCGCACTTCTAGACACAAATTGTGGATCCCTAAAAATTATGGCCCAATTAGTAGCTTTGTCGCGACATAGAAAATTCTGTCACGACATAGTTTTCATCTCTATCGCCCAACATCTTGGCATGGCTTCACGGTTTACGATGCGACATATTTTTATGCTTTCTTGGTTTTGTCGTAGCATAATTTCTTTGTCTTCGCAACATAGTTTTGTTGAGGTTGTTTGGTTTATGTTGCGACTAGAGTGTCTTGTGTCGCGACAATTCTTGGATGGCTTGCAGCTTGAATACTTGAATAGTATGTTGCGACAACAAAATTCTTTGTCGCGACTGATTTTCCTTTTATTTTGTTGCTTTGTGTCGCGACAGAGTTTCTGAGTCTTCTGCTATTTTTTTATGTCGTGACAAAGTTTTGGAATGTTGCGACATAATTTGACAATTTCTTGTTCGGCCCATTATGCTAACCTCTTCTGTTCACTTCGACATTCCTCTTCAATTTATGCTAGAGCTGGCCAGTTGTTGTAATGAAAAATTACGCCTTGAGTTCTTCGATTTCTCATTGTCACGACATAGTAAAAAAGAATGTTGTGACATTCTTCTTGTAGTTCTTTTCAACCTTTGTCGCGACATAGTAAAACATTGTCGCGATAGGTTTCTCCCTCACAGGTTTCTAGTAATGGTAGAAAGCCGCGGGTGTGCAAAATGAATGCCTAGTAATGCGCAAAGTGTGCTTAAATAATATAGTGTACTTAAAGTACAGATATCGATCCACGGGGAAAGGTGAATTGACCTACGAGGTTACGCACCCCGGACAATATCTGAATAAATGATTCTAGGATAAAATTTAAGTAAAGAAACTGCAACTAAGCTATTGATTCTAGTGAATTAATGGTGTTGGCGCCTAGGGTTAAATCTCCCCCTATCACGTTCAATGGATTACTGTCTAAAGATATTGTTATTCAATATATTTGTAATATGTCGATGTGAGGTGATCTTGCCTACGAGATATCCTCTCTCGAGGAGTATATCCGCCTATCACGTGAATACTAAGAGTCGAGTATATCTCTATCTGCAAGCTGGTATTCACGAAAATGCTTAAATATTACAACCCCAAATGCCACCTTCGGGTTCGGAATATCTCTGATAGCAAGATAAATTTAAAACTCACTCTACGGAATCACTGAATACCCTCATCTCTCGAATCTCGGATCTCCAGTGCGATTATGCTAACATTGGCCAGACATTATCATATAATTGAAATGCAGGTATAGAGTAGATGTGACAGTTAATAATAACTGAATAACATGAAAGATCAAGCTTTAATCCATTGTATGTGACGGGGTTTGATGTAACCTAGAAGAGATCTAGAACATCATCGGAGAAAGATCAATTTGTCACAGTATTAAAAACATTATCATATTATCCGAAAATAAGATCTAAGCCCATGAAGCGGAGTCGAATCAGAACACTTCCTCCAAGTCTCTGTCGTCTGCTAAGGTCGGGTGCCTCTTCTCGTGCGTTTTCAGATACCTAATTTAAGGCCATTCGTACTTTAAATGATGAGGTCACCAGTTCGGTGACGTCGCGACGTGGTGACGTCATGACGTGGTAGTCACTTCCTTGCCTGCTCCTCGTTGTTCCAGCGCTTCAATTTGCTCTTTACGCTTACGATAGACACCTTAACCACGGACACAAAATCAGGGATCTAATACAAAACTATAAAATTATAAAATAAATGTGAAAAATAATGACGTGACGAGTGTAAGATGAGTGTTTTTAGGCACTCATCACCCTAAGGTTTATTTGTCGCGACTTTACTTTTTTCTTTAATGGTGACATGTCGATGCTTTGATCTGATCATTTAGTTGGCTTGTTTTATTACAACATTGAAGTCTTAGTCGCGACATACTTGTTAATGTTTGTCTCATGTCTCTTCCATTTTCTATCATGACATAAAACTTCTCTGTTGCAACAAAAATCTCTTACTCAGCAATTTTTATTGTCGTGACATAATCTTCTTTTGTCACGACAGAGATTTCTACCTTGTTTTCTTTATTGTGTCGCACCATAAGTTTGTGTGGCAACATAAGTTTCTTGTAATTCTTCACAACTTCTATCACGATAGTAGCCATCTTTGTCGCAACAGAGTTAACTTCAACCTCATGTTGGGTTTGTCGAGACTTAAAAATTCTCTGTCGCGACAAAGTCTTCTTATCCTTCATTGCTGACTCTGAATGTTATGTAGCGACATAGTTTTCTTCTGTCGCAACATATAATATACCTTGGTCTTGTTATAAGCTGAAATGTTTGCTGCAACATAAAAACCCGGTCGCGAAACGCATCGGTCTCGAATTGCCCCTCATTGAGCTTCGCTATTTTCATCGCGACATAAAACTTCTCTCAAGGCGGCGTAAATCTTCTCGCTTTAAAGCTTCCATCATGGATTTTGTGTCGCGACATAGTTGTCTTTTGTCGTGACAGAGCTTTCTCGCTTATCTTCACCTTCTTATGTCGCCAGCCGCAGTTGTGAGATGTTGCGACATGAGTTTCATTGCCATTCGCTTGATCAATGTCGCGACAAAGTAAGGAATGTCGCGGATATTCTTATTCATGCACTTCTAGCTTTGCTATGACATAAAATCCATTGTCAACGTAAATCAATCGCCATCAAAAATTATGTTGCGCATGTACCTTCATTTCCCCGCCTGAGTTCAACTCGATCCTTGTCAGACATAACCCTACTAGTTCATCGATTCTATCGCACATTCCTCGAACCCGTGCCGCTGTAAAGAATTCGCTCGCAATTTTATGCTTTTCTTGCTAGAATTATCTCCATTTCATTTAAACATGCAAAACAAAATGTTGGTGAATATTCCATAATTCAGCATAAAAATGAATCATAAACTTCTAAAAATTTGCTAGAAAAATGGATTAAAAATAGATGAGTTTAGGACTCATTAGTAAGCAATGTCATCTACCTTTGGAACTTGAGTATAAAGCAATGTGGGCAATAAAAAAGCTGAACTTTGATTTCCAAGTTGTGAAAGAAAAGATATTTCTCCTATTGAATGAATTAGAAGAGCAGATGAATGAAACTTATGATAATGCAAAAATTTACAAGGATAAAACTAAGAAATGGTATGACCAAAGGACATTGAGGAAAGAATTCAAAATAGGAGAATCAATCCTCTTATACAACTCAAGGCTTAGATTATGCAGGGCTGAATCGAGGTGGAGTGATGGGTCCTTATCTGATCATTAAAGTTCGCCCCTTTAGACGGTTACAACGAGTCAAATTCAGGAAATGAGTTGAAGGTTAATGACCAAAGGTTGAAGCACTATTTAGGAGGCAATTTGAATGAAGAGTAGTCTTAGATTTGAAGAGAAGGGAAAAAATTGCTGAAATGAGAACACACTACAACATTGTCTAGCTAAAGACATAAAAATGAGTAGCTACTTGGGAGGCAACCTAAGCAATTTCCATATTCTTTTAGTGTGGTTTTGTTTAATTCAGAGTGTTTGGATTAGTTTAGAAGTAGTGTAGTTTTGTTAGAATTTATTTACAATTTATTTAATTACAATTACAATCTTCTGAATGTCAGGATAGTGAAGTTGCAAGGATATATGAAGGTCATTATTGAAGCATCTCCAACCAGATTGAGTTATGCAGAGTTAACTACAAAGATGAGTCTTTTTCTATCTCTTATTCTTTAGGAAATGATGCATAACTAAGTTTAAGAGAGGTGTAATTTATCACGAGTTAATTGCCTTAGTAAACTTCATTATACCTTTCTTAGTGATGGTGTGAAGATTTTACTTGATACATTGAAAGTATGTTGAATTGATTGAATTGAAAATCTGAGTGTTATTGTTCATGCTTGATTTGAGAATTTTTTGATTGTAATGGACTTTTATTCACAAGCCTGAACTGAAATTGCAGAAATAAAATGGGGAAAACAAGTCAAAATTCTCTACTTGAAAGAAGAATACTCTTCCTCAATGTCGCGACGTTGATAGCTATGTCGCGACACCTTCTCCAGAAAGTTCCCCAATGTCATGACATCATCGTGACATTGCTCCAATGTCACGACATTGATAATTTAATGTCACAACATCGCAGTTGTAAAAGAGAGACATCGAGCTTAACCTTTTGGCAATGTCACTACATCAAAATCTAATGTCGCGACATTATGGCAGTGTCGCAACATTGAAATTCCAATGTCACTACATCACTCTAAAAGGAAAAAAGAGCATAAGCAATGTCGCGACATTGTTGGATCAATGTCGCGACATCTAGAAAAGCTAACTTGAAAACCTAAGCAATGTCGTGACATAGTAATCTCAATGTCGTGACATTAGGTTAATGTCGCTACAGAGAAATTTTAATGTCGCGACATCAGGTGACACCATTTAGAAAATCTGAACAATGTCACGACATCACCATGACATAGTTGCGACATCAAATCAATGTCGCGACATCAAAACTCCAATGTTGCGACATTGTGCTGAGACACTTAGGCTATTAGGTCGATGTCGCGACATCACAACTTCAATGTCGAGACATCACAGTTAGGGAAAACCACCTATAAAAGGGACACTTCGAGAATTTTTCATTGTCACATCAAATTTCTCAAGCTTTCAAACCCTAGCCTTCTCAAAATCTCACAAAAAGACAAACCATGTGAATCTGCTCTCGAACCTGGCCGTCAATAGAAATGCCAAATGTTTGATCAAGATGATTCAGAGATAAATGAACCGCACTGAGTCCGCATACCCAGATCAGTAGTAGTCAGCCGTGGCCTTCTACTTAAGAGGAAGCGAAGCGTTCGGAAACATCACGGCGAAGGGCTTCATGGAAGAAAGAAAGTTCAAGCAGCTAGTGTCGCCATTTAAGGAAGAAATAGAGCGATGGGGTTGGGAGAAGTTGAGCAACATAGCGAGCTAGGGGTAAGGGCTATAGTTAAAGAATTCTACGCCAATGCGGGTGACGAAGGGCTGTGAGTGCTATGTCGGGAGGTGGATCACTTTTGGGAGAGGGGCCATCTCCCAGTTCACGAGTTGAGGACTAATTGGGTGAATGCGAATCTGACTAATCGAGAGGCCAGAAGTTTGAAGAAATCGTTAGAAGAGGCGACAAATAGCCTAGAGACGTGACGAGGAACCAAAACTATCATAGCGCCTACATCGTGGTGATTTGACGGAGGCAAACAAGGTATGGTTTTACTTGGTAAACTTTGTTCTCACCCCTTCGAAGCATGTCTCGGTAGTGAGACAAGACCGTGCCATACTCTTGTATGCACAAGTCAAGGGGTGGAATCTGAATGTTGGGAAAATAGTAGAATAGTCCATCTTGGACTACACTGAGAATAGCTTCTTAGGGAATATCCCCCACTCTTTCTTGATCACTAACATGAATCAGGGAGTGTAACAGCTGTAAAAAGCAGAGGTGAAGTGCAGATCCCTCTCATCTGCAGCTCTCCAGCAGGGTCCTCAAAGGAAACTCCGGCCACGGGGGTGAAGAGGTAGAGGCAAGAAAAGAAATAAACGACTACATAAGCGCTAAGGGAGGTAATCCCTACGGTTGAGAGAGGCCGAAACTAAAGAAAATGGGGGGGGTTGAAGATTACCTAGAGCAACCGATTGCTCTTCTCGATCTAGAAGAAACATTACACACTCAAAATAGAGCGAAAGGAAAGAGAACAGAAGAGCAAGAGAGTAGCAATTTTGAAATTTGTTTACTGCGCTACTTGAGATAAGAGAAGAGATGGCGACTCGAGAAGGATGAGATGGAGAGATGAGAATCAACCTATAGAAAACAAAGCAAGAGAAGAAAACTTAGCAGCACTTCTTCAACAGAGGGATGAGGTGTAACACCCCAAAATCCAAGGGTCTGTTGACCAACCGTCAACTCGTGGAAATGCCCGTGGATTATATCAATACCCACACTTTCTAATCCCATTAATTGGGATCCATTCATCGTGTCATAAGTAATTACACACCTATGCCCTGACACCAAGATGTGAAGCGAGGGTCAAAATTTCCTGTGGATATCATGTGTCTCAGTACCACACTGGCTAATCCCATTTACTGGGATCCGTTTAGCCACATTCAATAAAAATTTTATGTTATTTTCAAAACAAATTACTGTGAGTTTAATTACAAACTCTATTACATATACAGGCATATGCTAAAATTAGTTCTTTCCAAAGTTTTACAAAAAGAACTATACCAGCCATAGGTCGGCTTTCTTCAACCTCTAGACCACTGAATGAGGCAGAATCCATCGGTGTATACCACACTTTTTATGAAATGTTTTCCCATAAAGGGTGAGCCACGCCCAGTAGAAAGACTCCTACATAGGCTATTACCCCCTTAAATGCACATGCAATGTTCACTTTGACACATTCACATATACATATCAATATTCCAATAGAATGATGTCATTCTAATGGAATACTATATGTCATGCCATGAAATGAGATGAGACTCACTCAATGCATGAAAAATCCGAGTCATCATAGACTCCCATCACATAATGCGTAACCAATGTGTGATAACATCCATCGTCGATTAATTTCATCCAATGATCACTTTGAAACAAAATCAAGTTTTTAGAAATCAAAACTTATTCGATGTTTCACTTCCAAGGATCATTTTATTAACAAAACATGTGTCTTTTTGGGTAGGCAAATTTTTAAGGTCTCACCGCAGGCTTTGCACGCATTCCCTGCAGCCTGCGGGAGCTTCGTTGGACACATATGTATAACCCGAACATAGGGGCTTTCACCCTCGAAATTATCTGTCCACCTTGCTACTACGACCTGATTTCATGCTCACGGGAGCGGTGGAACTTATTTGAACTTTGTTCAGCGATACTCGACCCACACTCATCTGACCACGAGGATGGTGTTTGATGGCGCGTGCGCTTACACTGCGAATCGCGATGTCACCGGTCTGCGTATACGTGCGTTATGCCACTACATATCAATTCCATGTCTCATATGTAATGAATTCCATATGGACAATAACTCATGTATCATGGATAATTATGTCAAAAGCATATAATTTACAAACATTTCATCTAATTTCCAACATATTAAAACATATATATAAGCAAGAACAATCAAGCAGGTTATCACAAAATCAAGCAATAACACTTTAAAACAATCCACAATCAGACCTCACAAGTAGACCATAACAGACCACCAAAATAGGGCACAATCAGTCCCAAAACAACCGTGAACTAATCTCGATTCAAGTCACTGGCCGTTAGTTAACGATTCTGCAAACATTCCGAAAATCAGTATGAAATGCACTTGCAGAAATCGGTCAAAATCTAGACACAACGATAATAAACGACCATTTGTGGCGATCGGAAATTGACCATAACGGGGCATGAGGTGCGATTTGGGTGATTCAAAGCTTATCAAGTTCAGCAGCCTTGGATACAATTTACGCAGAAGGATTCGAGTCTAAGTACCTTGGTTTCCTGGCTGAAAATCTGTCCTAAAATTCAGCCAGTGTGTAGGATCAAAATAAATTAGCATTCCCGTATTTCAAAATTAATGGCTTGACCTTAGGAGCAAGACAAACCCAGCCAAGCTTATGGTGGCAAATTAACCAAAGTAGAAAAAATCCCTACCTCTTTGAGCGTAATCCTCGTCGAATATACGGACTTTACTTCTTGGTCCAACGAGTTCCGATCGTCGGAACGTTGACTTCCTTTTCCCCCTCTTTCTCCCTCCCTTTCTTCATTTTTTTTTCCTTCCTTTCCTTTTTTGTTGCTCTCCTCCTCTATGAACTGATTTCCCTCCCTTTTCTAGACTTCTCCATTGACATGCATGTGGACACATGGCTTGTCATGTGTCCTACATGTATTTGCCTTTGCAAGCCTTGTGACACCCACATGTCTTGCCACGTGTCACCCACATGGCTTGCCATGCGTCACCCAACACACTTGTTTCCTCGAAAAACGTGAAATTTCGACTGTCTCAAAATTCAACGAAATTCGCTCAGGTAACTAGACTTCACTAGAAGAATTCAACGGTGAGGTCCGTTTCGTCACCCAAAATCTAGAAAAATTCAAGGTTTTCAACCTGTATTATAGCGGCAAGTTCACCATGTTTACCCTTTTTTTTTTGAAATAGTTCAAATTTTCCCGGGTTTTACATTCTTCCCACTCTTGAAAGAATTTCGTCCCAAAATTCACATGCACATATACATACAAGCACATGCATATGCTACAGTGATTTTTTTAATTTTATTATCAAATGACTAAACAACGTACCTTCATCCTCAAATAAGGAAGGATAAGTGGCACGTATCGTGTCCTCGCATTCCCATGTTGCTTCCTCCACTCCTCGGTGCTACCTGTGACACCTTTACTAGCATCGGTTTTGTTTATAAAAACACGGTCCAGCTATCCATAATACGCGCGAGGTCCTCTCGAAAGGTCCCGTACGGATCAACAATGAGCTCACCCCGATCCCTTTACATGAGTCGGATCTGAGTGTATAGAACATAGAGACATAAATCTTGCATGAACACGATAAACTTAGCGATGCGCCAAGCGTGCATAATTATACCCACCCTCTCGAGTACATCGAAGGGTCTAGTATACCTCAGCGATAACTTTCTGTTTGCCGAATGCGATCAGCTTCTCTCTTGGCGTCACTTTAAAAGACATGACCACTGCAGCCCGCTCAGGTCTCTCATGAGTCTATCGGCGTAGCTCTTCTGCTGGCTCTAAGCCATGAGAAGACGCTTCCGTATCAAGTCCACCTTCTTACAGGTGTCCCTCACCAAATCCGGACCTATAGCGGATCTCTTTCCCACCTTCGTTCAACGGGCCCGGGGATCGCCGCTGGCCTCCTATGGTACTCATACAGTTGCCATCGTATACTCCACTAATCGCTGTTGTTGTAGGTGAATTCGACTAAGGGTAAATGCTCTTCCCAACTACCCTTAAGATCCAAGATGCATGCCCGTAGCATGTCCTCTAACTTATGGATGGTCCTCTCTAACTAAACGTCCGTTTAGGGATGAAAAGCGGTGCTCATAATTAATTGTGTCCCCATGGCTCTTTGGAAACTCTCCCAAAAATGAGCCGTAAACTTAGGATCTCAATCTGATACTATAGAGACTGGCACTCCATGCAACTAGATAGTCTCTCATATGTATAATCTCTGAGAATTTCTCGGAGTAAAGGTCATCAGATGCGACTAGAAGTGTCTTGCGTGTATGGCCGGTCCACGATCCTGCGATATGCCCTCGCGATGTCCGTGGCAAGTGAGTCACAAAATCCATCGTGAAGTGCTCCTACTTCCACTCTGCTACCTCCAATGGCTGGAGTAACTCTGTTGGCCTCTAGTGTTCAACTTTTACCTACTAACACGTGAGATACCAACAAACAAAATCTCCAAGTTACTGCTTTATTCCACTCCAATAATACTGGCGACGAAGATCATGGTATATCTTTATGCCACCTGGATGTACAACAAAATGAGAGCAATGGAACTCCCTGAGGATCTCCTCTCTCAAATCTGCGAACCGGGGAACCACAATCCTACTCATATACTGAAGACTACCATCGGTGTGCATGGCCCGTGCCGTCACGTGCATTCCTATCAGAGTGTGATGGGCTGTATCTTTGTATCCTGTCCCTAGGACTCAATCACTCTGCTTAGTAGGGAAGGCGTAGCCTATCGCTCCCAAATACGGCAGGTACAGTCTTTTTTAGTGCGATTCGCCTTTGCCACAACCTCGAGCATCCGCCATTCTCGGGAAGCTATACTAGCTAATACGCCCTATGACTTCCAGCTAAGCGCATTAGCCACCACATTTTCCTTACTGGGATGGTAATGTAAAGTAAACTCATAATCCTCCAAATATTCCATCCACCTGCATTGCCTCATATTGAGTTCCCACTGGGTAAAGATGTATTTCAGACTTTTGTGGTCCGAAAACACCTCGAATTGCTCACCATACAGGTAGTGGCGCAAAATCTTAAAAGCAAAGACAATGGCCGCCAACTCCAGGTCATGCGTGGGGTAACTCCGCTCATGGTTCTTCAACCGTTGAGAACCATAGGCCACAACCTTCTCGGATTGCATTAAAATACATCCAAGTCCGTCCTTAGAGGCATCACATTACACTGTGTACCTTTGTCCCATTTCTAGGACTATCAGAATAGGAGTTGAAGTAAGCCTCATCTTCAATTCTTGGAATGCCCTTTCACATAAGTCATTCCACTAAAACTTAACCTCCTTCATGGTCAATTTCTTCATAGGCATAGCTAATTGGGAGAAGTCCTCAATGAACCTCCTGTAATACCTTGCCAATCCCGAAGCGTATCTCGGCTTGACTTAGGTCTCTCCTAACTTCATACGCACCGACTTTCTCAAGTCCATTGAGACACCCGAAGCCGATACCACATGACCTAAGAATCTTATCTCAGTAAGCCAAAATTCACATTTGCTGAACTTGGCATATAACCGATGGTTTCTTAAAGCATGAAGAACAATCCTTAAATGATCCTCATGCTCCTCCTCTGACTTGGAGTAGATCAAAATGTCGTCCACAAAGACCATAGCAAACTGATGTAGATAGGGATGAAAGACCCTATGCAAGAGATCCAAGAATGCCGTTGGAGCATTCGTCAACCCGAATGGCATTACTGTGAACTCGAAATGCCCATATCGCGTTTTAAATGTCATCTTAGTGATATCTGCCTCTTTAACCCTTAACTGATGATAACCGGTGCACATCTATCTTGGAGTAGACCCGCACCCCCTCAGTTGATTAAACAAATCATCAATCTTTGGCAAAGGGTTTCGACTGTCTCGAAATTCAACAAAATTCACCTAGGTAACTAGATTTCGTAAGATGAATTCAACGGTGAGGTCCATTTCGTCATTCGAAATCTATAAAAATTCCAGGTTTTCAACCTGAATTGTAGCAGCAAGTTTACTGTGTTTGCCCTTTTTTTTTTGGAAAAGTTCAAATTTACCCGAGTTTTACATGAGGAGTAGAGTGAAGAGCTAGCCTAGAAAGATAGAGCATTGAGGGCTGAGCTGAAAGAGAGGGAAAGAGTGTTTGTGAATGATCAGTTCATGCTTATGGAGTCGAGGGGAAAAGGAAATGGAGAGCAGGGACACACTCCCGGAAAGTTTGTTGAAGCCTTTGGGTATGCTTCTGAGGAACACCGAAGGAGGATCAGCTACAATCCAAAAGAGGGATGAAGAGCTAGAGTCCACCCTAAACTACAAGGAGAAGTTATGGACCGAGAGCATTGATTTGGTGAACCAGAATATGATAAAGATGTATCAAGCCTAGGGTGAGTTTGAATCCTTTGAATTCCATTGGGCGAAGGTAAAATAGGCTCATTAAAAGCGGCATATTAGAGCCCAGAATGGTGCCTCTTTGTGGTGGAAATGGCTTAGCGGAAAACCGAGGAGACCATCCATCCTTGAGTTCACACCCTCGTGTCGATTCACAGTATGACGAGTGAACCTCGAGCCTCGAAAATCTCAATCTCATAGAAAAAGGAAATAGATATCTCTCTATCTCGCCATCTTTATATCCTTTCTGTATTTCTCTCTCTCTCGTAATTTATAAAATGTAATTTTTCCCTCTTTATAAATAAAAAGGCAGTTTTTGAAATTTGTGTATAGTCTTTTCTTATTTTATTTTCGTTTAACTTTACAATTATGAGAACTAAAATAAAAATGAGGAGGACTTTGTTGTGCTGAATAAATAAGAGTTTAATGTGTTAAATGTAAAAATGTTGTAGAGTTAAAATTTTTGGATGTTATTGCATATTTTGTGAAGAGGCTGTAATTGCTTATTTGAGGATTGATAGAAATTTGTTAAAATGTTGGTGTTATTGTTGTTGACCAAGTGAATTGAATTGTTTAATCAGAATGAACTGTAAAGTTGAACAATAACAACAAAATGTTTTAAACCAAGCAAAGCTGAAATCTGAGATGCATATGGGCTGAAAATTGAAATTGAGTTTTAAGTTTTGATGTCAAGAATAAATAAGCCAAATTTTTTTATTTTGAAAAACTATAATTGAAATCAAAGCTAGTAAGGCTACTAATTCTAGTCAAATTGAATAGTACAGTTCAGAAAATGACTAAACTAACACATTGGCAGAAGTACCTTAAAAAAATTGATTGTGCTTGGGTTAGGAAAACTTTATGGGACTTATTATCATAAATTTATAAAGAGTCCTAGAACTTATTGCATTATTATTCAAGGCGAAATCATAGACATCACAACAAACAGAAAATGATTTAGGACATCCTTAAACAGTTTGGACTTTCAAAAGCCTGCCCTTTAATATGCTTTATGCATGTACCTTAGTACCTATCTTGAGCTTAATGCCAGTTTCATCATCAGAGCAAAAAATAAGAGCCTTATACCTTCCTTAAGTCTTACCTTATAGTAAAGAACCCTTAATTTACCCAAAACTATAGATCGGTGTAGCAGAAATGATAAGAATGATAAGTTTAGGGGAGTACAAATTTGAATTGAAATGAAGGAGGAGAATTAAGGATGAGAAAGGAAGACAATTAAAAAAAAATTGTACTGAAGGAGGTGCAAAACAGAAAATTGAGAAGATGAAAAAGAATGAAAAGTTTCAAGGAGTGAGTTTTACCTTGTAGCTTACTGACCTTGAGCAATTAAGTCCTTAAGGGTGTTCTGTGACGGCCTGCACCGCCGTACCCGACTTGACTAGGAGGCCGAACTCGGACTTGGGGACGTGGTCCTCATTCTTCTTTATTTATTTTTTATTTTTTGAATCATTTTGAATAATCCAAATACAATTACTTTTCCAAACACGTTTCAAATACTCAATGAAAATATATATACGTAAATACCACTTTAACATAAAGGGGGCCCATCATTTGATCACAAAACTTTTTTTTCATTCGATGTGGCATTTCATGCCCATTTGCTCCATTTCCCACATTTATACAATGCAACATTATTAGCCATTTTCAATATCCAAATATTTACAAAACATAATCAAAGTTCAATTTTCATAATAGTGTTTGTACAAAATGAGTCGAATAATTTCATGTATGCATGTGAAGCGAAACTTTACTTATCCTCAGGTGTGACTTTGGCGATGAGATTCAGCTGAATCTCAAGTCTTGTGCCTATTCACTCGTACTGCATTGATGATAAAAGCAACGCACTAAACATTTTCATGCTTAATGGTTCTATATAGTACTCTCTTCCATTTCATTTTAAGTCAAGTCATGCAATTTTTCTACACCATGCTTTTGAATCTTTTTGAATGATAAATGCAAATACAATACATATATTCATTTCATATACATTCATTTACGATTCATTGATCATTCCAAATATGCACTTTCATATGCAATAAATCATTCAAAACACAAATCATGCATTTCACAAATATTCTTATCATTTTGCCCTTAAATGAATTTAGCCAATGTTTTTAGTGCGTAGGATAACGGAATCAAACACGGTCCAGCTTAGGCTTTGTGGCCAGGCCTAAAGGTTTTATAACATAGTACAGTCCCGTTGGGGCTCTTGGCCAGGTGTCAAAGAATTATTTTGTGAACAATGCAGATCTTTGTTCAGACTCACGGATCGGAGTGACAACACATTATGTTCGTTCACGATCACGCTGGTTCTGACCTTAATGGTATATTAATCTATCCTTAACTTCGGGAATATGATGGATAACGTTCTATTAAGGGCATTAAAATCGATCATAGAAATTTACAATAGGGTATATACATTTTATAATCAAATATCACATTTCCAATACTCATACAATTTTTCATGGCAATCATTTCCATGATCAATCTTCTCGAATCACTTAAAATAAATCAAATATGCGGTTTATTGAAAATCATTTCAATAGTGCATAAACAATTTGATGAAATAAGAAGAGAAGAATAGAGAACAAACCAAAAAGGTCGTCGCACTTCGATTCCTATCCTCGGAATCTCGACTTCAATTCGGGTTTTCCTCGTCGCCAACCCCTAATCCATCACAATTAGAGAACAATTTCATTTGACTTATTTAGGTTTTTAGTTAGGGTTGTTTTCTACCCAACACACCTTCACTTGTCCATTGTTCCTCTATAAATCTATTTTATTCAGAAATTTGAATCATCGATTCGAGACATCGAATCTCAAGATATGTCTAAACATCAGGACTATTCTATTTTCAACACATAGCAAATTTGCCCAAATACATCTCCTTTAGGCGAATTTCTAGGTCTAATGGGGTTGAATGTAAATACCGAGGCTTATTCGGGGGATGTTATTCTCTGAAGTCTATTTTACCTAGAAATTTGAATCACTTTCAGTTTGGATGAGTGAAACTCAACTTATGGCCTAAATACCAAAAGCGTATCGGGCGGGCAGAATTGACCAGAAACGGAGGCCTCACTTTGGCAATTTATGGGTCACAATGGGGTCCCAAAATTTGGATACACTTATTTAAGATATTTGTTGTCACAGAAGTACATTTTCTGAGAAATTTGAATCACTCAATTTAGATGAGTGATATTGAGAAGCAAAAACATGGGTTTGAAAAATTTTGATAGCATCTCCCCTAAAAACCCAACATTTCTGTCACCAGATTCCGGTCAGGCAGGAATGGCGGATCAAGCGGGTTTAGGGCGAGACTATATATTGGGATTCTTTGCACAATTTTTTCAAGTGAACTTGTACTGTGGGTATGCAAACAGTTTTATGTCAACAAAAATCATTTACATACACAAAGAACTACATAGAACATTGTCCATCAAAATCTATACACATATACTAAGTCTCATTTACTTATACAAATACTTATACATGTACATATCTAATACAAACATCATAGATCGCGGAAACAGTGCTAGTGAGCACTTATCTTTGAATGGCGTCTTCTTTGGTGTGGAATGTCGCGACCATTTTTATCTCCTCTTCAATACCTATATGGATTGAACTTCGTCTTAAGTTTTACGCTTAGTGGGAACATATAAGCGATGTGACCAATAACAATGATCGCCGTCACAATCCTTTTACATTTACTTTTCCTTATGCATATAACTAAGCTATTCGTATGTGACTTGTCATATCATAATACCCGTGCAGGTTTTTATCCTTTTCGGGTTCCATATCTTTATCACGTGACGCATTAATCAAAATCCCTTTAGCAATTCTGTTCATGTTAGGGGCCTTGGTTAATTATTTTAGTTATCGTTTTATTAAATTTTCGTTTCCAAAGAATTATTCATATGAATCTCGGAATCGGCCGGTTGGTAGGATCAATGGGCCGGTTTACTCGACATTTCGAAATTATCTTCTCAAAACATTTTGTTTGGTTTTATTAAATTTTCGTTTTCAAAAGTGTCGCGACTCGAATCCCCGACTCGACCCGGTTGGCGGATCCAAGCCGGAGCCCGGTTTACTTCGACATTTTCAATTATCTTCTCAAAACATTTTGTTTGTGTTATTCCATTTTAGACTTTTTAATTAAGCGGAAGCACTTCATTTTGGGCATGCCCATTAACATTTACATTTAACAAAATGCATTTACAAAATAATGCCTTATTACAATGTCTGCGTAATGTATAAAATACTTATACAAATACATATTTTTTTTATATCATTTTTCGCTTTTCGGTTTGTGATTTCACATATGGCTATAGAGTCAACATTCTGACGATTCAATTGGTGAATCACACGTCACGATTTGTCATTCGATAACAATGTGATCTCACATTTAATATTGCGATCTCACATATGACTATAAGTCGACATTCATAGTGGTTGGTTGGTGAGATCACATGCTTGTTTGTCATTCGTGCAATGTGATTTCATTCAATATTACCATCTCACATATGGCTATAGAAATTAGGCATTCACGGCCAGTTGATTGGTGAATCTGTCTGTTTGTCGATGGAGTAGCAATGTGATTTCACATTCAATAAGTACCATCTCACATATAGGTACATAGAAATTAGGCATTCCGCGTGATTAGGTTGGTGAATCTGTCACGATTTGTCGTGGTATGATAATGATTTCACAGTGATATTTCCATCTGCATATGGTATAGAAATGCGACATTCCACGACATATTGGTTGGTGAATCACATCACCATTTGTCATTCGGTGGCAATGTGATCTCACATTCAATATTGCAATCTCATATGACTATAGAAGTCGGCTTATTCATGGTCGATTGGTAGATCCTTTCACATTTGTCATTCGATAGCAATGTGATTTCACATTCAATATTCATGATTACCTTCATGACGAATTCAGTTGGTGAATCCGTCATGTTGGTCATTCAATAATACATTTCAAATCAATTTACTTTTATGCAGTAATTTCACTTATAGTTCAAATACACGCACACATACATATATTTGACAAACATTTCGAATAACAATAATTCAAATCGATATATATATATATATATATATATATATACATATATATATATATATATATATATATACCTATATATATATATATATATATATATATATATATTTCACAAATAGAACTCATAATTGATCATAATCACATTCTGTCTTCATATCATTTATGTAGATCTACCAGGTCTTTATCTATTCATAGCCTTCTTAATTGGCTATCACTTGTTCATTCATGTATTTCCTATCATTTGTTATCTTTTTAGTTATATGTGATAATAATCATATATACTTATAACCACGATATGTATTCATGACATATTGTCTTTCATGTTCATATTCATGTTTCAGTTCGTTTCGTTTTTCATTATCATATTCATGTTTCATGAACACATCTATACATATTGCATTTCTTGTTCGTATCACACATCCTTTCTTACCATGCATTCCAGTGCTTTAGCAATGATTAGTACACTTAGTCTGACAATTCAATTTTCAGGCGAGATCTTGAGCAAATGCCATTCAATAGTATATGGTTAGATTCTAGACTCAATGAGATTTCCATAGAAGTCCAAGAATACTTATAATGGAGTCTGCTTGAAGGAGGTTATCTGGTGCAAGCGTGGCAAAGTCGTGACTTAGGCATCTGCTGACCCGGCCGGTAGCCACCATCTTTGTCATTTACGGGATCTGCTTCACATTTGACCTTTGGTTCTTGTGCTCCTTTTAAGCTAAGGTGCTAAGGGTTCTTCTAGCTGGAATCACCCAAATTGGAGGACCGAAACTCAGTTATGTCTGCTTGACCCGGACTACTCTATGATCAAGGCGAACCGGAAATTGGCTTGTAGATATAGCCCACTTTGAGTGAATTTCTAGGCCACTTAGAGTCAGAATTTGAAGGTATCTATTTCAGAGTTTTTGTTCTCCTTGAAGTCTAGTTTAATTAGCAACTTGAATAACTCAAATCGGACCGAAGTAATGGATTATGGCGAAATCACAGTCTTGTCAAAATGGGGCATTGGGTATTGGTAGGTACCGATGGATAGAACACAATCGATGCAGGTACCCTCTTGTTTAATGTCGGTACCACCCCTCGAAATTTCCCCAGAATGGTGGTTTTTCTCCCATTTTCCATATTTGCTACCAAATCAACTCAATAATCAATATACACTTCAAAACTACTCCATATTCATCTTGTAACCTCAATTATACTCAAATCATCTTTCAATACATATCTTTCTTCAAAAACCTTTCATGAATTACTCTCAAAGCAACTCTAATATGGGTAATAACCCATACATAATCAAACAAAAGAATTAGTTAGGGTTTGTTCTAACCCCCAACTCCATTACTTGAACTTAAACCATGAATCCAACCTCAAAGGGAGGATTCCACATTCTTCTTGTACCATTTAGGGTTTTACCAACCTTACCTTCAATAATTTTAGGGTTAGAGGATAAAATCCTAACAAAACCCTAGGTTTGAAAACCATAGAAATCCCTACCATGGTCCAAATACACATAATCCCATACAAAATTTCATAATTTCCATACTTAATGTTAGAGTCAAATACAAGAATTCATTCTAGGGTTAGGTTTCTGAGAGTCTACAACCCATGACCTGAGCACGAATCCATACAGAAATCCAAAGACCCATACCAGAAATCATAGAAATCCATACTAGAATCCATACTCAAGGTTAGATTCCACTCTGAAAATCAAAAATCCATACTAATAGTCATAGTTCCATACCTTATATCTCTTACCGAAACATAACTCTTCTGCTTCTTTTCTTCTTCTCTTCTCTTCTTTCTCTTCTCTTCCCTTCTCTTCTCTTCTTTTACGTGGGAGCCCTAAATCCCCCTTTTCAAAGTGAAAAATATCCTTAAGAGACCAATTTGGTCTCATACATGTCCTCTTCATAAGGCCACGTTTGGAAAGCCATTTTGGCTTATTTTCCCATTTTGCTATTTAAGCCCTTCATTCTCTTCTATTGCATCACCTCATCTTATATTCTAATTTAGCCTATCAACTTTTTAACATGGCCAGTGGATTCTTTTACAATTTGACCTTTTACCCTTTTCTCTCTGTACTAATTAGGCTTATTCGTCTTTTTTTCATAATTAGTCTCTTAATTTCCGGAATAAGACAAACTTAACTTATTTTATACCCTAAACATGTCGAAAACGACTAGGGTATATTTTGGGGTGTTACATTTTCTTTGTACAAAAATTCCTCAACACCAATTCAAACAACCATATAACAACTTAGAGCAACCCCCAAAACTGAAATAAATCAATCAACATAACTTTTATACCAACTTAGGGTTCTTACTAAACTCAAACACAACATTAAGGAAAGTTAGGGTTTGATTTTTTACCTTTAAATCTTTGATTCTTCAACACCAATCTTCCTTCTTCCTCTTGATCACCTTAATCCTTGATTTCATGGAGCAAAGAGCACTAATCTTCCTCCCTCTCTCACAACTGAAAAATCCCTAGCACTTTCTCTCCCATTCTTTTGTCAAATGTGCAAAATGCCTCTCAAAGACCAATAATTGGTCTTTAATCAAAATCCTGCACTAAGCCTTGTTTGGCTAGCCCATAAATTCCTCTTTTCTCATTTTTGCATTTTTAAGGCTTCATTACAATTTCATTTTCAACACACTTTATCACATTTTCATTTTGGCATTTACACTTCTCATTTATGACCCTTGGGTCCTCATTTGACATTTTTACCAAATTTATCTGACTCTTGTATAATTTTCGAGTTTTTATCATTTTTTGTTTTTAGCAATTTAAACGCCGAAAAAAATACAATTTAATTTATTTTATACCCTAAACATGTTATAAATCTGTTAGGGTATTTTTAGGGCGTTACATGTTCTACACCTAGTATACACAAGCCCGGCGATATGGAGTTACTAATCGAAGCTTGTTAAGAGAGGTGAAGTAGAAAGAGAAAGCATAAAAAGGTATAACATTGCACCATTCCAAACCTGAAACAAAATGCAGAAAATAGCTTCTAGAGCAGAATTGAAAATAGAAATGGAAAAGAAAAAGCCACAAAGGAGAAAATACAGAAAAATGCACTAGAATAAATTGGGTGGTGCTTGAGAGGCTATTGTAGCAGAAAAATAAGATGAGCAGTGAAGGCAAAATGTTGAGAAAAATATATGCAGTTTGGGTAAATTTGAGCCTAAAATGCCTAGTCATCTACCAAAGTACCCCATCCATACATTATAAGCTCAAAAGACCTATTTGATTATAAGGGTTGTGTTATATCTACATTAGTGGAGAATAATATGACCAACAAGCCTATGGGACTTGAATTACTCTGAAAGAATATCATTATGCAAAGTAACTCTCATAAAGCAACCTAATCTGCAAAGTAACACTAACTGAGTCAAGAACTGTATTTGTTTATTAACTATGAATTACATGCTATATTAAATTATCTAAGTTGAAAATTTTTAGGATCCCGAAAATGAAGCTTAATTAGAATTGATGTCATAATTGAAATACTCACTAAAACTGGGCGTCGATTGGAAAAAGATGGTTAATTGAAAAATGTCCTTAAAATTTTATTTTTATTGTTTGAGGACAAACAAATAACCTTTTCTTTCCTTGAGGACAAGCAAAAGTTTAAGTTTGGGGGAGTTTGATGAGTCTAAAACCCATATATTTTCAAGCCCATTTTTCAAATATATTTCAGGCTTAAAAAGTTCATTTTAAGGCAAAATTATGGAGTTTTCATCCGGATTTATGTTTTGCAGGAACTTAAAGAAAATAAGCAATTTAGCATAAAATGGAACATAAATTAGCATTGTGCAGAGAAAGGGCCAATGTCGCGACATTAAGTGGGGAAGGTCTTGACACTATTGCAATGTCACAACATAGCCACAACATCAGCTGAAGAGGGGAAAGCAAAGATATGTCAATGTCGTGACATCATTAAGACATTGAGGCGACATCAAGTTAATGTCCACGCGGCGGTCTGACTCAATGTCGCGACATCGAGCATTGATAGTCAAGCTATAGTAGCCATCCAATGTTGCGACATTGCCTCGTGATAGCTACGACGCATTCGATGGGAAGCGAATTGTTTAAATGTCACCGAAACATTTCCACGACATCGATGGCGACATCGAGAAGCCTCGGCGGTGAAGACATCACCTGAACAATGTCGTGACATCAGACCAAAAAAGCAAGCATGGTGGTTTACATGGGCTAGTAGCCATACGATCGATAGAGAAGGACTAGCGGGCAATGTCGCGACAGCCGGGATCAATGATAACTGCGGCATCGGATCAAAAGCGGCAGGTGGTGAGACCGTCGATGTCGCGACATCGAACCAATGTCCGCGACATGACTCGACATTGGCGACTTTGAAACGACAAAGATTCAATGTTGCGACATTAGATCAACAATGTTGCGACATTAGCTGAAAAGATCAGAACTGCAGAGGCAATGTCGTGACATCAATATGTAAACTATAAGCAATGTCGTGACATCAGGGCAAGAACATAAGAGCAAAGGCATTAGTAAGCTATGTCACAACATCGACTCAATGTCGCAACATCAATTAAATGTCGTGACATTAGAGCGAAGAACTTCTGACAATGTTGCGGCGTCGGACATGAGCATAGAGTTGAAACTCACGCTAGAGTAGTGTCGTAACATCTATTGATGTCGCGACATCAGCAATGTCGTAACCTGAGAAAAGCGATGTTGCGACATCGAATTAATTCTGACACTAAATCTCAATGTCACGACATAGTCACGACATTGACTTATCACTAGAAATTGAGAATTGTGACAGCTCACGCCCTCGTACCCAGCCGGACGACTGGCCGGCGGATTCGGGATCGATCCTCTTTTGAATCCAATTCCTTTTTCTTTTGTCGGTAAAACACATTTCGATGCTGTTTACTAAAGGATGTTATCTTTATGAAAATATGTTTGTATATACTAATTGACTTAAGGGCCGTCGTTTGTTTTGATACATTTTCCATTAAATATGGCATTACATGCCCATTTGGTTCATTTACCACCTTTATACATTACGGCATTATAAGCCGTTTCAATACCAAAATATTTACAAAACAAAATCAAGTTTGTAAAGTGTCAAATACATTTCGCCAGATGTAGGGTCGAAGCTTTCTTGACTCAGTGAGGCCTTAACGTTGACTTTGAATCGCTACTGTCTTTTCCTTCGTACCTGTTCACTCGGTACTTGCGCTGATAAAATATAACGCTAAATTTTTCATGCCCTAGTGGTTTTTATACTGATTATCTCTTCATTTCGATTTAAGTAAATCATGCATTTTTCTAAATCGTTGCCTTTGTATAATTTTTTCAATGACCCGATGTGGTATAATAATACATATATCATATATTTTCATTTATTGTAAACAAATTCTGCTTTCATGGTCATTTTAATCATGCCGGGTTTTCATATACAATAAATCATTGGAAACCTGAGAATCATGCATTTCACAATTTTGCTTTTCATTTTCCCTTAAGCGGAATTTAACTTTGCTTTCGATTACGAGATAACGAATCACCCAGAAGCACGATTCAAAACGACTACGGCGAATTATAAAAAAAGGTTTATAACATGTCTGGCCCCAGGTTGCTAGCGGTTATTAAAAATCATTTCTGAACAACGAATCTTGTTCGCTGAAGTGGATCCAGGTAACACATCATTACATTCGATAATATTTGCTCTGTTTGACCCTTATTGGTATACAATATCATAACTTCGAATTTAACGGTTAACATTCTATTCATGGTGCTCAAATCATTCATAGAAATTTACAATAGTGTATATACATTTATATCCAAATACTTGGTTTCCAATACTCATGCAATTTTTCATGTGCAATTCATTTCACAATCAGTTGTATCAAATCAATTTAAAACAAATCAATATGCAATTTATCGCAATTCATTTCAATAAATCCACTTATTTCATAATCCTTCAAACATTTTAGAAATAGAAAGTGGAGAACAAAACCAATTCATTTATGGCTCAAACGGAGCACACATGCATATTCATATAAACCTTTTAGATTTATTTTGTCAAGCAAAACACAAAAAAATTTGAAACAAAGGAATGAAGTGAAGAACAAACTTAAAAAGGATTTATTAAGCTCTTTGATTCCTATTCTCGGAATCCCATTCTTGGGTCAATATTCCTCGTCACCAAATCCTAATCCATCACAAATATGTCACTATCAAAGAACAAACCAAGAAAAAAAATCGGTTATTGCGTTAAGTTTTGGTTGTAGTTTGATGTCTACGATACACCTTCCACTTAAAATTTTTTGGGATATAGGCCATATTTTCTCATGCTTCCTTCAATAAAATGATATCTCTATGAGTCTATTTTAGTAGGAATTGGAATCATCTCATTTGGATCACTTGAGCTGAGATTGCAGCATTTTAATGCCAAATTGGTCGGTATGCCCAACTCACTCGGTTACCTACTGTTATTCTCGATTTCAGGGGTATTAACTCCATAAATTGGTAATGATTCCTTCTACTAATTTGAAGCTATGGTTCTAAGGTTTCTTTTCCAATTAGAATCATCCAATTTGGATCACTAAAACTCAATTTATTGCATTTTACATCCATACTACTCTAATTTGCAAAGCAGAATCAGATTGTTCTTGCACATAACTCCACTTTGACGGATTTCTTGGCACTTTGGGGTTACAAATTGCAAACACTTCCTTCAAGTAAATTATTCCCCTAGAAGTATATTTTAGCCATTATTTTGAATGACTCAATTTGGATGCGTGAAACTCAACTTACGGCAAAACACCACAACTACACCTAAAGCAGGCATATTACCACGTCAACTACGAAACTCACTTTAATCCCATATTCGGGAGCCTTAGAGCTACAATTTGCTCCTAGTCCCTTCTATACATTTGTATCTCTAGATCTTATGGTTCTTTACCAATTAGAATCACTCAATTTGGATGATTATAACTTAACTTATATCCAAAACAAAAACAGAGGTTTTGAAATTTTTTTGACAACAACTCCTTTGAAACTTCATCATTTCCTTTATACAAAAATTCCTCAAAACCAATCCTAACCCAAAAGCACTTTGAAACTTAACCCAAAAGAACTCCAAAATTGATCTAAAACCAACCAAAATCACCTTTACACAAGGTTAGGGTTTTTCCCCAAATCTAAAACCATCAAATAGGGAGTTAGGGTTAGTTTTCTTACCTTAGCTCTCTTCAAATCTTCTCTTCCTTTTTACTTGAACAAAGATAGACCAAGAATGGAGAGAAACACACCAAAAATACCTTCTTCTCCCAAGCCCTAGCTCCTTCTCCGCTTGCTCTTCTCAAAAACATGGATGCCCAAATGGGCATTCCATAGACCACTTTGATCTTTATTCTCATGTCATGTGTAATGCCATGTTTGACTAACAGATTAATTGACTTTTTCTCAATTTTCTCATTTTAAAGCCTCATTTCACTTTCATTTCCACTTCATTTCATTTCATTTATACTTTGGCACTTACATTACTCATTTATGACCCTTAGGTTCTCATTTGACATTTTACCAAATTTATTTGGCTCTGTAAAATTTCAGGTTTTATCATTTTTTGATTTAGCCATTTAAAATCGAAAAAAATATAATTTAATTTATTTTACACCTGAACATGTTATAAAGCATTAGGGTATTTTCAAAGCGTTCTAAATTGTCAATGATTTTCAATGTCGTGACATCAAATGCAACCTTCGACATTGACGACTCTGTTTTCGCGACATCATCATGACATCAGCAACTAGGGTAGCATTTCTGGGCTTTTCGAAGTGTGTTCGTTCTCCTTTATCAGTTTTGAGGCTGGCCTAAGATCTAAACTATATTAAAGGCTCTAGGGAATAGTGCGCGAACTTTTCGCGAACCTTGACCGTCTGGGAGAACTTAAGTCTATTGTATATATTTTTATTTTTTTTCTTTTTATTTTACTAGGTGTTGGATCTGAGTTGAATTATGAAGTTGAGAATATTGCTGATCTAGTTTTCAATTATGTCTGAACTTGATTGGATTTAGAAACTTTTCTTGAATCCATTTCTCATTCAGTTAATCGATTCCTGATAGATTTGTTTGACCGACTGATCAGTATGATTGGTGATTCAGATTTAAATAACTAAGCTTCCTCTGAGAAGGAATTGGTTGATTTGAATATCAATTGCAATAGTATTATTGAAGTTGTGGGTACGAGATCTGGGTTTATCTAATTGATATTGTTCGTGTATGGAGTTGTTTTGAATACTAGTGATCTATACCTAGAAGGAATTGTATCTTTGTTTAGATTTCCAAGATCCCTCTATGTGACATGAAGTGTTTCGTTGGGTGGCAACACTTGCCAATAGCAGCGGAAAACAAAAAAATCTAGCAAAACCCATCGAGGACCCTTGGCAACTCGAATCAGGTTCTGACGAAAAGTAATATAGTTTAGATTACGCGTGTCGGTTTTAAACTAGAGAGTATTAAGTCAAGGGGCAACTTTAAATGCAGACGAGCAAGTCTTAGGTTCACCTCTAACGATATCCACACGAAGAGTGAAGCTAAAAACCTCCAAGGCAACGGTCTTGAAAGGTCCGGTGCTAGCAGTCAGATTCAAAGAGGAAGCCCGAAACACAGGTCTCTAGACTCTAAAACACCTTGGAAATGAGAGGAGATAAATGGATTTTCTCTTGAATCTTTCTAGTCTCGAAGAGTCATCTATTTTAGGGTTTCCATAACATTCAGTTGTAGGAAAACCTTATCTTGTGAAATAGCCAAAATGCCCCTCACTTTCGTAGTGATGATGATTTACGCATACATGCGTTATACGGCGGGATTCAAACCACTGGCTAGGGGAGTACAAGCCCAAGCCTATTATCTCTATAAGTGAGACTTCCAGCCAGATTCCATAATCTGTGACATTTCATTCATGAATTAACTCTCCTCGTATTTTGATCACATCAAATCCGTTTCATATACGCTGAAGCTCTTCTAGTGTGTGTGACCCATTAGGTTCGAGTTATGTTGGCCACTTGGTTAACTATTGAATTAAGCAGATCAAGATTGGTATCTAGCACATCTTAACCCGATTGACCGGAAAGTCAGTAGATCGACGCATACCCTTCCCGTAGACAAATATCATGCAATCGTCCTTTCACCAATCATACACTTGGTTGAACTGGACAATGTGTAGCTCTCCAACCCAGATTGGCTATGCCACATAGCCGCAGTGATATTTGATCTTGTCTCGGATTCATCCTTAACCGTTATTCACTTGAAGACCTCCTCAAGGCATTCTCATCTGGCAGAGGTCCCAGAAATGATTATAATGAGAGGCCTTAGGTATACTTCCCTCTGTTAGGGTGGCAAATCTATTTATTATTTCTTTCGATTACCTTCGAACACCTCAATTATAACTTGATCCTCATTCAATGAGAGACCCCCTCGGAAGCCCAAAGAGATGGATTGAGGTGTCTGAGATCAACATCAGGAATGTCATGAGCACCTCGAGTCTAAGGATACTTGCACCATTCTTTATGATGAGACAATCATCTACATTTGAATAGATGATCCATATGATTGTCTCATTATAGGTCCTCCGATCTGCTTCTCTTAGCAAGCATCCATGCCAACTGGTGACTCGCTGATCCACACGAGTTTATAAGATCTTGCAGTCAATCCAAGGAGTATGACATATCTTGATACGTCGGTCAGCCAGTATCTGATCTTGATGATCCACATGGCCAAGGATAATTTAGACACTAACATAATTGCACATGATAGGAATCTTATTATCATGATCCCATCATGATTTCCTTTATGCTACGTTATGTATCATGGACTTCATTAATTCGATTAAAGATCTATATGAATTCAACGTATGAACGAAGAAGCCTTACATATTAAATAATATGTTGTGCGTATAATAAGTGCTAATGGCGATTGCCTTTAGAGCACTTCTCTAACATGACATAGAGATGGACTACTTGAGAACAGAGAATAGTCACCCGAGGGTAAATTTAATTGATATTTGATGAACTAATGCACTCTAAGTGTGATTTTAATTCTTCACGGATTTTGTTCCTACCAATGCTAGAACAATTTGCTGATAGAAAATTTCTCACTCTTAGAGGTTTCATCTCAATTTGGCAGAATAATCTTGATCCCGTGTTAGCTTAGATTATAATCAAGGAGATGGAACATTCTAATGAATTGTAGACTGAGGTATCAATTGAATTGGGAAAGGCTTGTATTATCTTATCTATGGGTATGAGCAGTTTCTAGTTATCAGAAAAGGTTGTGAAGTACTGAAAAGGAAAAATAACTAGATCTACAAGATGATTAATTCAAAAGCAGCTAATTAGACCCATTGACCTAATTGAGGAATGTGGTTATCTAATTGGTGAAATGTATAGTGTTAGAAGGTTTTCCAAGATTATATTATTGTGTTCTTGGACAAATCCAGAATTCAAAACCATATTAACATTATGTGAATAAATATATATGACAATCAAATTGATATTTCTCATAATATCATAATCGTCTATATGTTTCTTTAAACCATACTAACAAAAGTGCCCCCTTCTTCTTAGTACGATACCGCGCTGTCTCTGCCACGCATTCTGCGCGAATGCATCCTCTGAGTGACAGTTCTAGCTAAATACGTGTGCTGATCAGATTCAAGCGTTATTGCATAACGAACGTTTCACACGCATATATAGCGCCGCGCGGGATGTTCACCGAAGGATAACGGGTCTCTGCATCTGGATTCGCTACCCACCTCAATCAGTGCATACGATGAGATCCTTTCACTCAGGGAGGGTGAGTCAAGCAAACATGATCATATAGAGTGGTGATAACCCAACATTCTTCAATACCAATTGCATATCTTGTGTGTGGCTATATGAACCACACTCGATAAAGATGTGTTAGCGATCTACCATCGTAGGTGTACCCAGCGGTGGTCTACATTCTCCACTTGGTCCATATGCTCTAACATACCCACAACTAAAACGAGAGATACACAGTCCTTAGCGATAGGTCCTCACAAAAGTGTATCTACCATGTGACCCTGTGTATCATGTTTTATAATAATCACCCCACTTATCTGATATTTAAACCTATGTTTATTCTTGGTCCATACTTTAATGACATTTCTCAAACAAATAAGCGGTATGCTAAACATAATGAGAAATATCATAACTAAATAGAGTTCCATACATTGTCTTGCTCTGATAAATCCACACCAATAGACCCGAGTCCATATGATTTATATGATCCTTAGAATTTTGGCGGTGGCATACCATAGTCGAGATCAATCATCAATTCAATCCTAACGTGTTCAATGAACCCTGTCTTATCCTTAACACGCTCTCTTATGGCTAAATACTTGATGTCGATGTGTTTGCTTCGACTTAGCACCACTGTGTTTTTAGCCCAGGGTATGCTGGTGTCACAAAATACTTTTAGTGGCCTAGATATACAAAGTGCGCGATTACAAACATAAATGAAACTCTTCATTATACATACATGTAGTGTAGCCTCAAAACAAGAGACGAACTCAACCTCCATAGTGGAAGTAGCTATCGAAGTCTGTTTCGCACTTCTCCATGATATAGCTCCATGGGTAAACATGAAAATGTATCCGAATGTTGATTTACGTGAATCAACACAGCTAGCAAAGTCTGAATCTAAATAACCAATTATCTCTAGGTTGTTCGTTCGCCTATACATAAGCATGTATTCCTTCGTTCCTTAAAGGTATCTTAAGACTTTCTTTGTAGCTCTCTAGTGGTCCATACCTAGGTTACTCTGATATCTTCCCAACATACTGACAACAAATGCTATGTTAAGTCTAGTGCAGACTTGAACATATGTTATACTGCCAACAACTGAAGCATATGGGATGTTCTTCACTTGCTCCTTCTCAAAATCATTCTTGGGACATTAGTTCAAATTAAACCTATCCCCTTTCACGATGAAAGCAACACTTGGTGAACAATCTTTCATCCTAAATCTTTCCAAAACTCTATTGTTATAGGTTTCTTGTGACAGACCTAAAATACCATTATGTATGTCTCTAAAGATCTTTATGCCTATAATATAAGAGGCATCACCCATATCTTTCATGTCAAAATGGTTAGAGAGAAATTGTTTCACCTCGTGCATCAAACCCCTATCATTGGTTGCAATTAAAATGTCTTCTACATAGAGAATTAAGAAACAAATCTTGCTCCCACTAACCTTCTGGTATATGCACTGGTCCATGATATTCTCTTCAAATCTAAAGGAAGATTGTCACACCCCACCTACTAGCGAGCGGGTGTGCGAAGCCACCCCATGAAACCCCCGACCATTACTTCAGCCCGACTAGAGAATCCACCTTGAGAGCGAAGCCGTGTTACTTCTTTGAAAACCGTATAAAATTTTTCTTCAAAACATGATTTATAAAATTTATCGACACCTTGGTTGCCTCTGAAGACATATCAGAAAACCTATATGTCTGATTTACACTTTTCAAAATATAAGCGGTGACACATCTTTCAAGAGCCTCGGGCTCATCACATTTTCCTGATAAAACTATGTATACATATGCTCAAGCTGTCTGAAATTTAAAAGTATTTCCTTACATAAGTTATTTATCTGACAACGATACAAAGTCGGGAGAATCTAATATGCTCCGGCGTCAGGGTATTACTATGCACGGAAAATAGTTTTAAACGGAAAATAATGAGCTAAGCAGGCTCGGTGAGTGTATGCTTTATATAAAATGTTTGCTTTTAAGAAAATATCTCAAAACTATAAAACTCTCTTTTAAAGAGACATTTCGAAACCTTGCTTGCTCTGCTAAGTTCTAAAACTTTTCATGTGCCTTCGCGCCGGCTTTCTTTGCTTCCTTTGAGTTTCTAAAATTTTAAGTAAACCTCTTGCTTGCTTGCTTTACTTGCTTTAAAAGTTTATAAAACTTTTCATAAATCTCTGGCTTGCTTTGCTTTAAAAGTTTATAAAATTTTTATAAACCACTAGGAACTGCAAGCTCAGCCAGCTTCCTTTAAGTTATAATACTTTTCATGAACCTCTTGCTTTAAGTTTATAAAACTTTTTTATAAACACGAACTGAGCTCAACCGTTTCTTTAAAATAAACATAGAGCACAGGCTCAACCGTTTCTTTAAAATTACGAAAACTTTTCACAAACATGGGAGCCTAGGCTCAACCGTTTACTTTAAAAGTTTATAAAATTTTTCTGCAAACAGGAGCCTTGGCAATCGCTTACTTTAAAGAAACACGGGGCACGGACTCGTAGATGCACCGATGGTTGATTTCAAAGTTTGTATAAAACATGCTTATAAATCATCAACCACTAGAGGCCTTTCGCTTCTTTGTGTACTAGTGAACACGGGAGCACGGGCTTCAGCCGTCTGGGTGGTACGGACTGAGTCCAGCGTCACTGGAGTGGAAGGCCTTAGCTTATTCCCACTTTTTAGGTAAATATGGTGGCCTTGGCTCATAATCAGCTAAGCGTGCATAACCCATATTATACTCGATCGTGCTGCAGTCTCATTTTAAAAATGCCATGAGTGCTAGACTAAGTTTGCGACCGAGACAAATCTAAAATGCATGAAATGATGTCTAACACCCTTTGTGCGTGCAGATACCTTTGGCAGGCATGCTTTCTTAAAGTAGGGATTTTTCGTTAGGCACATTTTATAAAATATACTTTGTTTGCTTGCTTGCTTGCTGAAATATGGTTTTACAACTCAAAACCATTGCTTGGTTAACTTTTAAAGATCAGTTGAATACATCAAAACCATTACTTGTTTGCTTTTCACATATGGTTTAAATCAAAACCATTGCTTGCTTAAAAACTCATTGCTTGCTTCCTAAAACTCATTGCTTGCTTCCTAAAACTCATTGCTTGCTTTAAAATATGGTTTACAATCAAAATAATTAAATACCAGCGTAAAATAGTTTATAATATCTGGCATAGTATTTATGAAAAATAGGTTTAAACTATTTCAAGCTTTCCTTTCACAAATGGTGGTAGCGACTCCACAATTTCTCCCGCCTCGCTATTACTACACATTCGATGTATTAGATCACACACGTCGGCACAACCAAGCAATTTGCACTTGGTACTCTGATTAAAATTTTTCGAGAAAATATGTGGGTGGAAATGACATCCCATGGCTTATATGGCTAGATTATAGACTCAAGGGACTTTCGTAGAGTTTAAAGCACTTTAGAAAACATTTATGAAAATTATGTAAGATTTGTCTGAATAAAATCTGAAATTTTAACTGGCTGTCAGAAAACGAGTCCTGTTGCTTGAATTTGTCAGAAAATGTCTAAAATTCCCTAAACTCAGTCTAAAATTTTGGGGCAGAGAAATTACTCAGCCTCCCAAGAATATTCGAGCCATTATATAGCCTTTAGGCTCAAAATAACACAAATGAAATTTCCTACCTCTTAAAGTTTGTGGCTTATTTAAGATATTGGTATCTACGCGTAGCTCGTCGCGTAGTCAACTTGCCTTCTGCTCCAACAAATCTAATTAGATTCACATGTCGAGAAAGAAACGAAGAGAAAAAATTAAAACAAATCTCTCTGCTCACGGTCTCTCCACGTAGTACGATTTCCTACTACGCCGCACGACTTTTCTTTTTATTTCTTTCTCTCTTTATTTGTTTCTTTATTTATTTATTTTATTATTATATTTTTTTTCCTACTTATCCAGCCGAACACGTTTGCTCCATTCTCTTTTCATTTTTTTCATTTTTTTTAATTATTATTATTATTATTATTATTCTTATTATTCTTATTTGGATCATAGTTTATATTGCCTCGTTAGTCCATTTACTCGAAAAATTTATTTCTTTTGAGTTCAATTATTTTCAATGAACTTTAACTCAAGCCATTTTCATTGAGATTTTTCGTAAAATCTCATCCACTGAGAATCCTTGGCGATTATCTTGAAATTCGTAAAATAATACATTTGTCTCGAGTCGTGAAACTTTTAGGTCATTTAGTTCAGAGAACGAATTTAACGGTGCGATGCTGTTTCATCATCAGAGATCTAGAGAATTTTTAGGCCTTCACTGAACCATTTAGCAATTGTGTGTATTATCTTTTAAGAAATTTCCATAATTTGTACTTCCACCCCTCCACTTTCCTTAATTGCACAAATGCCACAATTCTTTAAAAACTTTATAATTTCATCCTTAAAAACAACTTTCAAAAATACTACTATGGCACTCAAATAATTAAGGAAGCCCTTGGTACACATATGCGACCCTACGGTTACCCATACCGTACACCCTCTTGGGGCGGGGTGTTACAAATCCTCCCTCCTTTAGAACATTTCGTCCTCGAAATGAACAAACTAAACTCAAAGGAAAGGAAAGTACCTAGTGGAGAAATAGTGAGGATCTGACCAGCGCATCTGAGCCTCTGGCTCCCATGTAGTTGCCTCTCTCTCATGATTCTTCCATAAGACTTTAACCAAAGGATTCACCTTACTCCTCAACACCTGTTCATTTTGATCTACAATCTGCACAGGTGTTTCCTCCTCAGAATCCGATTCTCCTTTATTTGCCTTGTTTGCTCTCAACACATGTGAAGGATTTGGGATATATTTCCTTAACATCGACACATGGAATGTATCATGAATCCTTGATAACTCTGGGGGTAACTTCTCCTCATGCTTCTTCAGCTGTCTAGAGGCATATCACGATCACTTACTATCATTACGCATGAAACTCAGCAAGGCCTGTACGTAACATCATTTGTAAACCCTGACCCATCTCTTCCATTGGGCAAAGCTAGAACTGGAGCTGAAGTCAATCTGCTCTTGACTCTATAAAACTACGTTGTGAGGCATCCGCGATCATACTTGACATCTTTTCGCTTGTTAGTTTGGTCGTGGGCTATCTTGGAAGAACTTCCTCAACAAACTTCACAGTAATACCTGCTAAACCAAGGAAGCTTACGACCTCACGACACATTCTTTGGCGGTTTCAATTTACCACAACACATTTTGCAGGGATCACGCTCGCCCTGGTGAGATCACATGACCTAGGAATGTCACTACAATAATGGCCCGGCACTGCTCAACAGCATGTTGCCGCTCCCTTAGGGTTTGCAACACAATCCTCAGGTGCTCTAAATGTTCCTCTGGGCTACCTGAATACACTAGGATATCATCGATAAAGGAATACCCTAAGGGTACAAATCTTGAAACTAAAATCAAATTCTAGAGAAACTTGGTATATAAAAGGTCCTCTCTAAATCCAAAACATAGCCATTATCCAGGACTAGACTACAAGTCCCTATGGATTCCACATGTGAGCCAACTTTATTTCGAGATAAGACATTCTGCTCACGTCCTTCCTTAGGATTCGCATACCATGCAAGGTATTCGAAATATGGATTGTAGATCCAGAATCAATCTACCATGTATTATGATTAACATCAACCATATTAGATTCATAACAAACACACAAGATTGAATTACCTTTATTTTCAAGCCATTTCTTAAATTTGGTGCAATCATTCTTCATGTGTCCCTTCTTTTTACAGAAGAAACACTTGGATTCTTTCTTGATGCCACCTTGGGGTGGTACTTTGTTGTTCCCTTTCTTATCAGCTTGGTTCTTGCCCTGATTCCTTCCTCGATTATGGTATTTCTCTTTAATGACAAGCATCGCACTTTCCCCTTGTTCCATAAGCAACCTTCCTTCCTCTTGAACACACATGGTCAATAGTTCATTAATCGACCATTTTTCCTTATGTGCGTTGTAGGAGATTTTGGAAAGGGGTCCATATTCTTTGAGGAGTAAGGTGTTCAAAATGTAGTTACTAGGAAGATATCAAGGCATAGCAGCCTCAAATTGTCTTAGGTTGAGCTACAATGTCTCTCATCTCCATGATGCGCTCTGCACCTTTCACATTAGTGAGCCTTAGTGATGAAATTTCATGATCGGGGTGTTAGCGAGTGCTTTATCGATGGCGAATTGCTTGTCGATCGCCTTAAGCAATGCCCGAACATTGGTATGCTTTTCGACTGAACCACAAATACTAGCAAAGATACTCATCTTAATGAACATAACGTTGAGGCCATTTGATCCCTCCCACTGTTCGTGGAGTACCTTTTCTTCTTTAGTGCTGGTTTCAGTAATTTGAGGTTCATCTTTCCTTATGGCATAGTTAATGTCCATCCATCCCAAATAAAGAAGGATTTGCTCATTCCATGTTTTATAATTGTTACCACTCAATTCAGGGACATTACATCTAACATCATAGTGATTTTTAGGTTGCAAAGCTACATAGAATAAATATACAAGCTAATAAGTGCTTAAATTTGGGGCTAGAATAATGAATCATAATTTACCGATGTAAATTATGTGTAATAAATCCAACGACATAATACTTGCTTGTGAGCTAAAGTCTCAATTCAATTGAATTTATCTAACTATATGGAAAAACTATCAATTTTGTTCGAATTTCTCAATTCCTGTGAGTAAATTAGAAATATAATAACTGACCTAATATGCCTTGATCAACTATACTTAATATAAAAATTCCATGTGGGATAAAATTTATCATATAAGGTATAATCGATCACAATGAATGTCCTTAATATATATGTGATCCATGAACAAATTAATGTATGATTTTTCGTAATTAGATATGTTGTGGCCAATCTCTAATTAATTAAAATCATACGGATCACAAGACATTTCAATAATTTTCAATGATATTCATAAGGAATAGTATACAAAATAAATCCTTAATAGCTAATTTTTCAAAAATGAATTGAAAATAATAGGCTCAAATAAATTAAATACATATTCAAAATTATTAAAAAATTGGGATATTAATTTCAAAATCATTTATCTGGAAATATGTTCATTAATAATTGCAATTACATGAAATTATAGGTAAATGCAGTATGAATATAACCATTTTATTATTAGGCCAAATGGCCAAGTGTGACCCGATTAGCGAAGGTGTGCCTTCTTAAATTCCTTTGAGTTGTCCTTGGTTCAATACTCCCTAAATACACCTTTTTCTAAAAATTTTCTATTCTTATCCAGGATAAGGTTATAACCAAACACTGCATTATCCAGGATAAGGATATTCTATCCCACATCATCTTGTGAGGAAGGTGAAGGTCTTCTTGACCAGAGCTTGCTCCCGGCAGAATAAAAACACACATTTTCTACCATGATAAAATGTGATTTTACATCAAATTCATGAAAAACATTTCCTATGTATACCATGTTTTAATTCAAACATCACATGTGGGGCAAAAAAAAATCCTACGCTCGATGCAGATATTTGAACAGAAAACGAGAACTTTCATAGCTTTTAATCGGGCCTAGAGAATCTGTAGTATTGAGGAATAAATATATCATAATTCTAACCTCTAGCCATTGCTTCTTCTTGATTCATGCCACAATAGATGTACCCAGAATCAACAATATTTATAACCTAAATTCCTCTTACTACCATAGCATAGCTACTGCAGTATAGTGGCTCTAGGGTCGAACTTAAGGATGAGTTTTCTTCGCATAAATGATTTACAGTGAAGGCCAAAATGGTGAATTTGGTTTGGATTTTAAGGTGGTGATAAAAACAGTGAGGGGTATTGTTTGGAAAACTGAAATTTAAATAAAATAAAATGTAAAAGAAGTATCCTTAAAGTGTCAAGCTGCTGGATTTGGGTTCGAAAAGTCACTGAGGGGTTCTCGGGTCCATTTCCTCGCATTGGGGAGGATGACTTATAGTCATTTCCCGAACCGGATCTTCATGTGGCTATAAAAGCGAACCTGACAAATTTCCTTTTTGAAATATGGAATTTATTGAGCGTTAATGGCCTCGATCCGGTGAGAGACCTATCTCTTTGACCCCATCTTACAGTGACTAATAAATGGCATGAATCTCAGGTGGATCTAGCAATAAGCATCAGACCTAAGAATTGCCAAGTCTGGTCATTCGAGATGCATCGAAGGGATTTGAACCTAGGAGTTGAGAGGAAACATAAAAACGACAACAATCACATGCGTTGAAGCGCAGAAACCCTCGAACCCTTGAGACCCTCATCCCGGTAGCCTTAGTGCTAAGGATGAAGGGGTTTAACCACTCATCCTCCCAGGAGTTGTCATCCTCGGGGTGTTTGGATACTTGAAAGTGAAAGAAAAGGGAGAAAATGAGGCGGAAAGAGCGGAGAGCTAAGCTTCCTTCAGAGTGTAATGAGTAAAGGGTTTTAACAGTTGAGTGCGGTTGGAGCTTATCGCTGACCAAGCGAATTACAAAAAAAACTAAAATCAAAAGCTATTACAAGGGATAAAAAGGGAATAAACAAAAAATGTAACAAATTAAAGTCAAAAAGCAACAAGTCGCGGGGAAAGTGAGCGGTGGCTTGCGGGTGAATAATTAGCGACGGAGAAAAGCTTTAGCAGCTTTGAGAGATGCGGGTTGAGAAATTTCACTTAACCACACCAAAATTCTATAGTGTATTTTCTTCACTTTTTGCTCTTCTTTCCTTCTGGGATCTGATCTATAACGATGAGTTCAACTCGGGTTCTTTGTGTTTGAATTAACTCGATAATTTTAGCCTGATTATCTTGCAAAAACTACAAAAATAGTCACAAAATGCAATCAGTAGAATAGTAGGGACATAATGTACCGTCCCGGGTTAATTAACTGATTATTTTACAAAGTGTCAAAACCTGCAATAAACGGGACTCGAAATAGTACTTTTGAGCCTTGTGACACTGACCTACACATTGCTAGTCCCTTAGCAATGAAAGAAAGAGAGAGCAATAAAATAAAATAAATCAAAATTATGTTCACAAAAATGTGAATGAGTAATGCCTAACCCTTAATGAGAATCACTGAAATCCTTGCCCAATAACTATCTCGAGAGAATGAATGTCATATAGAATTGAGTATCAAAAGAGCCTCCCTCTTGAGTGAATCTTGGAGACTTCCACCCCAGAAACCTAAGTGTTTGTTGATCAATTCTCAACAATAGCTGCTAAGCACTCTCCCCAACTAGCTACGCACTCCGCTAGAGGCACTAACCAACTAAAATAGATCAAGACCCACTCTTATTCCACAACTCTTTTTTGTGTTGTAGGGGTGCAATCTTGCGAGGAATCGACCTTACTAAAAGTCCATGTAGCGGGGATCTCTGGAGTGACTCGGGCTAATTAGGCTTAGGGCGCAAGTCATAAGGATCTTTCGGCCGCTAACTCTTCGGGTTTCACCCAGGACTTGAATGATTTGAAACTCCGCCTCTGGCTCGTTCAACCATCCACCCATGTAGTGAGCACTAGAGTCGAACGGCTCCTGACCCGAGTTGGCTTAGGGCCTGCAGGAGGCTTTAAAAAGACTTTTCCATATACCCCTCGGACCGTACTCGGGTTTCAAGGAGAAGAGTTGCAATTTTCTTTTTTTTCTTTTTGTTTTTTTTATTTATTTATTTTGGAAGACACATTGGCCTTCTTTTCATGGGGTTCCTTAACCTATTAAAGGTAGTCAACGAAACTAGGGTAGGTTTTGCAAAGTTTAGTAGGCGGAGTTCTTATTTATTGATAAAACGTGTGCATCGTGTGTGGTTAGCTAAAGGCGAAAGAAAAGGTCCAGCAGCAAGACTTCAACTAATCATCCACTCAATTGGTGTAAATCAATCTAACATCCTTGAGTGGGCCAGTTTCAATTTTCAAGCCTTAGAGCTAGGCAAAACCAAAAAAAACAGTTGTATTTTCAAATGAAAATGGGAGTTATATATTATGTATATATAAAAAAATGACTATATTTTCAGCTTTTCAAAAACAAACTAACATCTTCACAAACAAAACAAACAACTTCTTTAGAAAACTAATACTAGTCTGTTAAACTTAACAAATAGACTTTTCCGAAAAACTATAAAACAACTTTATTCCTTAACTTTCCCCCCCAACCAAATTCTCATTGTCACAATGGGAACTGAATTGGAAAATTGAGAAGGAAGTACTATATGATGAAATGTACTCTCGATATTTGGATAGGAGACTTAGCAAGTTTTCTGGAATGTATTCATAAATGACTAGTGAACAAGTTAGGAAGAAAGAAGGAAAAAATGCATTCGATTAGAGCATTTGAAAATTTCGCCTTTATAAAGAATTTCAAAGTAATTCATTCTGGTTAGATTTAGGTCGACACTCTCTAAGATTTCCAACGGTAACAAAAATACCTAAAACGGAGTTTGGATGAAAAAGTTATGGTCAAAACAAAATTGGCTACGAAATTGGAGGAGGGTTGCGAAAATTCGCAACCTTTTTTTTTAGTGTTTGAGAGACAAAATATATATATCCTATATATATATCTCATATATATATATATATATATATATATCATAAAAGACAAAATACAAATTGTGTATAGTCTTTGTGGTTTGCTAGAGACAAAAGGTGCTAAGTCATGGTTTACTTCTCTTAGTCAGTGAAACCTCTAAGGCGTTATGAAAATTCAGGTTTGCGAAATTTCGAAGGTTGCAAAATTTTGCAACTTAAAGGATTTGCGGGTTGCGAAATTTTGGGCTCTTTCACGCACCCTCCCCCTTTGCGACAAAATTTGACGAAATAGAAAGTAATACAAAAAAATTAAAAAATATGAAAAAAACTGAAAATAAACAAACCAGGTGCTAAGGTAAGAAAATCAGAAAAATTAACTCAATCAAATAAAATAGAAAAATGAAAACTAAAAGTGGGGAAGTAGGCACGCCCCCCAGAACCCGATCTCTCAAGCTGCTGGTGTTGGAATGGGTGGTGTAAAACCCGGGAAAATTCGAATTTTATGAAAAATGGCAAAATGGTAATTTCGGTCCAAAATCTAGAAAATTTTCTAAATCTCCGGATGGCGAAGCGGACTTCTGTTGGAATGGAATCTGTGAGAAATCTAGCTAACATATCAATTTGTCGAATTAAGGGCGGTAAATTCGTTTGCGAAGCATGATGTAAGTGCGTAGCAGGTTTGAGAGACATGTGATATGAAAAAAGTCACCTACTACATGTACTCATGTGACACATGTTGCAAGACTAAAGAGATGATGAAAATGAATGGCCGAGATTGTGCCAAGTGTAAAAAATCAAGAGAAAGGGACACATTGGGAATTATGAGAAATGTTATTGATAATAAGTCAAGGATGAACATTGTTCATCTTCCCCATTTGAAGGCCAAAAACGTGATCTGAGATCATTGGGTTCCTGTAGTTTGTGATTTTAGAGAGAGAAGGAGCTCATTTCTCTAGATTTGCGACAGATTCGGATGCGTGAGTTCACAGGCCAGGCAGAAACAAAGTTGTTCAACGCCTTGAGGGCTACTCGTGGACACCAGGTTGGTGGAGTTAAAGACTACTCAGAAGTAGGGATCCTTTTCTCGCAGCGATATTCTTGGCTAGAGCCATGTTTATGGATTAGGGATATTTTGAGTCTTGATTTAGCCATAAGTCGGTCTCGAAACCTTTGAGCCGAGTCACAAAAAAATCCAAAATTTGTTATTGTTGATTAATCTGTGAGGTTCTTCTTCTGATGAATAGTGTTATGATTTTGGTGAATTTTATGATGTTGAGTGATTCAAAATGGTGCTTGTGTTTGTGATGCCATGTGTGACTCATTTGGTGTTATTGATGTAGTTAATAACATGATTTATGTGGATTAATTATGTTAGTATATACATGTTTTATATATTAGCATGAGTTTGTTGGGATTGGCATCATGCATTCCTGCCATCTATCAGACACCTAAGAATCTTAGATGAAGTGCAGCGAATTCAGAAAAATCTTTTGTGAAAGGAATTTCAAGGAAGATTTTTCGAAGAATTACCTTGGAGAGTTATCCAACAGATCACTTCGGATGAGGACCATGGTATTTGAATATCAAGTAATTAACATGGAGAGATAGTCGATCTGTTTAAAAATTCGTAGTGAGTTTTCGAGAACAAAAAGCTTTTGTTTTGAAAGCGGATATTTCTCGCATTTAGGCAGGCATGTGGTCGGGTGGGACTCGGGACATGGGATTGGTCATGTAGACATTCGAGTAGGTTCATATAATTGCTTAGATGTGATTGTTTGCCATGGCATGTGCACTTAGGTGGGGAGTAACCCATGTAGGAAATTATCTCTACTGGGCTTTGCTTACCTTGTCGATGGATCACCATTTCAGGTACAGGGAGTGTACAGGCGGACGACGCTCACTAGAGGCTGCGTTTAGAAGAAAGCCGGGTTGTGGCTTTGGTATTGATTTTTGTATAACATGTATTAAAATTGTAAATCTTAATATATGTTTAAATTATGAGTGACTTATTAACTCTTGAACTATATTATATAGTTGATATGACTCACTGTGAGTATTGATAGAGGCCCAGTGGCTGTTATTTTGCGCATGTGGATGCAATGTGGTCATTACAATAAATTGTTGGGACGGGTTTTGTACCTTAGGTGCGAGCTCGTGCAAGGCTCTGCTGGGATTTTGTGGTGTGTGGTTGCAGGCACCGCGGGTTGCAGTTGTCAACGGACCCCCGGTTTTGGGGTGTCACAGCTTGGTATCAGAGTTAAGGTAAACGATTACCTTGGGAGCTCGGTGGGTGTGTTTATAAGTATAGTCCTGATACCAGCTTCATAGCTTGGTATCAGAGCTAAGGTAAACGATTACCTTGGGAGCTCGGTGGGTGTAGAGCTTAGGTATACGAATACCTAGGGCTTAAGGGACTTGGGCTTAGGCCATGGTCATAAGGTGTAATAGCATCACAGCTTATTAAAGCTCGATGTTGGATACTAGAGTTATAGCTTAGTATCGGTAGAGTATGGGTATGTGATTACCTAGGCAATCACGGGACAGGATTAGAACACTGCATGCATTGTGTTTTATGTGTGAATGGTGTGCATAACATGAGTTGTTGTGTATGAATTGTGTGATCATGTGTTGTATGAGTTGTGTGATTTGTGTGCTTGGTGAATAGCACGGAGGGAAAAAAAATGTTGAACACTAGGGTTTAGTGTGAGAACAAGTTGTTTGAGGAATTTTGGGCAAATAGTCCATAATTAAATGAAAAAAAAATGTGTAAGGAAGAAAATTTTTTTTCTAAGGTTTTACAGTGTGTAAAACTGGAATATATATATAAATAAATTTTAATGAATTTATTTGGTTCTATTGGAAATTTTTTTTTTTTTTTTTGGTGGTTTTCTGGTAAATTTGGAATGGAAAAAGAAAATTGATGTGAAAAAAAACAAATAAGCGTTGCGAGGTTAGACTCTTGCCCGAATTCGATGTTGAGTCCGTAATGCATTGTATCGTGACAAGCGAAGCGGGAGGTAGCGCACGGGGTGCGCCGCGACCTGGCGCGATGGAGGCCCGCGATATAGCGAGCGACTGTGTCGGCTCGCGGTGCGCGTGTGGGTACGGGAGGCTTGAAGATTCTTGACTACAAAGATTTGTATTGTGGCTAAGGGGGAGACCTTGTGTCGCGTCTGATCTTGTCGAGGGGTTGTGATGGGCGCCGGTGCCGCGACCATGGTCTGAGGCCTTCACGACCGCGTGTGGCGGCGTGCGACCGCAGCGGCGTGGAGGCATGGCCTTAGTCTTTGGGTGTGTCGCGTCTACGGTGCGACCTGACGACCGGACCTGCGACCTTTGTCGGCCACATGCGCGATCACGGCCCGGGCCGCAATGAGGCCACGACATGGCCTTGACTCTGGCCAAACTGGCGCGATTACATCTTGCCTGTGCGTGCAATTTGGAGCCAGGATGAGTGCCTTGCTACTTTCGACTCGATTTGACTCTGTGTGCGATTACGAGTCCTTGTTGGGGGACCTTTGTTTATGAGTACTTTATTACAGAGTTTTAAAAGAAAAAAAATAATTTTTAAAATAAAATAAAATGAAATAAAATAATATATATATATATATATATATATATATATATATATATATATATATATATATATATATATATATATATATAATATATATATATATATATTTTTTTTTTTGTGTATAATTTAATATATAGACTGTGTCTTGCATTACCTATGATACATGGACATTGTGTATGAAATGTTTTAGTATGTGAATAGTGTCTGGTGTGCCCACCTTAGAATCTTTGCATCGATTGTGATAGAGTTGGGCTTAGAGGTTGAGGCCTTGGAGGAGCCCTTGTATGTGAGTTCTCCCCTAGGGATTAGGGCGAGAATAGGGATGATATGTCGTGGTTGTGAGTTAGAGATCTCGGGGATACACTCCGGTGGACTGAGGTCGTGGACATGTTAGAGTTAGACATCATCCTAGGGATGGATTGGGCGACAACTTCTGAGGTCGTCATCGGTGTGAGCGTGGGAGGTTGCAGCCCACTACGCGGGACGGTACTCGTGTTGTATTTCGAGAATGACATGATATTTTACCCCCTGGCTGATTAATGCAGTCAGTGTCGAGGAACGGTTGGAGGGTTGGTAGCTAGCCTTGCCTTTGAAGGGCGGTGAGACCGGACTTAGATCGCCTCAGTAGTTTGCAAGAGTATGGGGATGTTTTTGGATGAGCTCTGCAGGGATTGCCTCCCAGGTAGGGTGGTAGACTAGTATCGAGTTACGCTACTGGTACTTACGCCCCGTCTCTATGACTCACGCGTAGGATGGCCTTAGGTTAAGTTAATACAGGAACTTCGAGTCCCGACTACATGAGCTCTTGGGCAAGGGTTCATTAGGCCAGAACTTGCTTTTACCATGGGAAATGACTCAGGTCTGTTTGAAAAAAGAAAGGACAAGACCATTTGTGCATTGATTACAGGCGGAGTTGAATAGGGTTACAATCGGGAAGTAAGATTACCCATTCACGAAGTTGAGTGCACTTGTATGTCAGTTAGAGAGAAGCCTTGAGTCTACTCAGATGTACCCTTCGCTGTTTACCATCGGTGGGTTGAGGAGGCAGATATCCCTAAGACGGCGTTTAGGACACGTTATGGGCACTTTGAGTTTACGGTGATGCCCCTTTAGTTAATGAATGTACCGATGCATTCATGGACCTCATCGTAGAATTCTAGCCCTATTTGGATCGGAGTTTGTCGTGGTCTTCATGGATGACATTTTGATCTACTCGGTCAATTTAGGAGCATGAGTATCATTTGAGGATTGTGTTACGGTTGTTGAGAGACCATCAGGTATCGCGCGAGAGTTCGATAAGTCGCGATTTTGGCTTCTGGGGTGAAGTTTTTGGGGCACGTGGTGTCGGCGTCAGCGTGGTCTGACCCCGAAGGTCGAGGTTGTGATGAGTTAAGGAGAGGCGTCGGGTCTTCGAGATCTGAGTTTCTTGGGATTGGTTGGAGTCTTCGGGAGATTCATTGAGGAATTCTCGATTAGGCGGCACATGACGAAGATTGACCGGAAGGAGTGAGTTTGATTAGGATGACCGATGCGAGGCATTCCGGGAGTTGAAGGGAGGCTTACTCTGACTCCTATCTTGATAGTCCCGAGACGGGGAGACGAAGTCACAGCGCTGCGTTGAAGAATCGTAGGCATTCTGCGAATGGTAGGATGTGTTTAGTCACGGTGGGAGGTAGTAAGCTTATGGTTTCTTGTCAGTTAGAAAAAGAATCATGGTAGAATTACTGACATGGGTTAGCGGTCGTAGTCTTCGCCTTGAAGATTTAGGCGCCCATTATAGCAATGAGTTCGGGTGTACTCATACCCTGAAGTCTTAAGTATATTTTCACGTAGCGGGACCTGTGAAGCGGCGTAGATGGATCGGAGTTCCTAGAGGATTATGACTTCACTTTGCATTACCACCATGGTAAGGCAAATGTAGTGAAGCGATGCGCTCGTCGGAAATCCTGGGGAAACATTGGCTAGTATAGCTTCGGGAATGGCGGATGCTTCGAGGCTGTGGGACCAGTTTGAAATTTCTGATGCTGCGAATGACTTAAAGTCACGTTGGGTTTAGTAGCTACGCAGCGTCTGTTGACGGAGTGATTGGAGTCCCGGGGCGGGACGAGAAGATATGAGTGTCCATCGAATGAGATGCAGTTAGGTACGGTGTGAGAGCTGGGCCAGTCCACACAGGATAGTAGTCGCCGGTATAGAGGACGGGTAGTGGTTCCCCAGTTGATCGATTTGAGAGGAGATTTTTAGGGAGTTTCACTATTTCTGGTTTGCGTGCATCCGGGTGGCATGAAGTGTACCGGGATCTTCGTCGCCCGATTACTCTTGGAGCGGGATGAAGAGACACGTGGGGACTTTGTTGACGTGTCTTGCGATGTCGGCAAGGTCAAAAATTTGAGCACGAAGCCCGGCGGGGTTACTTCAGCCATTGGAGGTGGCTTAGTGGAAGTGGGAGCACATCACGATGGATTTTGTGACCCGAGTTGCCGCGGACACCCATGAGACATAATCGCCGTATGGGTGATAGTGGGCCAAACCTCACGAAGTCGGCACATTTTCTAGCCCAGATTCGGATGACCTTCACATTGGAGATTCTACCGATTGTACATTCGAGATAGTCGGAAGCTACATGGAGTACACAGTATCATAGTGTCGGATAGAGACCACGAGGTTCTGGTAGCACTTTGGAAGAGTTTCCAAAATTTATGGGTACCATGACTGACCATGAGTACAACTTTCCACCCATAGACGGATGGTCAGTCAGAGAGGACCATACAGGTGTTAAAGGACATGCTGCGAGCATGCGTCTTGGATCATAAGGGTAGTTGGGAAGAGCATTTGCCCTTAGTGGAGTTACTTCTGACAGTTATCGGGCGAGGTATACGGATGGCACCATATGAGGCATTATGGGAGGCCACGTATAGATCAGATATGTTGGGCGAGGTGGGAGAGAGTTCCATCAGCCCCGGTCTGATCGATTAGAGACACCTCAGGAAGGTGAAGCGATGTAATGACATCTTCTCACGGCTCGGGTAGAAGCCTGAGTGTATGTTGATGTGCGGCGTCGGCCGCCCAGATTTGCGGGTTGGTGATCACATATTATTGAAGGTGATGCTGGGGAATTGGTAAGTTCGGCAAGCTTGGGGGTTATCGCCAGGGTTTATTGGGCCTTCGAGATGCTCGAGAGGGTGAGCCTTTGTAAGTCTAGGTTGGCTTTACCACCCAACATGTTAGGTGTCCATGAGGTATTTCACGTCTCCATGCTCACGTTATACTCGAGATCGACTCATGTAGTGGATTGGGAGAGATTAAGGTTGACGGTGGACGCGGGGAGGGATCGAGTGTGCATTGTGGATGGTCGGGATCGGGCTGCGACGCCAAGGCGGGTGAAGGGCTGCGTGAGGTGCTATGGCGACAGGTGGAGTGGAGGAGTCAACGTGGGAGCGAGGGCGCGATGCGGGGCCCATCCTTATTTAGGGATGAAGGTCGTGGTTTTAGTCGTTTAATGCTTAAATGACTAGTTTACATGAATGGTATGGTGCGGCGTTGCATATACGAGTTGTTGTGATTACATCTTAAATTCAGGGCGAAATTCCTTGCAGAGGAGAATGTAAAGCTGGGAAAATTCGAATTTTACGAAAAAGGCAAAATGGTAATTTCGGTCAAAATCCAAAATTTTTCTAGATCTCGGATGAAGTGAAGCGGACTTAGTAGTTGGAATCGATGCCATGAAATCTAGCTAACCACGAATTTCGTAGAATTTCGAGGAACCAGTCGAAATTTCACGTTTTTCGAAGTATGAGTGTCGGTTCTTAGTAAAGCGGATTTTGAGAGACATGTGATGTGACAAAGTCACCTACTACATGTACTCATGTGACACATGTTGCATGACTAGAGATGATGGAATGAATGCAGAGATTGTGCCAAGTGTCAAAAATTAAGATAAAGGATACATTGGGAATTATGAAATATTAATGATAATAAGACAAGGATGAACAGTGTTCATCTTCCCCATTTGAAGGCCAAAAACGTGAATGAGATGCAGTAGGTTGTTGGTTGTGATTTTAGAGAGAGAATGAGCTCATTCTCTCTAGATTTGCAGTCGTTCGGACTAGTCGAGTTACGGGCCAGACAAGAAATAAAATTGTTCAACGCAGCGAGAACACTCGTGGACAGGTTAGTGGAGTTTCGACAACTCAAGAGGTAGGGATCTTTTCTTGCTTATGTGATATTCTTTGGCTAAAGTCATGTTTATGGTTAGGGATATTACGAGGCTTGGTTAGTAGTAGAGTCGGTCTCAAAACCTTTGAATCAGTGGAGAAAATCAAGATTTGGTGGCCGTGAGCGATTACTTGACTAGGGTTTCACTGTTCATGTGAATAGTGACATGATTTTTGGTGTGAATTTTTATGATGTTGAGTGATTCAAAATGAATTGCTTGTGTTTGTTAATTAGCCCATGTGAGCTAATTTTGGTGTTATTGATGTAAATTTAATAACATGATTTATGTGGATTAATTATGTTAGTAATGCATATATTGGCATGAGTTTGTTGGGATTGACATCGTATTCCATATGCACTGGGGCACCCTAGAATGATAGGAGTGAGTGCATGACATGAAATTGAAAAAAGCAGAAAGTAACGTGAAGAGAATTTCAAGGAAGATTTTCCGAAGAGTTGCCTTGGAGAGTTGTCAGCGGATCACGCCGGATGAGGACCATGACATTTGGAGGAAATATCCGACCAATTCGCCTCGGAGGGTAGTCCAATGCATTTACCGAAATTCGTAGTGAGTTTTCGAGAACAAAAAGCTTTTGTTTTGAAAACTGGATATTTTACTCTCATTCGGCTTAGGCATATGTGAGGGAGTCGGTGAGGACTCGGGACATGAGATTGGTAATGTAGACATTCGAGTAGGTTCATATAATTGCTTAGATGTGATTGTTGCATGGCATGTGCATAGGGTGGGGAAGTAACCCATGTAGGAAATTATCTCTGCGGGCTTTGCTCGCGCAATGGGGATCACCATTTCGAATTACGGGGGTGTACGGAGGGACGGCTCACTAGAGGCCGCGTTTAGAAGAAAGTCGGGTTATGGCTTTGGTATTGATTTTTGTATAACATGTATTAAAATTGTAAATCTTAATATATGTTTGAATTAAGAGTGACTTATTAACTCTTGAACTATTGTATATAGTTGATGTATTTTGTGAGTATTGATCACGGGGAGCCCAGTGACCATTATTTTACTCGCATGTGAATACACCGTGGTCATTATAATTGTTAGGACGGGTTTGTACCTTGGGTAGAGGCTCCGTAAGGAGACTGCGCTCTATTTTTCATGAGTGGTGTCGGGTTACCCGACATCCGCAGCTATATTTATGAGTTGACAAGTTGTCAACGGACCACCATTTTGGGGCGTCGCGAGGTGGAGCTAATAAATTCTTGAGAGTCGGGTGCTCCGATATGCGAACCCGGCTACCCGAACCATCTGTATGCCATCTGATGGCCGATTGCTAATGTCTGTGCGTGGCAAAGGCTTGAGCGGAGGCCACTAACTTCTTTAGGTTTCACCTGGCGATGATGGGTAGCCTTAACTTTGGCGGGAGTTTTGGGTTTGGATTGTGATGCGGTGGCGGGATGCTCTAACAGCGATTAAGTGCATTTTTTAAATTGGGCAATGGCACTAGGATCAAATCTATGGGGATTGGTTGAAGGACTAACAAGCTTTGGGAAGCCCTCCCGACTTCCTTTCCCATTTTGCCCTCCTCAACAATGGGGAAGTGCTTCATTTTAACATTTACATTGCTCTCATTTGTGGTGTCAATCGGGCGCTCTTAACACGGATTTTCTTATTATACATAGACATGTTCTTGACTAGCAAACCTTGAAATTGAGCAGCTGCCCAGTTGTTAAGTGTGTCGATTTCACTGCCAGTGTCAAATTATGATCCACTTCACTTTGAAGCCCATCTAATTTTTTTGGTTAAGGAGTTCTCCACGATAGAATTCTTTGACTTAATTGAAGTAAATGTCTTTCACTTCTTTTCCTGAAGTCTTGCAGGTTTGGTAAGGTCGAATGGCTTGTTCGGCCCCGGAGAGATTGGCTTGTGGTGGTTGAGGCTAAGGAGTTGAAGCATACTGTGGATGTGGAGGAGGTGCATATTGTGTATGTTCTGGCCCCCATGAGAGGTTTAGGTGGTTCCTCCAACTAGGGTTGTAGGTATTTCCATATGGTGCAATTGTTGGAGACACCATACATGAAGGCACACTCTCATCTGTGGAGGTTTCTATAGTCCCTCGCGGACATAGCCATTAGATTTCTTTCCAAGGGCTGCTGACTTTGCTGTTCTTCCTCTAGATATTCCATTGGCTCATTTAATTTCCAATTCGGTATTGGGCTCTGAGAACAACTGACTTTAATCAAAGCCATATCTGGATTTACTAATCTGTGAACATGGTTCTCTTGACAAAAATAAAGACGTATAAGACAACACAAAAACAATCAAGCAGCAAATTTTCTTTTTTCTTTTTTTTTTTATTGGCAAAGTAAGGCAAAAAAACTGATTCTGTCACCAAAGGTGTCGTAAAAATTCACTGGGAAAACTTTGTGATGAGGGTCCTGAAGTGTTCCACGGCTAAATCAATCATTAGGCGCATCCCGGCAACGACACCATTTGATTCGTGCCACGGTAAGGTGTACCGGAATCGACAATATTTATTTATAACCTAAATTCCTCCTCTTTGTCGTAGCATAGCTAACTGTGATATAATAGCTCTAAGGTCGAACTTCGAGGATGGGTTTTCTTGCATAAATGATTTACAGTGAGAGGCGAAATGGTGAATTTGGTTTGGATTTTAAGGTAGTGATAAAAGCGAGTAAGGGTATTGTTTTGGCGAAATTTAAATAAATAAAATGTAAAAAGTATCGTGAAGTGTCAATTTTGCTGGATTTGAGTTCGAAAAGTCACTTTGAGGGGTTCCTTTTAGGTCCATTTCCTCGCGGTGGGAGGATGACCTATAATTAATTTCACGACGGATCTTATCTTAACGTCTGGCGAACCTTAATAAATTTCCTTTTAAAGTATATATTTATTGCGAACGTTAATGGCCTCGACAGTGAAACCTATCTCCTTGACCCATCTTACAGTGACTAATAAATGGCAACTAATGAATCTCGGTGGATACAGCAATAAGCATCCCTTTGCAGACCTAAAATTACCCAATCTGAGTCATTCAAGATGCATCGAAGGGATTTGAACCTAGGGTTGAGAGGAAACACAAAAACGACAACAATCACCTGCGTTGAAACTGTGAGAAACCCTCAGAACCCTTGGAACCCTCCTCCAGTAGCCTTCGTCTTCAAGGATGAAGGGGGTTTAGCCACTCATCCTCCAAGTTGTCATCCTCGGAGGGTGTTTGGCTACCCAGAAAGTGAGAGAAAATGGGAGAGAAAATGAGGCGGAAAAATGGAGAAATTTGGCTTCATGGGGTCTATTAATGAGCAAAAAGTTTTCTTTAGTTCTGATGCGGTTGGAGCTTATATCGCCCCATTGAGCAAGATTACAAAAAAAACCAAAATCAAAAGCTATTACAAGGGTTAAAATGGGAAGAAACAAAAAAATGTAACAAAAAAAAGTCAAAAAGCAACAAGTCGCGGGGAAAGTGACGATGGCCCTCTGAGATGAGCAGTGGCGGCCCAGGATCTGAAATTGCAACCCTGCGAAGTGCGAGGTGTGAAATTTTACAACCATGCAAAATTCTACGGAAACTCCATTTTTTCTTCACTTTTTGCTCTTCTTTCCTACAGGTCGATGCGCCTTGATGAGTTTGCTTCGGGTTCTTAGTGTTTAGATATTTCGATAATTTTTTCCACGATTATCTTGCAAAAACTACAAAAATAGTCACAAAATGCGATCAGTAGAATAAACGGGACCTTAATGTGCAAATCGGGTTAATTCGCTAATTAGTACACAAAATGCTCCAGAAACACGCAATAAACGGGGCTCAAATAGTACTTTTGAGGCACCATCCTTCTTCAGCCAAATCTGAGAATGTAAATGAGTTACTCTTCCAAGATTTCCTTTCTTACCACTGTGATGGTGTATTCCGGTAAGAACGAACTTGGAGACCAACATTATAGTCGTTTGATATTTATAAGCATTTGTCCATCACAGAGGCGATAAAACATATGTGGTTAATTGCAGTGTCGATGTAGCCAAAACGTGCTTCCATATACGACTGTCGACGTATCCCATGTGTGGTTGTATATAGACAACACTCTGTTAAAGGCGGTGACAAAAATCTACTATCGACGTGTACCAAGCGATGGTCATATATGGACTACAAATTAGTGAAGGCGACTGCAGAAATCAGCTACATGGAATCTCAAGTTCTTTAAGAGTTAGAGCATATTATATCTCATTATCATGTACATCGAAGGAACAATCAAAATAATATCCAAAAACCATGATTTACCTAGTAGATATGAGATTAGAAGGAAGTATATTACCAAGTATGAGATTCTGATGCTCTACTCTTTTGAATATGAATATTTCTTTTTTTTTTAAAATGATGAGTCGCCTTGACTGTGGATGCGGTAGGGTCCCGCAATTAGCAACTCCGCTAGGGATTGAACCCAAAATCTCTGGTTTCATAAGAGGGTCAAGCTTGAACTTAAGTTGCGTATATTGGAGCCACGTGGTTCATTATTGATGGAGCTCTTAGGCCTAAAATGATCGATGATCACTTACACAGTTAGTATTTGGCATACACTTGTGGTTGTTGTGCTTGTGTGTTCACTTGTTGGATTCTAGCATGCTTGCTCATGGTTGATTAGTACTTGACTATATGTTTACGATTGGCATAGATGGTTAGTTTGTGTGTGGGTCGTAGTAGGCTTGCTCTTTGCACATAGTTTCTTTGCGTAAGCTACCATCTTTTGCATGGCTAACTTGGTTGTTTGTGTTTATGGGCGCTTGTATCCTTATTTCCGAATCACTAGTCTTGGTGATTATTCCTCATTGATTACTTGAGTTGCTTAAGTCATTCCCGATTGTTTGCCTTCGACCCGACTAGGAGTTTGGAGGCCGAATTAAAGCGTAAAGGCTATATGTCGATGTTTAGGAGCTATGGAATGTGCGGATATCAGGCCAGTGATGAATGTATGGCCCTAATTTGGATTTCATGGACATCATGGCTGTGTCATTTGATTGATGGTTAGGATCTTAGGTTATGTAATCACGTCTGAGTACGATCCGTGTTTAGCTTTAAGACTTGCCTTTCTGTTATGAAACACGAGCCACATTACCCGCCAAGGTGCTCCACCGTACTTCTTCGGAATCAGCTCCTGCTTGTAAAGCCATATATCAGTTTAGTTGTTTACATCACATGTTAGTTCATTCTCTCGAAGGATTTTAGTCATACCTTACTGGATTGATAGTCACGGGGACCGACATACCCCTTTCCTTTTGTAGGATTGTTGATTGAGGCCGACCTAGGTTCCCGAGCTTGGATCCGGACCGGAGGTAGACTTGTTAGAGGATCAGATTCACATAGTCAGTTAGAGAAAATATTAGATCATAGAGATATGGACCCTCAGTACGCTACTATTGACCAATTGGCTAAGATTACTGATACCATGGCATCTCTCCGGGATGCCATATTGCAATAGGGACAAAGGATTGATGGGCATCAGGCCCAGCCATTGCCGATTCCGGGGAGCACCCCGTATGACTTTACTACACCTCCACCACCACCACCACCACCACCATCTGACCCACTGTACAACAGGACTATACAGTTCCACCCCAATACCACCACCTGTTCAGTTAGCCCCACGGGCTAGAGCATTTGTATTGCACGATCAGACTGAGACCATACCATAATCTATAGTGGTCCCTGCATATATTATTGATGACACCCAGGCCCGTATTGATAGGATTGAGCAGAGGATCAGGTCTATGCATGTTTCTGATGGAGTTATAGGTTGGGACGGATATGATGACTTTCTAGTCGTAGCCTTGCCAGTTGAGTTCCGCATGCCGGACATTGAGAGGTACACGGGGATAGGGTGCCCCCGTATTCACTTGTAGTTATCTGGCTTATTTGTTATGCCGACCATAAATTTGGATGGGCACAAATGATTATGATATTCCTCTATCCTTCAGTGGTGTCGCTCGGCGTTGGTTTCCGCCTCATTGGACCCTTCGAAGTAGGACATGGGGCGATTTGGGACGAGGAGTTTATCGAGATGGCCTCTTTTAATGCATTGTGGAGCGTATCAGGAGGATTGGAGGCCCTCGGAGTAGAGGCCGGATGGAGTTAATCACTTCATTTATCTCCTATTTGGAGGGAAGATATGCAATATTATAGATAGACCCTCGAGTGCGATTAGATCGGCATGATTATCGTAGTCTTGACCCAGTTCTTGCAGGCATCTCATGGGCTTTCCACAGACAGACTTTGGATCATTGGTTCAGGCCCTCTATTGCATTGAGGAAGGCATAGCTAGAGGATTATGGGCAGACTCTTCCCCTCTAAATTCAAAGGGGAAGAAGCTAGGGCCAGGCCCCAAATCGTCAGATATTAGTGCTATTGGTACATCGAGCCACAGGGTTTCACGTCGGCCATAGACTCATAGACAATCTACATATATTCCTTACCAAATGGTACAACAGGATCAGTATAGACCAGTTGCTCCCTATAGGCCGACAGGGCCTACTTATTGACATCCCCCACCACGCCGGGTATATGCTGCGCGAGGCGTATCGGAGGCCACTGTATGAATCATCATCGGCGGTATAGAGCACGCCTCCTGGGAGCCCCGACCGGGGAAATTTACACAACTTAAGATTCCACTGAGCCGAGCATTTCAGAGATTGGTTAAAGGGGGTTTGATTGCTCCACTACCACTTGGTTCTGCGCATCTACTTGACCGAGTTGAGACGGATCTTCCTTTGTGCCTACCATTAGAGAGTAGGCCATGTCTGGCTTCGATTGTGCGATTGATTAGTGCCCAGTCTTTATTTTGAGCCACTATTCGAGATAGGTTTGAGTACTTTTCTTGCGCTAATCATATCAATAAACCAGTGAGGTGTTAGGTCCACTTAGTATCACTTATGCCATTGCGAGGTTATTTTTGGTTATTTTGCATGCCTTGGCCACTAAGTTCGAGTTCGATATCGAGATATGTCTTTGGTATGAAGATTGAAACTATTTTCGACCATCAAAAATATCAAGATTCAAGAAAGGAAGAAATGAAATGAAGTGATGAAAAGGGATGCGATAGAAGAAGTATGGTGCGGTGAAGCAAAGCGAGGCAACCGGGAAATTTCGCTATGATTGCGAAGAATTTCGTGGGATTGCGAAAAAATTTACGACCATAGCGAAAATTTTGCAATCCCTAGCGAAATTGGAAGGCTCGCTAGGCTAGCGAAATTTCTCTATCTAGAAATTCCTTGTGCCTCTTGAAAATTAACCAATTTAAGCTATCTCTCATATTTTTATTCAGGCTGGCGGGAATTTCATTGTAACGAAATTTCTCAATTTCGCTATCTGCGTATGAATTTGGCCCAGGCTGACGGGGAATTTATTAAACTAGCGAAATTTCGTATCCTAGCGGGAGATTCTCTGCTGTCTTGAGATTGCCCCCTGTTAATTTTGTGTATTTGTTCTTCTTGACTACGTTTTGGTGTATTACCACCTTGTCCCTTGTATCAGCCAATGTTTTAGGCATTCTTGTATTTTCACACTTTGGGTGGCCTATATAAGCCCCCATGATTTTGTAACCCTAAGCAACTTTTGATTTCAAGAAGAATTCGCGACTTCGTTTTAGGGTTTGCTTTTCTCTGTACCTGCTCCTCTTTCTTTCATTTCTAGGCTGCCAAACACCCCCTTAGAGGATGACAACTCAAGGAGTGCTTGAAAACTAAGCTTTATAGAAAAGGAAGGTGGCTAGCTTAGTTTTGGGCGGAGTTGCGAGGGTGGTCCTCATGTTTTAAATACTCACAGTCTTGTATTTGCAGCTCGAAGCTTTCAAACTAGGGTTTAATGCCATTTAATGTCATTACTTTGGCCAATACTTGCCATGCTTTAGGGTATAGTGCATACTTATTGTTAGATGCATAAATATTCTTTAGATGGCCTTTACGAGCCACTGAAATGAGGTTGAGTGTTAGGGTTTTAAACTGAAAGGAGCTGTGAATGCATGTTACCTGTGTTGACTCAAATAGGAGTGGTTCTAGGGTTAGGTTTTAAAGCTAAACAAAGATCCGGTTATGGCTTTGACTATATGTTACTTGCCATAATGTGAGGATATGACCCGAGGACACTTGATAACCCCGTGTTATCAAGCTGGTGGCCTAAACCTTAGGGTTACCGTTTACACTTCACTTTAACCATTTCGATCCCGGTCAGTGAACATACAACCTCCCTTTATTTGAACAAAATTCCAAAAAATCCAAACAAAAAGCCTCACCATTTTCAACAACGTCTCGAATCATTCCTAGGATGAAAACCCATCCAGTGTTCGGCCCTGGGCCGCTATCTTTGCGGTAGCTTGACTCTGCGAGTAGGAGGGCTATAGGAAACAAATTTTGTTGATTCAGCTCACCTGCCGTGTACAGATCAAATGGCGCCGTTCTGCAGGGATGGTGCCAAACTATGTATGATTAAGTTGGGGTGTACTTGTAATCCTCATTTACAAGTGTAGGTGACCTTTGGATCCTTTGAAGTCGGTTGCAATAGCGCATGTTTCTGTAGGCGATTCTTTGCCTTGTTTTTATTTGTCTGATCGAGTTTTTGATTTAGCTAACACTAACCTTTTGGCAAGTTGTTGGTGTTCTTTGTTTGTTAATTTTTGTGCTTAACGGTGTTTATGCGACAGCGGGACGGAGGGACATCAGTGGCGCAAAGAGTGAGTGCACCAGGTGAGCAGGCTGAGTAGGTCGGTGTGCAAAGTGACCCGAATGGATCCTCTGAGGAGCAGTAGTCGGCCCGGGTGCCCCGGTGGAATCGACAACATACGGGTCGATGGGGACCATACACCCTCGAGTTAGTGCCCTCACCACGTCATGCTCCTGGCGAGGATGTGGCGGTGAGACCTACTGGTGCCCCTGCTTCCTTTCATCAGCCTGAGATGAAAATCCATATTCGCATATAAGGGATTTTGAGGAGGTGTGCCTTACTTTTAAGGAAGGAATATAGCAGAGCATGGAGTTGCTTTCAGATTTGAGAAGGCATTTTTAGATTTGACCCTCAGGAATGAGAAGCCAAGTGTCGACTTCATGGGCAGGCGATTTGAAATTGGGCCGATCTTGAAGCTAGATTTTGAAGAAATTCTTGAGTGCCACAAAGACCAGCGGAGTTTGAAGAAGCCCAGATCTACACTTTCGACTTATGACGAGAGGAAATTCTACGATGCTTGGGGAGAGATTCATGGAACCATCGGTGCTTGTGTCCAATCATGGTTTGACACGGATGTTAGTGAATCATTTACATAATGGTATGTCCCTGCCGTAAACGGTGCTTAGAAACCATGTGTGGAAGTGATTTCGAGCAAAGCCGGATGAAGGCCATGGATTTCTTGAGTTATGTGGGTGAAACTTCTAGGGTTGGGATGAGCCAAACCCAGGAGTGGAAAATGAGGCCCTCGACACGAAGGGAGGGATTTTACCTTTGTCGGAGGACATGGAAATGAAGGCAAAAATCTCAACCATAGCTAGGAAGGTGGAGAAGTTAGAAGGAAAGAGGCTCCATGAAGTGCATGCAGTGACTGAAAATCCTGCACAAGCCAATCCATTCACCAGTTGTCAATCCACTGCCAATCCAGGAGAACATCATCCAAGTGCCCCTTCAGTGAAGGATTTGATGTCAGAATATGCAAATGTCGTAGGTCAATACAAGCCACGCAACCTAATACTTATATGAGTATACCTACAATTCCAATTGGAAAAATCACCTAACCTATCACGGAGAGCCTAATCCCTTGCCTATGTGCCCCGGGTGCCAAACAAGCAGTTTGGTTCCTCATCTACGACCAAGCCGTCATCATCCTCACTCTCGTGGAACCAAGCCATATTGAACTGAAGCAAGGTGGTAAGCCAGATTTTGTGGAAGAACAAAGGGATCAATCACAATTGGCACAAAGTTAAATCTTTTGAAGAAACTGCCCGAACAAGAGAATGATGGAAGCAGAGCCGTCTTGTCGGAAAATAGACAACTTGCGTGTTCGATCACGAATCCTTGATATTACGGAAGTACGAGGAGAGAGGAAGGTTCACTTCCCGAACATTGCCAAATCAAGGAGTGCATGAGGTAGGTTCATCCTAGCAATTCGGGAATGGATGAGGTAGAAGGCTATAATCACTACGAGAAGTGGAAGAGAGAAATAGAAGCGACTGTGCCCAAAATTTCATTGAAAACATGCAAGGAGCAGGAAGGTGAGCTGAAGAGTGAGCATCGGTGGGGACTCAATGGAAACAGCGTGGCGCACCATTCCCAGGCATCGGAGGCCCAGAGAGAGGCATCCCGGCGGGCGGGCATCCTAGAAGTCTAAGGCGGGTGAAGGTCGACTATACCCCTTTTGGACATCGTAGAGCAAGTCCTGCCTATGCAAAGTTTTTAAAGGATCTGCAGCCTGATCAAAGAGGGATTGGGCATTGAAAAAAGGCATTTTTATTTGAGCAGAGTGCGTGCCATAATCCAAAGCAGGCCAGTCAATCTGAGGATCCGGGATCTCCCATGATATCGGTCGACATTGGTGGGACTTGCGTAGAGAAATAAAGCGCGATCACAGGAAGCAGTGTGAACCTATTGCCATACTGTATAAGCGGTTAAGGTTTGGGAAAGCTTAAACCTACCAACATCACTCTATCTTTGGCCGTCCCGATCGGTAAGATTCCTAAGGGGAATAGTTGAGGATGTGTTGAGTCGAGTAGACAAATTCTACTACCATTAGACTGTAGTGCTTGTCTGAGAGCCGATAGCAAATGGGCCCCAATCATGTTCCAATTATCTTGGGAAGACCATTTATAGCCCACTTGCTGCTAATCACGATCATCAATTGCCGGAAATGGAGTCATGCAACTTACTTTTGGCAACATGACCTTAGGCGGAACATATTTCACTTGGATAACAAGCCTGGTGGGGGCGAAGATCGAGTGAGCGATGAAGTCTGTTCGAGTTAATTGGGGGATGCTACAGGGAAGTTAAATGTCCAAAGTGCGGGAAATAGCCAACCAAGGTGAAGCAAGTATTTTAATTATTACCATCATTAGCCACTCTGAGCCCGATTTAACCGATTCGAATCGGCCAGTGGAAGGAAAATTAACTATGAAATCAAGCGTCAAGGCATGTCAGGCCCTTTGCCAGGGTTGAGAGATCCTCTCCCTTGACCCTCCATGAGTAATTGATGACTTTGGGCTGGTTTGGTGTTCTCATAAACCAGAGTGACTCGATAATTTTAGGTTTTATTTTAATTTGGTGATTCAATAATGTTGGCTATTTTAGTAAGTTTCAGTTGTGCTTCCCTTTTAAGCGATTTGTTTTAATATTATATTTTTTTATATATATATTAAAATTTTAAATATATTTAAAAATTATAATTTTTATTTTTAATTTTTATTATTTAAATTTTAATCTTCCGAAAATTTAGATTGCAGTGAAGCATGTTTTGGCTCGATTTAAGCTATAATAGCGAAATGGTGACTCTTCGGCTACCTACAGGCTTTATAAAATAAGGGGGGAGGGCTTTTTCAAACACTTCATCTTCTTCCCTCCCCTAGTCGAGCTCTGCTTCCCGAGTAGCCGAGCCCCGGGTTTTGCCTGCACCACGAGCCACTGAAGCCACTGCCCCGCTCGTAGCCGCAGCCGTGCCTGAGTCATCGCCACCTTCACCTGCCGCTACCGCGCCTGCTCGCGCTCTACCATTGGACTGTGACAAGCCCCGAGCCCCGGTTTCGTCTGCAACCACTAAGCCACCACCGTCGGCCTCCCGCAGCCGCACTGGGCCCATCACCGCGCCCCGAGCACCGGCCGCCGCCGCCGCCGTGAGTCACTTACAGCACGCATAGCCGAACCCTGATCCCCTGCCCGCGAGCCCTGGTTCGTCTATGTCCAGGGTTCTTATTGCAGAGTGCCTCATTCATCAACGCTGAGCTCCTGCTCAAATTGTCGCCGCCCTAAATTCCACTTCGTCGAGCCCGCTCCCTGTCCTTTTCACCAAGTGTACCATGGTGCTGCACTGCAGGTGGGTCCCGCCAGCCCTGGGTCGTTCAAGACTCGAGCCGGAGCAAGAGTCTCAAGGCTCCTGGATCCGCACCCTACATCACCTCCACCCTCGAGGCAACCCCGAGGAGCCTCAGGATCTCAGAGATATCGCACCGGATGGGACCCCCGGCTCCCCACCACTACGTAGGAGATCTAGGAGGGTCCGCCCCTCTTAAGAGGGCCCGTACTTCGACCGGTGAGTCCTCATCCCCAGGCCACACCGTCACCTTCTACGTCAAGAGCCAGGGCACTTTATCGCTCGCTATCGCCGCCCCTCGAGGATCAGGAGGCCCTTATTCGTCTAGCATCCTATCTCGGGGAATGTCGGCCTACACGCGAGGGATTTTCATGGGGAGTCGTATTACGACGTCCCGGCTACGACACCGACCCCAGACCAAAGGATTCTAGCGAGGCCGATCGAGCATTATTCGTCGCCGCCATTTACGACGCCGTGCGCCGACACCCGGTGGTCTGGCCAGCTCTACCATTCTATGACTCCCCGGAGCGCCTCGAAGTCCGCCTGAGCTCCGATTCGCACGATGATCAGTCCGGAGTTCTCGCAGCCAGATATATCGGCACACTGGGCTCGCAGACAAACAAGCAGCCAATTCGAGGTTATCTGGATCGGGCCCCACCCGACACATTGGGAGATGGTCCGTAGTCTTGCTCGAGACACTGGGCAAAGAGATCTCGTACTATTCCGAGGCCCCCGCCTCGATGCTTCTATTGATCATCCGCCCGTACCAAATTTCTTCCCTCTTCAAAGACGACGCTCAAATAGTAGGGAGCCATTCTCGAGGCTCAGACCGATCCCGCAGGGAGCTCCCGGGTTCACCCTCCAGCCGGGTGATGACCCTCCCTGCTACATTTTGAAGACAAGGTCCACCGAAAGGGCCTGGCTCGAGCAGAGAGTCTACCTTTATTGATGCCGAGACTGCTACAGTCCTCGTGAGCACTGGCTTTCCGCAGGAGCCCCCGACGAGCTGGAGGATCAGGATGCCCTCAGGTCCTGTCTTTGGAGAGAGCTATGGTGATGCCTATTTCTTTTCTCCTCCAGCAGCGGGATTAGGAGGAGGTACCGGACGAAGAGGCAGAGCACTCACAGAGGAGAGATATTCATGCTCCTGAGCCCGAGATGGAGAGGAGCCCAGTGCCAGATATATCTCCTCCATCTCATCCTCCACCTGCTTCAGCCACAGCCCCAGCTGATACTCCCGGCCCATCATATACAGCACAACACTCTCCGGAGTACATTCATGTCAGTACCAGGGAGCTAGCAGGTGTTATGATGCCGGGCTCGTCACAGACTCGCAATAAAGGCCGATGGATCGTAGATTGACTCGAGCCGAGACCACTTTCGGGCAAACACATGCCATGCTCCAGCAGCATCATGAGTCACCTTTGGCCTCTCGTGATGTTCCCGACACGAGATGAGCCAATACACCCGGGGCCAGCCAGTTGTTCTCCTTCTAGACATGTCAAGCCACAAAGAGAAGAATAAGTTTCTGATCCACCACCACCACGAGATCGGGAGGTGGTCGCACTCGCCTCTAACTTTCCTATCCCTATTACATGTCTATGCTTCTTTACCGGGAGGGTGCTAGAGGTCGAGTGTCTTCTGTTATGTTTTTATATAGTTTTCAGCTTTATCAACTGCCTACTAATTTTGTATAGGATTCATGTATTAGCCATAGTAGGCAGTGATACTTTTGTATGTTCAGCTATATTAAGCATGTACTAGCCATTTTGGTTATATCAAACGTTTTTACAAAGTTATTTACGTTTAATACACTCTTTGCAAATCACTTTTGCGGCTCCATTTTGTGTATTTTACTTTTTCTTTCAATTGACAATTGAATTGCTTTAATTGAACAATTGAATCTGCCATTAATTTCTTGAGAATTGAAACCCTGTTGTTACCTTGTCGTTAGAACAATTCCATGTTTGATTCAGTTTCGTCAATCAAGTTTCAAAGATATTCAACCCTCAACATTCCCCTTTAGCTAATTCACACACTGGCATAACTTTCGATTGTTCCAATAGGTCAGGAAATTATGTACTTCCTTCACTTTGCAAAGCCTACTTGGTAATGTCGACGACCCATAATAAAGCTCACAGGTTACTCCATATTTGAAGACCAATGTAGTCTTCCAAAAGGAAAAGAAAAAGCAAAAAGAAAAAAAGAAAAGAAGAAAAAGAAAAAGGAAAAAAATAAAAGTCGTGGACGCTTTTGCCTTGAAACTGAAAGCACCTGGCCCGAGGGGTATATGGCTTAAAGCTCTTTAAAGCCCGATGCCCTAAACCTTAAGTGGTCGGGAGTCATCGAACTTAGTGTTCGCTACACGTGGATAGTGGAGCTTGGGGCCGTGGTCAGAAAAGCCGATTCTAAGTCATTCAAGTCCAGGGTGAAGCCTGCAGAGCTTGTGGTCAAGTGATCCTTTTGGCTTGATGCCCTAAACCTAATTGGTCGGGAGTCACTCCAGGACTCTCGCTACACCGACTCTTTGCAAGTCGAAGCATCACACCCTACAATGAAGTCACAAATAAAGAAAGAAGAGTGTAGATTTTCCTATCTAGTTGTTCAACAGCCTTAAGGCCATGCCGTAGCTAGGCTCTGGGGGAGGGAATAATTTTTTCAATTTATTGGCTCGACTCCGGGTTACATTAGGAACCATTAGACTTTGGTGGAAATTTAGGTCGAGAACCACATGGATCCGATGTCGACCTAAACTGATCTTTATATGGCTTCGTTCTTCTCGTGGCTCTGCCGAACAAGGTATCAAATTATTCATATTTTAAAGGTAATACTCTATTTATACATAAATTCTTTTGAACCATAAACTTTTTGAGAAAGCAATCGTATGCATGTCCTTATTGTTTTGCATCGCTATGGACTAGCAACGTGTCGGTCAGGTGATTAGTGCCCAAAAAGTGCTATTTTGAGCCCTATTCGAGATAGGTTTTGAGTATTTTTTGCGCACTAATCATATCAAGTAAGCCAATTGAGGTGTTCAGGTCCACTTAGTATCACTTATGCCATTGCGAGGTTATTTTTTGGTTATTTTGTGCTTCGCATGCCTCGCCACTAAGTTCGAGTTCGAGCACGAGATATGTGCCGAACCATGAAGATTGAAACTATTTTCACCCATCAAAATATCAAGATTCAAGGAAGAAATGAAGGCAAAAGATGAAAAAGGGATGCAAGTAGGTTATGTACTGCCAGTAGCTGAAGCAAAACAGTAACCCGTGAAATTTCGCTATGGATTGCGGTGGGTTTTCGTTGGGATTGCAAAATTCGCAACCATAGCGAAAATTCCTCGCATCCTCGGGCGAATTGAAAATTTCGCTAGGCTAGCTGGGAATTTCTCATCTAGCGAAATTCATCGTGCCTAGCTAAATTAACCAATTTCGCTTATCTCTCATATTTTCTGGCTAGGCTAGCGAAATTTTGCTACTAGCCGAATTCATCGAGATAGCGAAATTTCCTCACCCTCGCTATTCGTACTCACACTCAGCGAAATTTCGCTTAGGCTAGCGAAATTCTCCCCGCATAAATAAATTCCCGCCCCTGCACTTTGTATTTGTTCCCAAACTTAATTACGTTTTGGTGTATTACCACTCATTCCTGCCAGACCCAATGTTTTAGGCATTCTTGTATTTTCACACTCTCGGGGTGGCCTATAAGCCCTCATGATTTTGTAACCCTAAGCAACTTTTGATTTCAAGAAGAATTCCCAAGTAGCCTTTCATTTTAGGTTTGCTTTTCTCTTCTCTTCTCCTCTTTCTTTCATTTCTGGGGCCGCAAACACCCCCTGAGGGATGACAACTCAAGGGATGCTCGCTGCTTTATAGCCTTGAAGAGGAAGGTGGCCAGCTTGGCTTCGGGGCAGCCAGTGTGTGGTCCCTTATGTTTTAAATGCTATTGTGCATCGTGATTTTATGGCTCCTACCTTTTCAAACTGGGGTGGTTTAACGTCATTTTAATGTCATTACTTTGGCCAATACTTGCCATGCTTTAGGGTACAATGCATACTTATTGTTAGATGCACTGATATTCTTTAGATGGCCTTTACGAGCCACTGAAATGAGGTTGAGTGTTAGGGTTTTAAACTGAAAGGGGCTGTGAATGCATGTTACCTGTGTTGACTCAAATAGATGCGGGTTCTAGTGGTTGAAGTTTTAAAGCTAAACAAAGATCCGGTTATGACTTGGACTATAGGTTGCTTGCCATAATGCGAGGATATAACCCGAGGACACTTGTTAACCCCATGTTATCAAGCTAGTGACCTAAACCTTCAAGGTTACCATTTTACACTTCACTTTAACCATTTCAGTCAGTCAGTGAACATACAACCTCCCACTGTTTTGAACAAAATTCCAAAAATCCAAACAAAAAGCCTCACCATTTTGCACACTGATGCGAATCATTCCTAGATGAAACCCATCCTCGTGTTCACCCCAGACCTGCTATGCCGCAGCAGCTTGGACTACTACAGAGGGAGGAACATAGGAAACAAATTTTGTTGATTCCGTCACCCTACCGGGCACGACCGATGCCGAGACACGCCATTCAGACTCTGACATCAAGCGCCGTGGCTGGTTCGGGACGCCCGTAGGGAACACACTCGTGGCTCCCTACTCATGACGCTAGAGCTGTACCTCCACCCATAGGTGGTATACATTCGGGAGACGAGATATTCATGGTGGGATGGGATAGAGAGGCTCCACAACCGATCAGTTTATACACAAACTCAGATTTTAGTGGATGCACCTCTGGCCAACAGATCCCTAGGCCATTCAAACTTATCCTAGATGAGGTTCCCAAACATACTTCAATTTTCGCATATAATTGCATCATGTTCCGCCCATGACACCCTTCATTATGTTCTCGGAGGAGTATGGGCCTGTTCACAGGGATGTTCATATTGTTACACAAAGTGGGAGGGTAGCTTAGCCTCTACCCATTGACAGGCCATTTGCTGGCACAACAGCTAGAGAGGATGATGAGATTCTACCACCACCACTCGGGCCTCTTCACACCACTCAAAGCCATGATGGGACTCCTGTAGGACGCTATGGGCACACTCAATACACATGTCATGATTAGGCCAGTAAAATACTCCATACTATTTCAGGTTTTTGAGGATTCAATCATCCTTTAACCTACTTCGTCGCCTCGATTCATGAAGCTGGTGTTATACCATTTCCCTTCCATCGGTTGAAGTTCATACACGAGGGGCGCATTATCACAATACATTTTGACAGAGATGTTGTTACTTCTTCTTAGCCCGTATTATTATGTTTTCATATGAGGGATGACCTTACATCTCGACCAGTTTACTTTCGAATGAGGTTCAAGTCGGCCGCTTAGAGGATGATAGCATTGAACTCGGTGCTCTGTTGTCTTCATCACACGTAGGTACTTGCATTTTTAGTATGATGAAAGAGTACTGTTCTATATGCCCGGCTTCAGTCAGGGTCGCCACCAATGTGGCAACATGAGTTTACTTTTTATAGCTTGATCATGACATACCCTAGCGGGTTCAAAGTTACACTCCCATAGAGGACGATGCACGCTCATATGCACGGCCAAGGCCGGACAGGTGAGGCTCGCCCTGTCTCGGGGGGTTCCATTCGATTATCCCCTTCGCCCGTGTACCTTTCAGTTAGCTGACTACTTTATTAGATGATCAACGCATCACCCCGCACAGGGGGTACTGATCATGCTTTAAAGACATATGGGATCCAAGGCATCCAACAGGCCCTGAGATAGATGTGTTTTAGTTCTGAGACTAAAAAGGCACTTGGTGCCATGATAGTTGCGCCCCCATCACCGGGCTAAGCTAATGTGTTCTCTATGTGTTTCCCGGAGGAGGTCCCCGACTATGACCTACCTATGGATCAGGATGATAATCGACGGGAGTGACTCTTCCTGATACTTACATAGACGAGATGGACATGATCGACATAGGCCGTATCCTCGATGCAGCCCCACACGAGCCTCATTCTTCTTTTGACATGTTTGGAGTTTCTACTATTGATTTTGAGGATGTAACACTTTATGATGCCTGCATTGATGCGATGGACATGATCTAAGACCGCCACATTTTATATGCGTACTCCCACCTCGGTTCCAGCCGTTTATATGTTTGGGATTTCTATGCTAGAGATAGATGATGATGGACTTGTCACACTGATATTATTCATAATACTGCTTCTGCTAAGGAGCTCGACTTACACCCACCTCTTCTTTTCGACACTATATCCGGCTCACTCGCTTTAATGATATTTCTTATGGTAATAATGAGTTATGAGTATTTTCAAGTATTTGTCTGTGTCACAACATTTTCCTTTGATTACACCACCAGCACCCACAGCACATATATATGATGTTGATGATGTGGGAGACACAGATGACCACTGTGTGAAACCCCGGAAAATCCAAACTTTCGGATAAAGGGTCAAAAGGTAATTTCGGTCAAAAATCCGGAATTTTTCTAGATCTCGGATGACGAAACGGACTTCACCGTTGGAATAGTCTCGAAATCTGGTTATCTCGTCGAATTTTGTAGAATTTCGAGACAGTCATAATTTCATGTTTTTTAGAGGCACTGAGGGTAGTACGAAACACTCGACACATGTCAATGGCCCACAAAGGTGCCACGTGTCATGTGCGCACGAGTCAAACATGAGCTCTTAATGGGACTCCATGAGAGACATGTGGCACATGTGAGTGGGTGAAAATCCATGGTAGATGGATGCGGATAGGATGTAATCCAAAGAGCCACTAAGGGACATGTGGCAAGTGAGAGTGACATCTCACTGACTCTATCTTCCTCAACAAATGGGAGTAGGCAAAGAAAGAGAGAGAGAAAGGAAAACCAAAATTTGAGAGGAAGAGTGGTAGAGAAAGAGACCCAAACTTCTCTGGGTTTCCCCCGGTTGGGCTCTGACCGACGCTTTTAGCTGAGCAAGAGGAAGGTTCATCCTCATGACAAGGCTTCAGATAGAAACTCTAGTCGAGTTTCGACAAACTCCGAGAGGTAGGGTTTTTCTCCTACTTGGTTTAATTCTTGTCTAAGGGCCATTCAAATGGCATGGGTTGTGTGAGGCCATGAGTGGCCGTGTGAACCATCCTGCAAGACCTAGACAAGCAGGCCGGAGGATTCCGGATCTGTTTTAGACAAATCGAGACTCGACTTGACTAAGTAATTGTCCTTGTGTGCCATTTATGTGTTAGAGTTAAAATGAATAATGGTGTTGGTTATCTTGCCCTAAGGGGAATGTTTGGTTGTGTTTTGAACCATGGGAATCTGCCATATTGTGGTAGTACACATTAACCGGACTTTAGAACTAGTTTTTGGGTAGGAAATAAATGGAATTTGGTAGTGAGTTTTTCAAGTAAATTGTAGCCACATCAGTGAACTTGATGTTAGGATTTTGAATTTCTCAAATCGGACCTCTGTAACCCAAGTTATGGTCCATTTACCTTGAATAGTCTAGTGGAAGTCTGGGGATAATTCACTCCCGATGGTTCACCCCTAAAGTAGGGTCATGCATGACCTCCAACTCGTAAGGTCATATAACTGTCCGAACTCTAATTTAGGTGTTCTTGGACTCTATGGAAAGCCCATTGAGTCAAAATTCCAAAAGAATGTCTGTGGAGAGTAGTGGGTGCTGGTTTGGCCAGAAATGGAATTCAAGGTATGTGCCTGCAGGTCGGTCGGTAAGGCCGGCTGCTGATAAACCATGTGTGACCTCCAACTTCGGAAGGTCATAATTTCTTCATCCGAACTCCGTTTCAGGTGTTCTTAGACTCTATGGAAATCCCATTGAGTCAAGATTCCAGCCCAATGCTTGTAGAGGGCAGTGGGTGTTGGATCTGGCCAGAAAGGGGAATTCGGGCAGGGTAGGTCGGGTAGGCTGGCCGAGTAAGGTTGCCTATTCATGTGTGACCTCTAACTTTGGAAGGTCATAACGTTTTCGTCCGAACTCCGTTTTGGGTTTTCTTAGACTCTATGGAAAGCCCATTGAGTCAAGATTCTAGCCATATTTCTGTGGTGGACAGTGGGTGACCATAACCTTACTGAAAACTTGTGTTTTGCACCAAGTGTGCAGGTTGTTCGGTTATGTCGATGTAAATAGCCAAGTTTTGACATGACCATTGCATGGAATTTTGTAGGCTATTGTATTGGATGGGAATTTCCATGCGTTAGCCTAAGGAAGGTTATATGACATCAATTGTTTAGTCATGGATTGATGAATCGTAAAATGAATGGCATGAGAATGGGTTTGGGAGGTGTGAGGTCAGGAATGGCCAGGCATCTCGGTCCCAAAGAAAGGGGACTGCATCGCAGGCTTGTGGACCGCCCTGACAATCCATGGCTTGTAGTGGGGCTGCCTTGTGCAGTCCAGGATTTGTTGATGGACTGAAATTGTCCATGTGTTTTACTAGCATGTTATTATTTGAATTGAATAGCATGTGTTATTTGTGAAGAATGAGAACTGTTAATGCATGCTAATTCGATGTTAAGATGAATGGTTTGAAATTATAGTGAAATATAATTATGTGTGAGCCATTGAAATTGGATATAGTAAATTGGCATCAGGTCAAGATTCATGTGCACGTACATCACGTGGAGGTGTGGGTGCATGGTATTGTTTATTCACCTGTTAGAATGGGTCGAGCTCCTGGAGCAATGGGACAAAGTCCAAGGTAGAGACTCACGAGGGTGTAAATCCATTTAAATGGAAATTAATGTGTGATGGGCAAAGTAAGAGAGGGGTCGTAAATCCCCTCAGGTGAAAAGCTTGAGAATATGGGTGTAAGAGACCCGCGGAGATATCCAAAATTTCTATATGGGTGTAAGAGACCTGCGGAGATATCCAAAATTTCTGTATGGGTGTAAGAGAATCGCGGTGTAATCCAAAAAGCTCTGTTGCCCAAAAGGATACACACGGTTATGGTTATCACATAGACTTCGAGTTGTGTGATAGGAGTCGGGATTGACTCGGATTAGTTGCCCATTGGCACAGATTGGGTACCGCAGCCTAAGAGGCTCAATAAATGTGTGTCAATAGTACTACAAGTGACTTTGTCATTAATTTTGGCATAGGCATGTGTTAGGAGCTCTGGTGGAGTGACTTCTGATATGAGCATGATGACATTTCATGCATGACATACGATATCTCATGTAGACACTTTCACTCGATGTGTATATGAGTTAGCGTTTGATCACCGCATGAGCACTTAGGCGGGAGTAACCCCTTGTAGAGATTATCACTAATAGTTACCACCTGGCCATGTGACCCTCCTTTCAGGTAACACGAAGACTCCGCATCCTTCTCGAGGCCATGAGTACGAAGAAGGTCGAGTTGTGGCCTTGAGAAGCATTTTATAAAATATATTGTGAACAATCTACTTTTAATATACTGAAATGTAAAAGTGTAGAAGAGTGGTACATCAAACTCTTGTAAAATATTATAAGAAATTGGTTAATTGAGAGAAAATTATACATAAATGGGTCTCGATATATGAGACATGTGAGTGTGATATCGGAGCACCCGATATCCACAAGTTTTCGTGGGTTGACGGGTTGCCAACGGGACCCCCGGGATAGGGGCGTCACACACTGGGTGGCCAATCAGAGTGTGATACCGATACAGAGGACAGGAAAGTTACACCTATTATCGGTAGCACGTAGTCGATAGGATTTCGGGACACCAGACGCCCCTGTGGAGATTAGGATTTGGCTCTTTCTGAACTTCGATGAGGAATGGATCGATTGACCTTGCTCAGTCATACTTGGATGTATTTGCACTCCGCCATATGAGGACATGCCAGCCTTGACTCTTCTTGCGTACAGCATCACTCCGCCCATTCTACCACATGCTAGTCGGCTAAGAAGAAATTAGCAGAGACACCCCATGGAGTTTGCAAAGTTAAGGAAGAAATTCAAAAGCAACTTGAAGGTTGGCTTTCGTCAAAGGGTTAAGTATCCCGAGTAGTCAAGCACGTTACACTTATCATTAAAAAGGATGGCAAGGTTAGAGTTTGTGTAGACTTTAGTAATCTGAATAAAGCCAACTCTAAGGATGATTTCCCCTCCCACACATTGATATGTTGGTTGACAAAGACTTCAGATATTCGATGCTGTCCTTCATGATGGATTTTCCGGGTATAACTTATTCTAATGGCTCTAGAGTGATATATAAAGCACTTTCATTATTAAAGTGGGGTACTATCACTACCTGCCATGCCATTCGGGTCAAGATGTACAGCCATTTATCGAGAGTTGTTACTACTATGTTCCATGACATGATGCATAGAGATGTGCCTGAGGTATATGGCGATATGATAGTAAAGTCTCGAGATTGGGTAAGCAGATTATAAAGCAAATTTTTACAGAGGTTCTTTTGAGAGGATCACAGTTCTGGGTGCTAGGCTTAACCCCAAGAAATGCACCTTTCGGGTAACTTCTGGGAAATTGATGGGACACATTGTTAGTGAGTGGGGTATAGAGGTTGATCCTGAAAAGATCAAGGCCATACTTGACATGCCTGCCCCGAGGACCAAGAAAGAGATCAAAGGATTTCTAGGCAAATTATAGTATATTAGTCGTTTCATTACTAAACTGACAGACATATGTATTTCGATTCTTCTGTCTCTTCTACAAAGAACCAAAGCATACTTTGAATGATGATCACAATACAACAGAAGATTAAGGAGCATCCTTTCTTCTCCAATTTTAAAGGCCTCCTGGCGATCAAAGCACCCCCTACTTCAGACTTGCCTGCTTCAAACATGGCCACATAGATTTGCATGTTGTTAGCTCACCGATGATTCGTGGAAGGAGCGAGCCATCATTATCCGAGTAATGAGGATGATAGAGTATGAGTGCGTATACATTATGATTGAGCTTTTATTTGGTACTGGTTTGGGCCACTAGGAGACAGACATTATGTGATGGAGTATTCCATATTATTGGTCTCACGATTGATCTCGAGATATCTATTTGATAGCCCGTCTTCGATCGGTAGGCTCAGCGACGGTTAGTAATACGAATAGCTCGACATTCAATATGTTACCTGAAAGTTAGTAAAGGGAAACATTTTTCCAGATCATTTGGCTTCTTTGGGTTATTCAAAGTGATTATATCTCTATTGACGATGCATTTCCCTCATGAGTAGGATTGCTTCAAAGAACTAGTATCACAGGATGGCTAGCCAGATTGACGGTGTTGCCAATCAATGAGTTTGATATCGGGTATCCTATCACATCACCTTGTGGCATCATATTCCCAGACAAACCGATTGACATTCTCCGATCATCACTCCGCTGACAACAATATAGTTTGAGTATGACACTCAGATTACAGCCTGTAGACTACGCGATCTGAGTTAGACAAATGGAGATCCACTCGGGATTCCAACCCTGGTTTATCTCGCCAGACCTCAGTGGTATTTTAGGGAGGACCCTGCACGAGAAGCTGAAAACCCTATCATGCTTATTCGATTTGTTGGGATAAGTTCGATGAGTCGAGGTATACATCTGCCTAGGCAGAATCGCTTGTCGATGCAAAGAGCCACCTCGCTTCTATAATTGAGATTCCTGTAAGAGTGACTATGCGGCCATTGCTGATTGAGACTAGGTCTGCGCCAACTTACTGTTGTTTGATTGGGGAGATAGAGGATCAGGTTGAGCTACCATGGTATCATGATATTCATCAGTTTCTATCATATGACATTTACCCTAAGTCACCTCAGCTACATAGAGAGCATCGAGACAAGCCACCATATTTGTTATATTTCATGGGATGCACCGTAGAGATCAAATCTGGATGGCCCTTTCAAGGTTATTATGTCTGCACCGTGCCTCTCTACATATCGAGGGATGAGGTTCATGTGAGTTTGTGGCCCACATGGGGAGGTCATATGCCAACGCTCTAAGATCAAGTGAGGATCAGGTACTTTGCTGAATTCTCATGGAGACATTGTTGCCGCCAGGCAGAGATGTTTAGAGTGTCGATGCACCGAGACTTTATACACGTGCCACCTTCTCGAAGTTAAAATGCACTCACATCCTCGCCATTTTCAAGATAGTAGTGATATTATTGGGAAGACTTCACCCAAGCTCCTAAATGGGTAATATACATTTTAGTTACCATTGACTATTTCCTACCAAGTGGGTGGAAGTCGCTTTCCTATGCATCGACAAATGTCAGGCGGCTATTCATCATATCGCACTTTATCTGCCGATATGGGGTCCCTTACGAGTTGATTTCTGATAGAGGGGTACATTTCAAGGGCGAGGTGGACACGTTGATTCAGGAGTATGGCATTCAACATCACATATTGTCTGCGTACAAACCGCAGACTAATGAGGCAGTTGAGGCCGCGAATAAGAATATCAAGAGGATTTTGAGAAAGATGGTCAAGACTTCTCGGGATTGGTCAGAGAAGCTCTTTTCGTAAGCTGCATTTATCGTACATCTTTTCGGCACTTACCCGAGCTAAATCCCATATTCTTTTCGTGTATGGTACGAGGCAAGGCTACTCTTATTGTGATCGAGATGGGATCTTTGAGAGTAGCACTAGAGTGGTATATATCCAGGCCGAGTGGGCCTAGTCTCGTTATGATCAACTTATCCTTTTGGATGAGAGGAGACTGGAGGCGTAGAGATCATGTGTTCCTGCTTCATCGTGAGGAAGACGACCCATGCATTCACAGAAAAATTACTGCCTAGGAAGCTTAAAAAGGGCGACCTAGTCTTGAAAATCTTGAAGCAGATTGATCACAACCTAAAGGTTTAGACCGACTGAGTGGGTCGATGTTATTCGAGATTTGACCTGAGAAAGAGCAACTGGGTCGATTGCACCACTAAATCGCCCACGAGCCACCAACGTGGATCAATACAGTTTTATGCGTGAGATCATGGTCGAGGATGGACGGCCATCACTCAGGCTATGTATTCCCTATTGCACACCCATACATTGATTTATCCTATTGCTAGCCCTTTGAGCCTCACATAGTTTATTATGGCCTTTTTTTTATTTCAGCCTTGCATACCTTTCCTGACCTGGGTTGGGGGCCTACCCCTGTGTGCTTTGTATTTATTAATTGGATCTGTGAGCATTGTGAGTATTGTGTCATTCTTCGTTTGATATTTCTTGCATCATTACCTTTTTCTTTTCTTCTCCATTTTCCATCTTCACTTTACTTACCTTTGAGTTTTGTTTCTATCATCTTGTTTCTTTTCACTTTTATTTTCCCTCAGGTGGACGATGACACGCCATGTCTGTGAGCATGTGTTAGGCCGGGTCACACCCTTCGTTCCACCTTTAAGGTTTGATCCAGAGTCTACTTCTGAGGATCACTAGCTTGTGGATTTATGTCTATCAAGTTAGATTGTGATAGCGTGGCATTCATCTTACTTGTGGGGCTGTTCACGAAAAAAAAAAAGCTTACGCTTATTCGATGATTCAATTTCATCGGGTATTCGGATTAGCATGGTTTGTCTACTGTGGATATGGCTTCTGATCATTAGAGGTCATTTTGATCGAGGGACTTATTTTTCTTCCTCGAAAGACGAAAGTGAGAGCATTGTATGATCCTTTTCCATGGATCCGGGAGACATCGGGGAGTGAGGTTCGTTTCCTTTCGCACTCCAGTCCTCTTGTGTCGTTATCCATATCACCATTCCCATCTTATGGTGACTTTCCTCGATTTGGTGTTCTGGGGATGATTTGTTCGTCATTGTCACATATTGCTACATTTGTATCCCCCCTTGTTTCCATACTTTCTTCTACATCTCTTTTCATTTTCTTCTATCCTCATTAATCGTCGTCTCACTTCATGAACGACGTGTCTTTTGGTGTACATCACCCGTCAAGCCGGGCATTGTTCACTTTATGTGTTGTCGAGTCACTTTGCTCACATGATCCGACATTTGGAATCACACACACAAGGGCTCTGGGGCATTATCTATCGGGTATTTGGGCCTCGTTTCATCATTTCATCTCTACACCTTCACCCCGGGCCCACGCGTTATGGCTCTGAGACTTAAGACCAATTCTCGAGGCCATGAGATCTCATGTTTGCTTCGACACATTTTAGATGGAAAGATTCTGTCTACTGATTGAGTACGAAATGTCGACAGGTCTCTATTCTTGGGGAATATCGAGGTTCACATATAGCCTTTCCATTCAGTTTCTTGCTTCATGTCCATGATCGATAAAAGACAGGATGAGAAATGAAACTGATAAATGCCTTAGCTCGATGTTTCGACATGTTCACACCAGTAAGTATTACCCCCATCCTTGCATGCTAGCTTTGGCTCTTACACATGTACGCATGCAATTTGTTTCGCCTAAAGACGTTTTGGGCATCAGAATTTGAGTAAGGCCCGTGATCTCGCCTTGGTTTCTTCACACACGTAGCGCGGAGCTAACCGGACCGATTCACGTTATTCATCGACCCAACAGGTGGATGTGCATACTAAAAAGCATTCCCTCATTCATTGTCTTGTTTGCTAGCGTTGCACGATCAGCTTTCGTGGATGTATTTCAAGGTTTTCATCGAGATATGTTTATTTGCAGATACTTTGCCAGGCATACCCCTACGCTTGTTGGGTGGATATTGATGTTGCGGATTGAGGAGGTCTTTTCCTGTGACCCACGTTTGTACATTTTCATCTTTGTGACTTTGACTTTATGTGTAGTAGTGGGTTTCTGACATGGTATTGATGTCTTAGACTAGGGCATTGCCCCTTCTTTGCGCCTTTAGACGTGTTCATGAGTTGTCATACCGGCATCGCGCCCGGATTCAAATCCTTTCTTTTGTTTCGAGTTCTCATGCATCGCTCCCGGATTCGATCCCTTCGTTTTGTTTCGTTCTCCCGCATTCGCTCCCTGATTAACTCTTTCTTTGTTTCGGTCTCCTCCCAAGACCGTGCCTCGTATTTGATCCCTTCTCTTTATCTCGGTTTTCCCGACATCGTGTCCGATTTGATCCCTTCTTTGTTTCTCGCCCCGCATCAGCGCCGCATTCAATCTCTTCTTTGTTTCGGCCCTCCCAAGATCGCCCGATGTGACGCCCCAAACCCGGGGTGTCCGTTGACTACCGTCAACCCGAATAAATCTACACGTCTCATGTTACGAGACACACACATGAGTAAAATAAATTTCGCTCATAAACTAATACACATAAAAACCAATATTTTATACAAAAATGATTTCATTACAATTTTATACAAAATGGGTCTTTGCCCGTAATTTTACAAAATACAAGATAAGCGCCATCTGGCCGCTTTCTTCTCGCCTCTAAGGTCCCTGATGCGTCCCATCCCTGGGCACGCCTTCAGACTTAAAAATATGTTCCCATGATTCGATGAGCAATGCCCGCAGAGTGGAATTTCCACTTGGGTTACTTCCCCTCCCCACCTATGCAATGCAATGGCACACCAAAACATACAACACATGCTAATATGTCACTCATGCATATATTAACAAATGAATCCCATACATCATGTTATTCCGGCCTTATAATAATAACATAAACTTAGCTCCCGCTGGCTAAGGCACAATCCTGGGCCAGGCTCGTCTGGAACAACCCACAATTTCACAATCAACATGTTATTCACCCATGGCAACAACACACATCACACAACACACAAATGTACCCGCGGATCGCCCAAATCACACTAAGGATTTATTCACTGATCCAAATCTTTCGGGAACCGAAACCACGCCCTCCAGTCTCAACAACCCCATCCATTACATGACCCTTAAGCAAAAAGTAAAACAAGTAGGAAAAAAACCCCTACCTTCCGAGTTTGTCAAAACCCTCGTGGAACCGGTGCACCCACGTCGTAGTCCCCGTGGGGGAAGCACTTTGTTTGGTCTCGCCTAAACCGAGCCTATCCGATCATCGGGACTCCTAGAGAGGCGTAGGTACCTTCTCTCTCTAAAATCCCACATTTTCCTTCTCTTTCCTACTACTCTCCCTCCTTCTCTCCCCAAACCAGCCATTGAGATTTTGGTCAAGGATTGGTTCCTTACGCCGCTTTTCGCCCATTTCTCATCGACACCTTAGATTACCCTATCCACTTATCCATCTAACTTGGATTCCCCCTCAATGGCATGATGCCATGTGTTACATGTGAGCCCCACTTGAGCTCAATGTTTGACTGCATCTGCACTGGACACGTGGCGCCTCTTGGCCACCCAAAACGTGCCAAGTGTCATGCATCCCTCTACGTGCCTCGAAAACGTGGAAATCTCGACCGCTCCTGACCACGAAATCGACGTGGTAGCTAGATTTCCTCGTGGAGACGATTCCAACTGAAGTCCGCTTTGTCATCCTGAGATCTGGTACCCGATTTTTTCCTAAATTACCATTTTATCCTTCCCTTAGAAATCCTGGATTTTCCTAAAGTCTCACACCCGACCCGATCCCTCTCGCTTTGTTTCGGTCCCATCACCCACTGATCCCCTTCGTTTGTTTCGTTCTTCTAAGATTACGCCCCGATCTCGATCCTCTTCATTTTGTTTCGGTTTCTATGGCATCGCTCCCGGATTTGATCCCTTCATTTTGATTCGACCCTCGGCATCGCGCCCAGATTCGACCCCTTCGTTTTGTTTCGGGTTCTTTAGCATCGCGCCCAGATTCAATCCCTTCATTTTGTTTTCTCGTTTCCCAAGATCGAGCCCATATTCCCATCTCCCTTTGTTTCGGCCCTACGCTGATCGTCTGGATTCTGGATCCCTTCTTTGTTTCAAGCCTCCAAAAGATCATGCCCTGATTTCATTTATCTTTCCGCATCGCGTCTCTGATTCGATCCCCATCGCTTTGTTTCTGCCCTCCAACATCACGCCCGACCCGATCCCTCTGCTTTGTTTCCTCGTTCTTCTAAGATTGCCGGATTCGATCCCTTCATTTTGTTTCGGTTTCTATGGCATCGCTCTCAGATTTGATCCCTTCTTTTTGATTCAATCCCCAGCATCGCGCCCGGATTCGACCCCTTCGTTTTGTTTCGGGTTCTTCAGCATCGCGCCTGGATTCAATCCCTTCATTTTGTTTCGGTTTCTCTGGCATCGAGCCCATATTCTGTCCCTTTTTGTTTCGGGTTCTTCGTCATCATGCTTGGATTCAAATCCCTTCTTTTGTTTCGAACTCTCCAACATCGTGCCTGGATTTCATTATCTTTTTCTTGCGCATTGCGGTCCTGATCACTCATCTTCCCAAGCATCGCGGCTCTGCTCTCTTCTTAGTCCTTCAAACACATGACTGGGCTTTTATTAGGCCTTCTAAGATTCAGGTGGTAAGGAGACAAAAATTACAGTCATCTGGAGCCTTCACTAGAGTTCATTTCACTCTTGCATCAAGCCAGACTTCGCACCTTACGATCTACCTGCTCATTCACTCTAACAAGACCTCAACACTTGCATTTATCCTATGGGTGTCATACTCACCCATCGTTCTCATATGGCACTATTAGGGTCCTTTTAGGCTTAGTTAGTGTCCGAGCCTTGGGTGGGCTTGTATGTGGTACATTGAGTGTATATGTAGTTATTGGCATCATGTCATAGGAAGCAAGTTGGGCCTCCCGAGGTTTTAACTCAATCAAAATTCATTAAAGCATGTCTGAATTCAGAGCACTTGAGCTTGTTTCAATCATAACTCCCTCACCCGAACTCAAAATTATGCACCGTTTCTTTTGTTGGATTCCTTACTCATTGAGGAATTCTCTAAAAAAATTTGAGAATTTTTATCAACCGGATCGACCAGTTTGGGCAGAAGCTCAAATCGATTCAGCCAGTTTCAATTAAGTTCACTATTAGAGCAAGTTAAATTAGACACCCGAGCTTGTTTTAGTCATATCTCCCTCATCTAAACTCAGAATCGCATTCCGTTTTTTTTTTTTTTTTTTTGGATTCCTTATTATTAAAGGAACATTCTATCAAATTTTCAAAAATTTTCTCAACCGGATCAACCGGTTGGCATTCGGTTCAACCGGTTCATCGAGTCAGCTTGTATGGAGCACTGATTTTGGTGGTTTTGGAGCCTAAATCCTACTTGGTTTCGGGCCATGGCTCCATATCAGTCTAGACTAGTTCTAGGTCGATTATGGGCCATTTATAGGTTGCTTACAGCCCGCGCCAAAATCCATTTTGGATTCTTAATTGGTTAGGCAAATGAGTTAATGTGGCGGCTCTAACCTCGTGAATAGAAAGGTGTTTATGGGGGGAGAGTCGAACTGATTAAGGGAGTTCGAGGACTGAGTGTGAAAAATGGAGTGAGCTTAGATGTTTATGAAGGAGAAATACATGCAAAAAAAATGTGAAGAGGAAGGGGGAGAAAGGAAGGAAAAGGAAGAAAAGAAGAAAAGAAGAAAAGAAGAAAGGAGAAAGGACAAAAAAGAAAATGAGGAAAGATTTTCTAGATCCGGGTGGGAGTGGTCTCTCTCATTTTGAAGGGGATTTCCTAAAGTTTTGAGGGAGTGGATACCTGGTTTTGGAGGTAGAAAAGAAGGAAGACAAAGGGGGAGTAACCGTTAATCTTATAGGTATGAACGTTGTATGTTTCTCCCATTTCTTTTGCGCTTGTCTTTACCTTTGATGTTTGTAGCCTCGTTTTAGGGCACTACGCATTTTTTGGGTCATTTCTCACTCATTCGGAGTTTGAATTGTACACCGTTTGTTTTCTTGGATTTATTACTCTGTAAGGAATGTTTTAACAAATTTTGATAGCCCCATTCTCCAACTAGCTCTGACCGGTTGGGAAACTAGGATCGATAATTCGTTAGATTTATGTTTTAGGAACAACGGTTAGAGCACTAAACTTATTGTTTGGGCGATTCTCAGCTTATTCGAGGTTAGATTGTGCCGTTTATTTGTTGGATTCCTTACTCTATGAGGAACGTTCTAAAAATTTTTAAGAACTGTTCTCAGGAACAACAGTTAGGGCACTAGGTATTATTTGGGTCAGTTCTCACTTATTCGGAGTTGGAATTGTATGCTAGTTTATTTTTAGATTCATATACGTAAGAATGTTTTGAAAGAATACGAGAGCTGTTCTCGTCATTTCGACCAGTTGGGGAACCGAATCAGCTGGTTCATTATATTCTGTTTTTAGGAACAATAGTTAAGGCACTAGGTATTATTTGGGTCAGTTTTCACTTGTCTATTTCGTGGTGGCCTTGGATTTTTTTTTTTTTTGGATTCCTTATCTTTGAGAAATTTTCTGATAGAGTTTCAGAAATTTTCTCAATCAGCTGAATCGGTCGGGAACCAATTCAACTGGTTGTGCAGGACAGCTCATTTCCCATTCACTTCCACTTTGAACGCGACCTTTGGTTACTTGATCATGGATGTATGCTATGTGCTTGTGCTTATTAACTAACCATATTTGCAGCGCATGGCTAAGGATCTCAGGTACGTGCTTAAGCTTTGGTATTTGCATTTATATGCGTACATGGTATTTGGACTTTGATATTTGTGAGCTTGTTGACTGACCTCTTATGCAGCACTTGGCTAGGGACCATAGGTACGCATCCATTGTTTTGTTTGGTCGAGTGTTTATGCACGTTAGATACTGAGTAGGTTAGTGTGATTCGAGTCATCTGTTTAGCCTGAGTGATCGATTAATCTTTGACCCATATGCTCCGATGCGGTCATTAGTAGAGACGAGTTCCCGGGGCTTAGAGGGTGCTACCTCACTTGAGGTACCTTCCTAGATAGATAACCTAATCCCAGAGACCCGGAAATCTAGTTTTTCGTGGATAAGCTTTTTCCTTCTTGGAGTCGTGAGGGGTTTTGTTCTTATTTCATTTTCCCGTTTTAAAAATAAAAATAAAAATGGTAATGACTCGAACAAAGCGGATTTCCTCACTAGGGATGGATTTTCCAAAAGCTTGAAAATCAACTCACTTTTTTTATTAATGGCAGTCGGTATTATTTCGTGGATCGATAAGTCCACAAAATGACATCTTCTTTGTGAGGTTTTAGATGCAGCTTCCAATTAACCATTGTGAAACCTTGTCGGCTTGATTCTAATGGTATCAATCCGCATCCATGAGAAACTACAAATCAAGCAAACTAGGGAGAACTTCCATAAAATTATTTTTGCTTTCCTATTCAACAAATTATTTTCCCTGTTTGAAAAATAATTAGGAAAGTATGAAAGTGATGTAATGACAAATTCAACAGAATAAATATAGGGGAAAAGTTGCGAGTAAACTGGATAAGGAAAAGCTATTCAAATGTGTAAATATACTAAGTCATGGAATTATTCATGGTAAACAATCATTAAGTATGTTTTTTAAAAACTAATTATAAATACAATAGAATATAAAAAACATTTTGACTAAAAGGGGTATTTTTGGTAACAACAAAATAAACACTCATCCACAACATCTTTTTTCTGCACATCACTTGTGATCATCTCTGTCAGATCGATCAACATTCTTTCATCTTATGCAACAAATGCATAAAATTAAACTACTAAAAATGGTAATTTAGTGTTTTGAGAAAGAAGGCTAATAATCAATAAGATTTTGTACTATTTTATACCTATATGCCCAAATGGAAGAAGAAAAATAAATTTATGATAAGTCACGAAATGTCAATAAGACACTATCAATTTCCAACCTTTTATGTAGGCAGATGTAGATATTTACCAGCTTTGCAGTCCATTCTCTCTACATTATCAAGTGGAAAAAGAACAAAGGATTTATGAGAAGTCACAAATGTCAATAAGAAGACAGTATTCATTTGCAACCTTTAATATAGGCAGATGTAAATACTTAACAACTTTGCAGTCTATTTTCTCTGCATGATCAAGTACTAGTAGCTTTACTTTATGTAGACATGTATATTCGTGATACATATAGGTAAGTACATATATATATATATATATATATATATATATATATATATGTGTGTGTGTGTGTGTGTGTGTGTGTGTGTGTGTGTGTGTGTGTGTGTGTTTGTGTATGCATGCATGTATGATAACAACAAAAACTGAAATTCATTATTCATTAACTTAGAATGTATATTACTATAATGCCATAAAAGCATTACATCGATTTCTCTTCAGAAACAATAAATAATCATTTTCACATTACATAACAAGTAATTTATTTTATTTGTGTGAACTATATTATATGTTATTTTAATCCTATAATGCATGTCATTAAATTAATGAGAAAGCAGCGGTATGAATTCCCACCTTAGCTATAAGATTTTGAAGGAAAATTAATGAGGATATTGAGAATAATAAAATTAATTTTAAATAAAAGTTGCTTTTTCATATTTCATAAAGAAATTCAAAAATACATAATTAAATATAAAAAAGACATATTGACGGTTGTAAGTTTGTCTTGCCCTTGGAACTAAAACTTCTTTTCACTATTCTTTTTCCATTGGACCCACCAAATCTTGTTATCACAATTTTGAAATTAGAGAAAAAATCGAAATAAGAAAGAAAGTTTGGACCTCAAAAGGTTTCTTGAGAGAATATGCATATAGAAAAGGCAATGTGCTTTTGTCTTCTGGTGTTCCCCTTTATATAGAGGTCTCATGACCTCTAGGGAAACCCTAGGGTTTTGTTTTTAACAGTTCCTTATTTGATATAGGCGTTAGGACTCCCTTAGAACGATCTGTTTCACAACCGTCTTTTTGGCTGCGATAACTCTTCTAGCCATTGGAACGAATCACTAAGGCGAAATGCCACTTGTCCAATTTTCTTCCCACTTCCCTTTTTGGTTTTTTTTTCATGAAAAACTAAAAATACATCGATGTTCAACCTTTAAGATGATTTGAGATCTTGACACCTGGTAACATCCTTCCTTGGGTGAAGATTTCAATTCTCCTAGGACTGTCACAGTTGAAAGTTAGGACTCTCCTTAGGACCTTACTATCTTTGAGTGTATTTTTCATCCATGTTGAATGTATGGGCCTTCTAGATGTTGCTATCCCTTCTATCTCAATTGCTAGCAAATAACTCCCCCTGTGTTTGGCTTGATATCTCACACATACTTCCCTATTTGCATTCGAACGATTGGTAGCCATGAGCAACTAATTTATACTCAAGCTATTCTTACAGCTTATAATGTGCTAATTATCTTGTCCTTTCATGTCCTGAGACATGCCTCCCATTGTTAGGACATCTTCTAAGACTGGATGTTCAGTTTTTGGTGTAGTTCGAACTTATGTAGGAGTGTTGAGGCTTCTTTAAGATATTGAAGCATTTTGGGTCTTCTAAAAGGGCATTATTTCTTTTCTTAACTACTTTTAAGATGTCAAACTTAATGTTTTAAAAATCGGATCAAACTGGTTGGTCGGATCATCGATCGGCCCCTGGCAGGATCCGATTAGATGTAAGCCGTTTCATTTTAGGCAAGGTACAAGCGGTTGCAACGATTGAACCAATGAATTCTTCACTTAGGGTGGTTGTAACGAACAGCAGTTCCTCCCCTTCCTTTTTCATTGTCCTTCCATCGCTCTCCCCTCATTGCAACTTTTCCAATTCCCCTCTTCGGCGTCAATTCCTCTAAGGCGATTTTTATGGGCATCATCTACAACCCCTGACGAAAGCAGCAGTGTTATCATGGCGGGTTTTATGGGTGTCATCTACAACCTCCAACGAAAGTAGCAGTGTTATCAAAATGGATTGCTTTTAAAATATATTTAAGGTATTTTCATATTATTTTCCTTTAATAAGTACATCGATAAACCATCTAAATAAAAAAATCGGAGTAAACACCGTTCAAAAATAACTTTCCTATCAAAATGGGTTTGACTGAGAAATAATATCTCTATTTCAAATGGAAATTTCTAATTTTTGTGCTGATTTTACTATTATAGGAAACAAATCTCACACTGTATATGATTTAATATTCTTAAGAAAATGAAGATGAAGATGGTATGATTTGAATTTGTGTCCTTTTAAACCTTCTTCTACTCTTTACTATCTTTGCGCGGCAAGTCATGGCCAGCAGTTGCAAGTCTTAGTGAGAATTGGTGTGATCACGATTGAGTTATTCGCTACAAAATAAAAAAAAATTTAAAAAATTTAGTGATAAATTTCGATCGAAATTCCAGTCACAAGTGTGACAAATGACGGAATAATGACCGAAATTAGTATTTTGTGACGGACATTTATTTAATCGATTTGTGACAGAAAATTGTGATGAATTTGTGACAAAAAAAAAATCCGTTAATAAATTATGGCGGGAAGGTGGCGCAAAAATTTTAGTGATGGATTTGAGACTATTTTGTTACGGATTTTTGTGATGAAAAACAATCCATCACAAAACAGTGATGGAGGTGGATGCAATATGAATTGTGGCGAATATGTTTTTCGTCTGAATTTTGTGGCAGTGGACCAAATCGCAAAATAGTGATAGAAATTGTATTACGTCACTGCTTTGTGACGGAACTAAATTTCCACCACAAAATTAATGACGGAATTGACAGTTTGTGGCGTGTATGCTATAAATAATTTCTTATTATATTTTAAATTGTACTATACACTATTTCAAAATATTCATAAAATATATTGTAAATATATATTTAATATTGTATTGCAAGCTATTTCAAAATATTTTTATATTTAAAAATATTATAGACAAATTTTAAATTTTATTATTAATATATATTGTACTATATTATACATACTTTTTAATTTTTAAAATTTGTGATATTTCAATATTTTAAGTTTTATTATACAACATAATACATAGTCATAAAATATACTAAATATCAAAATAAATAATATACGTTGTGATGTGTATAGTTACAAAATTTAAAATTATAAAAATTTATAATATTTCTCCCCTAGAATTTTCTTTAGCCACCATTGGGGCATAGCTAGTGAAGGCTGGTTGAAACTATATATTCAAGATTGACTCAATTATTATCATGTTGAACTCGAGATTTTCTAATACGTTGTTGAATCGATCTTAGCTTCCTTAATAGTTTTATGAATATTTTTATTTATGAATATTTTGAAAAATTATATAATACAGATAATTTCAAATATAAAATGTTTTTAATATATATCTTGTCTAAATCGGTCTAAAATAGTAGAATTCTAAATCCGTCACAAATTTGTTTCGTCACAATTTTTTGACTAATTTGTTACCGATTTGTGACAAATATCTATTAAAAAAAATTATTTTCAAATATCACAAATTTTTGTAATGTCAGATTTTGTAACATCGTAGCATGATATATATTATTTATTTTAATATTTATTATTTTTTATGACTATGTAGCAATACAAAATTATATATATAATTTAAAATATTGAAATATCACAAATTTTAAAATTAAAAAATTGCCTGATTTTAGCCATCGGCTGAGCTATAGCTAGTGAAATAACTTTTAAACTATATATTCGAAATTGACCGATTATGTTCATTGTTAAAACGAACTATTCCTATAAGTTGTTGAATCAATTTTGGTTTCCTTAATAGTTTTTGAATATTTTTTTATTTATGAATATTTTGAAAAAGTATATAATATAATTAATTTCAAATATAAAAATGAATTTTTTTTAATAGCTATCTGTCACAAATTTGTGACAAAATTCTCATTCCGTCACAAAATAATGATGGAAACACAATTTTGTAACTGATTTATAACCAATTTGTGACATATATCTATTAAAAATTCATTTCTATCTATGTGTTTCTTATTTCTAAATATTCTAATATTTGAAAATATTATAAACTATTTGAAATTTTATTATTAATATATGTTGTGCTATATTGTAATTTTTTTTTTTTAATTTTTTTTTAATTTATAGAATTGTATATATAATTTTGCAACTACTATAGTCGTAAAATATTAAATATAAAAATAAATAATATATATCATGCTATATTGTTACAAAATTTGACATTATAAAATTTTTTTATATTTCTGCCTTAAATTTTACCCTTTTATTTTAGTATAATTAAAAATTAGTTCATCAAACTGAATAGAATTAATTAAATATTTTTTATATTGAAGCTATAGTTTTGTAAGTTAAAGTAAATTTTATTATCGATAAATGTAAAAAATAAAGGAGATTAAAATAACTAAACATAATTTTGTGTGTGTGTGTATATATATATATTTATATGTGTGTGTGTGCACGCGCACTTATATATATGATTTTATATACTAATTACTTTAAATAATTTTTAATATACATCATTTTTATGTGATAAATAAAAATAGTATAATTGATGATTTATAAATTTTAGGATAGTGCAATTATGATTTATAAAAATTATGATTCCCAAACCTTTTTTTTTTCCACTTCCCACTAATTGTTAGGGTTACAGGATCTCAATTTTTTTCCCAATTTTTTCTCTCCATTTCTCTCTCACCGCCACCTTGAGTCAATCTCACCGCCACCATGAGTCATTCTCAACACCACCATGACTTTTTTCTCTAGCTCACTCTCTTTGTTCACCTCACTCTCACCATTCATTATCTTCGTCTTCTTCTACCTTATTTTAAAACATTCTACGATGAAGAGCATGGAATTTTTATGGATTACATAGACGAGAACTTGTAATAGAATTCTTCAAGAATGTGGTAGAATGTGAAACACCAAGTATCAATACTTGGCTTTCTATTGCGGGATCATAAAGTTCAGTAAGGCTTTGATTTGTTTTCGATCTTCTCCATCGGTAGATACGTATACACCTTGAACCTTCTTCAACTATCTTTTCTTCTCCATCTTTTTTCTCCTCAGCTGCGAGGCCCTTCCTAATGCACAATATTATAGCCTCCTTGGTCTCCTCCGTAGCATCGGTCCCTTACATGCTTCACCTCTGCTGAAGAGTATACGCTACTAGTTAAACTTCTCACCCACCAAACAAAAGGTTTGTTTAATGTATTCTTTGCTGTTTTTTTTTGAATTTTGATGTTGGTTGTTAACTAAAATATTAAATTCTTTTTAATGACATCTCGCCTCACTACTTAAACTCAGAAATGAATTTTTCTTTGCTTGTAGGGCTTCTAATCGCTTTGCTTCTTCTTAATTGTCTCTGCTTATCAAATCGTGCAAGTTATTTTACTTATTTCTATGAACCGAGATTTTACTTTATTTCCAGATTGTTCTCTCATATACTTTCAAAATCTATCATTATAGTTTCCCAATTTATTTGTAACAAAGAAACTTGGTCATTAAAAATCTTCCTTGGACTGCTGATGTTATGCATTCATGTTGATGATATAGAATGTGTTATTGTGAGACAACTTTTTTTTCGCAGTTGTTATCCTGATACCGACATGTTGTGCGTGCTATAAAAAAATATAAAAATTTAAAGCTAAGGGCCAAAAGTAGTAAACATAAGGGGATAGCTATTACGGGTCCTATGATGGGTGCAATGAATTCTCTCTTGTCATTCGCCAAGAGCTCCTATCGTGGTCATCCTATTCGAAATTTAATCAACATAGGTTTCCCTTCCTTTGTTTGAATGTTTCTGGATTTCTCAACTTGGATTAATTATAGATTATCTTGTTATGTTTCATTTTTAGAGTTTACTTTAGGTCTTTTAACTATCACTTAATTTAGTGTTGTATATAAGCTCCTATCCTATTATGTTTTTTTTATTTGTTTCGCCTTTTAGGCGTAGATTATCCTTTCGTGCTTTTCTTTTCTGGCCAAGTGTATGTGACGCCCCAAAACCGGGGTGTCCGTTGACAACCCTCCAACCCTCAGAAAATCTATACGTCTCGTATTACGAGACACATCCATATAACACAAATGTATATTTTATACAAAAAGAATTTAATTACAATTTGTTTTGATTACAATTTATCCAAAACTGGGTCTCTTGCCTAGAATTTTACAAAATACGGAAATAAGGCCGCTCGCCATTTCTTCCACTTTCCCACGGTCGTCTCAAATTTGTCCCATCCTCGGGTGCACCTTCAGTACCTGAAATAAATATATTCCCTCAACAGGGTGAGCAACGCCTAGTAGTGGAATTTTCCTACATGGGTTACTCCCCACCTAAATGCTCATGCAATGGCTCACCAAACATTCAATTCACATTCCATACAATCCATGTTAATATACTAGGCATGCATATATTAACAAAACCTACTCATGTTATTCATTCATTTCAATAACACAAAGTTAGCTCACATGGGCTAATATACAATCCGGTAATTCATCTTAGACTGCCCACAAAATCCTGATCAACATGTTATTCACTCATGGCAATAACACAACATCGCACAAACCACACAAACAACTGTGGACCTGCCTGGGGTTCACTCTAAGGATTTCTTCACTGGCTCAAATCTTTTGACTGAGAACACTGGCCATCCGTGCCTTAACAAACTCTCTACATCCATTCAAATGTAAAATGGCCCTTAGCCAAAGAGTAAAAACAAGTAGGAGAAAACCCCTACCTTCCAGAGTTTGTCGAAACTCCCCAAAACCGGTACCCACGCGTAGCCTTGTCGTGGGGAGCAACTTTGTTTCTTGCCTCGCCGGAAACCGAAGGTCCGATCGCCGGGAATTCTAGAAAGAAGGTAGACACTCTCTCTCTAAATCTCTCCCTCACGGTTTTCTCTTTCTCTCTCTTTCTTTCCCTCCCAAACTGGTTTGGGAGAAGATAGTGGTCAACTTGGTGTCTTCTCACTTGCCAAGTGTCACTTCCTTTCATCGTCCTTCGATTACACCTCATCCACTTATCCAACAACTTGATTTGATCCACCCACACAAAGTGCCATTTGTCAATTATGGCCCCACTTGTGCTCATGTTTGACTCCAGATTCTCGCCAGACACAAACTCGAGCTACCATAAAGTGCCAAGTGTCCAGTGTCACTTCCTCCCCCTAGTGCCTCGGCGTGAAATTGAAATTTGTCTCGAGATTCAGCGAGGGGTCGACATGGTAGCTAGATTTCGCGAGAACGATTCCAACGACCAATCCCAGTTTAGATCATCAGGATCTGAAAAATTTTGGATTTTGACGAAATTACCGTTTGCCCTTTTAGAAAAATTGGATTTTCTCGGGGTTTCCACAGGTGTACTTCTTGTCATTTCTGGACTAATCTCATGTTAGTTTTTGATTTGGAGTATCTAAAAAGATGAAATTTTTGTTTGGTTTTTATATTGCTTTTTTGGATTGTCGAGTGTATGATAATCACATCCTCTTCTTCTTGGTTTTGAACGGTTGATTCTGATTTTTCCTCATGTGGTCATCCTTGATCAGGTCAAAAAGTCTTTTATCAAGTGTGGTGTTAAATGAATTTACATGAATAGGTCATCATAAATATTATTTAATTTTCATTGTTATGCTTTTACATAATTCTTATGTATTAAGAATTTTATATTTGTTCATAAATTTAAGTCTTTCTCCGGTTAACACTTTCGTGAGTCTTGTTTGGTTTCTATTGTTATTGTTAAAAGCAGGTTGTTTATGAAGAAAAACATTAATAGTATTTTTTTAAGAGCAACAGTTGTTTATTAAATAATTTTATTTTAGTAAAACTTAAAAAAATTAATTAAAATAAAAAGGGTTAATTTTATTCCGGCACAAGGCAAAGTCTTTGAAAAATAACTTAAATAAGATGTAGTAATTTAATTCAAATTTAGTAGCAAGATATATATAATAATAGTAATAAATTCATTTTAATATTTTAATTTGTATTGGGCGCAAGCTCGGGGAAAATTTCGATTTTCTTTGAGAAAAATAACAAAACGGTAAATTCTTGCAAGGACTAGTGGGAGGAAAGGCTAAATTTTCTAGATCTCGGATGACAAAGCCAGACTTCCACCAGTTGGAATCGTCTTGCGAAATCTAGCTACCTCGTCGGATTTAGTTGGTCAGTGATAGTGCAGTTTCACGTTTTTAAGGTATCGAGGGCGTCGAGGTGCCGGGCATGATCGAGTGGCTACCACATGGCGGGGTTGTAGGGGCCTACACGTGACATGAAGATGTGGTATAGCAAGAATTTTAAACGAGAAGTGTCTGGTAATGACATGAGATTAACAATGTCTCTTAAGTTTGAGACAAGTTAAATTAATGAGGAGTAAAATAGGAAAAAGGAAAGAAGACATCATCTTAATTTTCTGATTTTCAGGTAATTGATGCTGATGATTTTAGAGAAAGTCGACTTCTGCTTCGTCTCGGCGTTGAACCGTCGGAGCAAGAGGAAAAGTTGCTCTACTCGTCAAGGGCTTCGTGTGGGTATCAGAATCAGGGGTTTCTGACAAACTCCACGGGTAAGGGTCTTCTCCTACCCTCGTTAAATCTCGTATAAGAGCCATTCCATGGTTGTTTTGGGTGGAGTTCTCGGAAGGAGAGTTATTCCCGGCACGATTCGAACTGACGTGAAAGACATGGAATTATTTTTGGTCTTCTTCAGAAGATCTTGTTTTTGGGTTAGTGTAGAGTGTTTTTAGCTTGAATTGAGTAGTAAAGTCTTGAACGAGAATAGTCCAAGGCTAAAAGGAACCGATTTGTACACGGTATTGTGGATCCGAAATGGTGGATTTTTTTTTTTTTTTTTTTTTTTGTATCGACCTTATTTGGGTGGTATGCTGCCGTTGTGGAGTTGTTTTTAGCATGAATTGATAATGAAGTCTTGAATTAGAGAATAGTCAAGGTTGAAAAAGTGCGATTTTATACGGTGTTGTGGATCAAAGCTTGTTTGGATTTTTTTGTATATCATTTCTTGTTTGGGTGGTATGCTGGAATTTGTGGGCTGTTTTTAAGCTTGAATTAAAGTAATAAGGTCTTGAACCAAGAATAGTCCAAGGCTGAAAAATGGACAGTTTTGTACCCGGTATTGTAGATCCGAAATGTTAGATTTTTTGTGTATCATTTCTTGTTTGGGTGGTATCTTTGGAATTTGTGTGTTGTTTTTAAGCTTGGATTGAAGTAATGAAGTCTTGAACGAGAATAGTCGAGTGAAAAAAAGGGACAGTTTGTACACAGTTGTGCCTGAATCAAAATCTTTGGATTTTATTATGTATTCTTGCTTGTTTGAGTGGCATGTTGGAAATTGTGTGAAATTGATGTGAGTATTGCCTACTAGGAGTATAAACATGCATGATATGATTAAATTGGAATTTATGTGTTCATTGATATAAATTGCCAATTGAGGCATGGGTTGAAATGCATGAGTGAATAAGCACATATAGTATTCTTCATGTATGTAGCATGTAATAGGCAATGGCATATTGCATTGCATTTAAGCACTAGAACATTGCATGAGAATGGGTGTGAGTGCGATGATGATGTTAGGTCGGTCTAAGGACAAAGTCCTAAAGATCGCATGAAAATTTGGAGAATTTCCATTGTGAAATCAGAGTTTGCCTAATACTTGTGAATTAAAGTAGTTTGACCGAATGTCGATAGCTATAAATAAAAATATTTAATACGAGTATGTCCGATAGTTTTGAATTGCGAAACAAAAGCTTTGTTTTGGAAAGCGTTTTCATACGGCACACTACATGGTGAGGGAGAAGTGCAGTGAGAATTTGGGTAATGGGGTCATGAGGTAGCATCGCATTCAGGACATTTAGATTCCATTATAGGATTAACATAATCATGATTGGAATGTTTGCATCTTTGCACAACCATTGCATGTGCATAGGTGAGGGTAACCACGGTGGAGTTTACTCCTGGGTTTTCCTCACCGGAGTCGTAGAGATCCTTTCGAGTGCGGGAGCGTGCGGGGGAGACCAGCGATCCTTTGGGGCGCGTTTGAGAAGAGAGCGGGGTACACATTCGGTGATCACCTTACTAGATAGTAGATTTCAACGGCGTCGATCGGACAACTTGAAATGCATTGTGTATGTTGTTAATTGCAAATGGACACGTGTTGAATGATATATGTAGGAAGACGGTGCTTTCTCTATGTTTCTCTGGTGCATAGAGAAAAATACATGTTCATATGAAGTAACCTTGTACAAGTGAACATATCCTTATGCATGTTAAGTGGAGTTAGGGCCATACCCTTGATTTAATTAAGGAAATATAAGGATGATGTTGGAGGGTTAGTTGTATAAAATTTTAGAAATTAGGTAACCAATAAAAAATAAAGTACCTTTAAATCATTTGAACAAATTAATTATGTTTGACATGTAATTTAAACTTGATTATTATTCACATTACAAATAAATATAAATATGAGTTCGGATAGGCAATGGATGTATGCTAGATTGGATAATGGATGGATAAAGCCTGAATTTATAATAATGGTTGAGCGGTTTTTGGAATTTTCAAAAATGCATCCAGAATGTATGAACGATGAAAAGATAAAGTGTCTATGTAATCATCGCAAGTATCAAAATAGGAATTATTTAGACGAGGATATTGCTAAAGTGCATCTTCGAAGAAATGGATTTGTAGTTAGCCAATAGAATAAAATGTTAGCCGAATTGATGCTTTTGTACATACAGAGCATGGTGAGACATTCAATGCAATGCAGTCTATGGTGTATGATGTTGCTGGTCCCTCTTTTGGTCGATTGAAACAGAAGAGGCAGAATCCCACAACAAACATCTTTTATATGCTTAAAGCATCAAAGCAAGAAGGTATGGAATGGGAACCCTTATGGCCATTCTCAGTGCTCTGTGATGTCCGGATTCTTTGAATATTAGGTTGAACACCATATCTTTAAAAAGTCTTTATGATGAAATTTGTACATTGATGAAAAGATTCCTTGGAAGTAGATAATCCTAATGACGGATAACTTTTATGCTTGCAGTTAGTGCGAGGTTTGGGTTTGCTAGTTCAGAAGATTGATTGCTGTGAGAATAATTGTATGCTATATTGGGGTGAAGATAGTGACTTAAGTTGTTGCAAGATTTGTTCTCATCCTTGTTTTAAGAGACAAAAGCGTGGATCTTCCAAGCATAAGAAAAATTTTCCGTATAAGAAAATGTACTACTTTCCTATAACTCCTCGTCAACAAAGATTGTATGCATCTGATGCAACTGCGAAGCATATGAGGTGGCATGCAGAGCAACCACATGGGGATGGTGGTATCATGCGTCGTTGTTCAAACTCTCCTGCTTGGAAGCATTTCAATCCGACTCATCCATCATTTGCATCTGAAAGTCAAAATGTGAGGTTAAGTTTATGCACTGATGGGTTCCAACCATATGGGCAATTAGGTCAACAATATTCATGTTGGCTTGTAATATTAACTCCATAAAATTTGCCACCTTGGATGTGTATGAAGGAAGAGTATATGTTTTTAACTGTCATTGTTCCTAGGCCAAAAAGTCCTAAAAATAAGTTGGATGTTTTTCTGCAACCACTCATTGTTGAGCTAAAAGAAATATGGGAAGTTTGGGTAGAAACATATGATGTTTCTAAGAAAAAAATTCAATTACTTGAATTTGCTCTTATGTAGACCCGATAAGTGATTTTCCTACTTATTCGATATTTATCCGGGTTAAGTGCTGCGAGGAAAGTATGTTTGTCCTTATTGCATTGAAGATTCAGATGCATTTTCTCTTACACAATGAGGAAAAATGTCATGGTTTGACAATCATTGAAAATTTTTGCCATAAGATCATTTATGGAGAAGGAATAAGAGATGGTTTAGGAAGGGGCCAGTTTGTTGAAAAGTGCACCACCTATATGATGGTGGTTTAATTAATGAAATTGATGATTTTGGGTTTAAGAAAGTGACAGAACTTGGTGGAGAAGAGATAAATCGTAGAATCCAAAAATCATGTGGATGTGGTTGGAAAAAACAAAGTATCTTTTGGGACTTACCTTATTGGAAAACCAATCTCATTATGCACAATTTGGATGTTATGAACATTGAGAAAAAAAAATTTTGATAATATTTTTAATACAATGATGAATGTTAAAGGAAAAACCAAGGATAATGCGAATTCTAGGGAAGATTTGAAGGAATTTTGCCATCGTCTTAAGTTACATCGGGATGAAAATGAAAACAAATATCCTAAGGCTTGTTACACATTGGATAAGATGGGAAAGAGCAACTTTGTAAGTGGATTAAGAAGTTGAAATTTCCAAATGGTTATGTTTCTAACTTGGGGAGATGTGTTGATTTGAATGGGAATAAACTGTATGGGGTGAAGAGTCATGATTGTCATATTTTTATGCAGAGGTTAATTCCGATTGCATTTCATGAGTCATTGCCTGCAAATGTATGACAAGCTTTAACAAAGTTGAGCATTTTTTTTAAAGATTTAACTGCTACAGTCATAACAGAGGATGACATGAAACGTTTGGAAGAAGATATTCCCATTGTGCTATGTAAGTTAGAGCGCATATTTCCACCAAGTTTTTTTGACTCCATGGAACATCTTCCAATTCATTTAGCTTATGAAGAAAAAGTTGCTTGCCCGGTGCAAGATAGATTGATGTATCCATTTGAGAGGTGAGTTTAAAAACTGTTATGTATTGATACATATTAATAAAATTTAGCTTATGTAAAGCTAAAGTTAAAGAATAATGTCAGGAATAAAGCTAAAGTTGAAGGTTCAATATGTAATGCATACTTAGTTGAAGAAGCTTCACCATTTTGTGCACATTATTTTCAACCTTCTGTATATACACAACATCGAAAAGTGTCGCGCAATAGTGATGGTTGTGGATTTGATTTGGAAGAAGATTCTGAGTTGCTTTCCATATTTAAATGTGTTGATCAATCATTGGGAAAAGCAAAACTCAGACGTTTAACTAATATGGAATACAATGCAACTCGCACGTGCATATTGTTAAATTGTGATGAAGTAAAGCCATACATTCAATAAGTAGCTAACTAGGGGATTCTGTATTCATATATATTTTTTTAAATTTTGCAAAGCATAAATGTAACACCCCGAAATATACCCTAGCAGTTTTCGGATTTGTGTAGGGTATATTAAAAGATAAATAGGAATTTTCGGGAACTAAAACGAGAAACTCGGAATTAATAATAAAGACAAGGGTAAAGTGGTCATTTACCACTTTAGGACATAAAAGGCATAAAACAATAAGGTTATATGCTATTATGGAATAAGATGCAAAGATGGGATGCCAAAGTATAATATGAGAAAATTGGAATGGAAATAGTAGAAGATGGAAGGACTAACTAGCAAAAATGGGAAAATAAGCCAAAAATGATTTGGCCAAACATGGCCTTAAGGGGGAAGCAAAAATATCCCATTTGGTCTCTCATTTGAGGAGAGAAAAACGTAGAGGAGAGCAAAAAGGAAGAAAGAGAAAGAAGAGGGAAAAGAGAGAGAAGAAGAGGAGGAAGAGAAGAAAGGAGAAGAAAGAAAAAAGAAAAGAAGGAGGAAAAGCAAAAAAAGGTATGGAACTAGATGGGATTTTATAGTTTTGTATGGATTCATGGTTTAAATTTCAAGTAATTGAGTTAGGGTTTAGAACAAATCTTGGTGTTTGGGTTGTGTATGGGTTATAACCCATATTAGAATGGTATTGGGAGGAATTCGTGGAAAGGTTTTGAAAGAAGATAAGTAGTGAAAGAGGATTTGAATAGAAAAGAGATGTCAAGATGAAAATGAAATGGTTTTGAAGTGTATATGGACTATAGAGTTGAATTGGATGGAAAAATATGGAAAAAAAATGCAGAAAAGCCCACATTACAACGGGCATTTTGGGAAGCCGATCTCGGTACGAGGAATGCTCTGTTTTCTGTTGACCGAGTTTTTCGTATTTTAGCCATAACTTTCTCATTTCTTATCCTATTTGAGTGATTTAAGTGGCTAATTAAACTAAACTTCAAGGAGAACCAAACATCTAGAAATAGGCATTGTCGAATTCTGATTCTATGTGGCCCAAAAATTCATTCAAGTAGGGCGTGTTCAAGCTAGAATGCAGTTCGAGTTTTGAACATAGATTAGCCCGGTTGTTTTGGATGTAAAGTGAGTTTCGGTCAACCGATTTGGTGATTCGATTGGGAGAGAAGAACCGCTAGCGCCTTAGTTTCAAAAGAGTATAAAGACCAGTGTCAAATATGGAGTTAAGACATTGAAAATGGGTATTTCAAACGGTCCCAGGAGTGTAAGAATCGGTAGAAATAGGTCATTTGTAAAGAAAATGGAGTAATTTGGTCATTTCCTTGGTTCACGTATTTTTAAGTGTGGTTAAATATGAGATTTAGGTGAATGTGTGATGTGGTTGGGTGAATGAATGTGTATGGTGGATTAAATGGAAGTTATAGTTAATGAATTTAGTTGTGGTTTTTCTTGAGAAAAATGTGAAAAGGGTATCGGACGGCTTGGGGTCGACGGGAAGCAGCGGGTTGAGCGTTGGAGGCGGTGAGTGTAAAACTAATATTTTGAAAATTGAGTTTTAAGGTAAATGATTTTAATGTGAAAAGGAAAAGATTAAGATAAATGTTTATATATGGATATCCATAAGAATGTAGTAAATGTATAAATGTTTACTTTGCCTAAATATATGTATTTATATTAAATGTTTATATATATGTATGCATATGTTTAGGCATTATGGAAAGTTTAAAAATGTGTGAAGAATGCATAATGCATATTTTCATATATATGTGTTTTAATGATAAAGTAAAGGATTTAAATGGATTTATAAATGTATTTTGAAGAAAGTGAATGATTTTAATGTTAAAATAGAAAATTTTAATGTAAATGTTTATATATGTATGCGTATGTTAAGAGCGTGTAAATTTAAAAATGTGTAAAGAAATGCATAAATGTATAAATGATAAAGTAAAGGTTTTAAATGGATTTATAAATGTATTTGGAAGAAATGTTTCTTGATGATTTACCACAACCTATATTTATTATGACTTATATCGGTAGAGACACTTTAGCGTGTAAGGATTTAGAGGGTAAAGTTATGGAGTTCTTAGCGAGGGAGGAAAATAGGTGTCTAGAGTAATATCCTTACACGTGATAAAATGCTATGACTGGAACCCTATGTCTGGCGTGAGTTTCTCATGACGTAGTGGTTATGTTGGAAGGAGGCGTCCTCGCGTCGATGCCGGAAAGCTGATGGGGTGTGTTTATCCTGGGTTCATGAGAAAGAAAGAGAGACGGTAAAGAAAGAAAGAAAGTTTAAGGCATAAATTGATTTTAATTGTATATGTATTTATTTCTTAGATATATCTGCGAAAATATTTATTTTAATGAAAATGTACACTCACTTTGGGCTCCTTTAGCTCATTCTTTTTGGTATGTTTCAAAAACATTTTTCGGGACCCAGACGGTGCGCCGATAGAGAGTGCCACTACGTGGTAAATCGAGCCATTGAGGAACTGACGTGTGATTTCATTGTATATTCATTTGCATATTGTATATATTGAATATTTTTGTCATGTATATATGTACATATGTATATATTTTGAGGCTTCGTGGGCTTTGATCCTCAGTGGGCGAATGCGTGTGGCGGTCGGCTTAAGTCCGGCTCAAGCCCGAATCTTACGATAAAAATGTGCATGGAATTGAAGAAGAAAGTTTGAATGTTTTGATGATTTAAGTGAATAAATGTTATGTGTATATATTGTGTTTGATTGGGTTGTGGGAAGGAGTCACAAAGCGGAGTTGAAGTTGAGGATTGAAGATTAGAAGTGTTTTTAAATGTTTTCGCGAGGTTTTGTAAAATTTAGGAAAATTAAGAAAGAACGGAGAGCTACGGCGATTTTCTGAAAAATCGAGTGTTTGAAAAGAAAGAAAGAAAAAAATTATCACTTAAACTGCATTATTTTCTAAAGATATGTTAAGGATTGTAAAAGGGTTCGCTCCATGGATTTTTATTTGTGGTATTTTGAGAGAAAAGTTTTACATATCCATTGGAGTCTTAGGGAGGTCCCACTGGGTTCATGGTTAATCTGGGCCGGGATCTTCGATAAATATAATATAAAATAATAACACTTAAATTTTACTTTATGAATATAGAATCTTTGAAAGCGAGTTGACGCAATTTCAACCTCACTGTGTGAAGCTTGAAATTGATGCAAAACTTGAGACAAAGTTGCATTATGGTTTTGAGAATTATGTAAGTAATTAATTTGTAGAATATAAAAATGAAATAATATGTAAGAAATATTTCTATAAGTAATTAATTTTTATAATTATTATATAAGAAGCGAATCTCTGATCATGCGACATCTCTAACGAATGATTAAGAGACCTTGCAAAGGACCGCTATAGGGTGAAATCATTTTTAGGTGGTATTATGTTAATGGATATAAGTTCCCACACCAGAGAACGTGGTTGAATAATTGGAGCAATGAATAGTAGAGTTTAAGTAAGGAGTTACAGCCATAGTGTAAAATGAGAGCTAGAATACTATGGTCGGTGTAAGAAATTTTGGAGTTAAGAGTACCACCTTCTACTGATAAAAGAAAGGCGTACTATTCAAGTATTCGCTTGGTTTGATCGATCTTGAATCGTAGTACTGAATGCACCCATGTTTAAACTTGTGTAGATGTCGAAAGTGGAAGAGTATTCAATAAATATGAACCATTTAATCTTGTTGTCTGTTTGCCCAGTGTTTATAATACATACACAGAAATATAAATGATGACGTGACGCAAAGAAATAAGCAGGGACCGTGGGATGAGTCCTGGCGAATATGACGCTGCCGATGATGTACAAGTGCCGGCGTCAACGAATGATACGACCGTTGGGCGACCGATCACTGGCGATGAAAATGGGGCGGCTGTACACATGGATATCCTTGAAATTGAAAAATCTTTGAATTGGCCTTGCAGGTGAAGATGATGAAGACATCGACGTAGAGCAAGAATTTGATGATGATGATGATGAAGATAGTGAGGGAGACCAAGAATTTAATGATGATGATGATGATGACGACGATGAGTAAATAATTATATTCATATTTTGTTGTAATTATTTCAAACGTATATATAGGAATTTACTATTTAATGTTATAATTAATGTAAGACTGTGTAAATATATTTTACTTAAATTTTAAGTATATTCACCATATATTTTTTAAGCTATGAGTGGCATGCAGGCCACTTCGGTGCGTAGGTGAGGATGACCTCACCCCTGCTGCTACTATCTCTCTAGCACGTACCCTACGATCCGCAGTTCTTTCTGCGGCATCATCTACGATCGGCTCAAGTAGACTAATGATTAGAGTTGAAAAAAAAAATAAGTAAAGAATTTTTCTATATAATTTTATCTTATGTATTATTGTGGGTGTTTGTTGTGTGTGTATGACATTGTTGTTTTCAAGTTTGTGTGTGTTTATGACATTGGTATCATTATGATTGGTTTTCCCATTTATTTTTATGTTTAACATTACTTTTTTTTAGGTTGGTTCCTAAAGGTAGCCCTTTATTTCCTCCAAGTCAAGTAGCGTATAGTGTTTAACACTATTTACATGCTTGGAAAAATTTGTGAAAGATAAGAAGCAACTGCGTATAGTGGGAAGCATTTCTCAAGAGATATTAAAGACTTTTATTGGGAGGAGTTTAAGGTTAAAATATCTAGTGTATTTTTGTGTGAATAAAAATAAATTTAATAAGGATTTCATAATTATTAATTTCTATTGTTATATTTGACAAATAAAAATATTCTTATTTCATTATTTATAATTATTTTGTATTGCAGAAGACGTACACTTGGGACCCAATGGATCAAGAGACTATTAAGAGTTGTTAGTGGCAAAATGTTAAAACACAGTACACCAAACATGTCCACATTTGGAGGCATTCTAAGGATGGCAAGCCTGGTTATGTGACCCAAGAAATTTGGGATAATTGGCGATAACATTGGAACAACTGCGAGAGGAATGGAAAGAGAGAACTCATAAACCTAAACAAAATCGTCTAAAGTAGGTAGTGGTCCCTAAATGCTAGGTTTATTAACATCTGTCATGGATCTCGATCTATGGTGGAACATTCTTTAAAAACGGTAAATTATTAAATATTTAGTGCTCTAATTTTTGGTTTTTAGATTATTTTTTTCAATTTAAACTTTTTAAACATGTAATTACTAACTTATTGTACTTGAAGACTGAAGAGTTGCAAAGTCGGCCCAATAGTTAGGAGCTATTCAAGAAAGTGCACATGAAAAAAGATGGAACATTTGTGAGACCCCAGAAAATTCCAATTTTCTGAAAAATGGCAAAATCGTAATTTCGGTAAAAATCCGGAATGTTTCTAGATCTCGGATGACGAAACGGATTTCACCGTTGGAATCGTCTTGCGAAATCTAGCTAAAACGTCGAATTTCGTCGAATTTCGAGACAGTCGGAATTTGCACGTTTTTCGAGGAAATGAGCGTCGGGCAGGACACTTGGCGCATTATGAGTGACACACAGTGTGCCACGTGTCAAGCTCCATTTCAATCAACTTGAGCTCAAGGTGGGACCTACGATGACACATGGCATGATGCCATTGGGTGGAAAAGTCAAAGTGGTTGGTTGAGTGGATAAGAAATCCTCTCAACCAATCATAAGGTGACATGTGGCAAAGTGAGAGACAAAAGGAGAGTTTCTTCTCCATTTTTGGGCAGGAAACTTGCAATGAGTGAGGGAGAGCTCAGTTTGCAAAAATGGTGGATTTTTAGAAAGAGAAGGTGCAACTTCTCTCTAGATTTCCGGGAGATCGGACCGTCGGATTTCTTCGGGCCAAGAACCAAAGTGGTTCTATGCATCAAAGACTACACGTGGGCACCGGTTTTGGGATTTTTCGACAAACTCCGTGATGTAGGGGTTTTATCCTACTTGTTTTACCCTTTGTTTAAGTGTGTTTATGATGCTTGAGTTGATTGAGGCCGTGAGTGGCTGTTTGATGTTCCCGAAAACTTGGGGACGGGTATTTAAGTGTGGACCTCATTTGAGCGGTTTAGTGACAGTCCACCGGTTTATTTGAACAATTGGTGGTATAAATTAAGCTAAATTGTGTTTTGGTGAGTAGGAGAGCCAGGAAATGGATGCGGAATTTAGTTCCATGAAGAACCAGGTTACATGAGTGGGTACGCCCCACGGATAGCCACGTGCTCTGACTGGGACTATAAAAGCAGGTCCGGGTTTGTGAAATGGACGAAAAGAATCCATTGTGTTGGGTGCTTGAAATTGATGAAATGAATGAAGCGATTTGTGTGGAAATGGATGGAGTTGTCATGAACTTCGTGTGGCAGTAACATGATGTCCACAATTATATGAATATAATTGACATGTATGGAAACCATTGGAGATGAAATTGTGATTTACTCAATTATAAGGAATATAATTGTGTGTATAGGCCATTGGAGATGAAATTGTGATTTGCTCAATTATATGGAATATAATTGTGTGTATAGGCCATTGGAGATGCAATTGTGATTTGCTCAATTATATGGAATATAATTGTGTGTATAGGCCATTGGAGATGAAATTATGATTTGCTCAAGTGAGCTAATTTAGGTGTTGGTTGATCCATATTGTTGAATTATGGTGTGAATGGTGAGAATATATACATAAGTGATATATTTGTATAAAAATGATTGAAATGGCATAATGCATTTCATGTGCATCGGGTAACCTAGAACTTAGGTGTGAGTGCATGACACGAGTTTTTCTGAAAAACGAACATGATTGCGAAAGATTTCATGATGATTTTCCGGAGGGAGGCTAGGGTTGGGAGAGGCAGTCCCGACACATCATTTGAGATGAGGACCATGGCTGATGCCGGGAAGTTCTCAAACACATTAAGCCTCGGAGGGTAGTCTCATATTTCTAGGCATTGGGTAGTTTTATTTTCAAGAACAACAAGTTTTGTTTTTTGAAAATGGTATTTTTCTCATACATGAAGCAGGCAAGTTTGAGGAGTCGGTGAGGTTCGAGACATGGGAGCAGACATGTAGACATTAGTAGGATCCGTATTTACTTGAGTGTGTGTTTAAATTGGAGCATTGCATATGCACTTAGGTGGAGAGTAACCCGTTTAAGAGTGATTCCACTCTTTGATAGCTCACCTGTCGAGGAATGTTTTCAGGTACGAGGAGCATTCGAAGAGAAGGCGGCTCATTTTAGAGACCAATTTTGAGAGAAATTTGGGTTGTGGCTTTGATGTTTTTTGGATAATATGTATTAGAATTGTAGATTTTTAATATGTATTTGTATTAAGAGTAATAAAATAATTCTTGGACTATTGGAATATAAGTTGGGTACATGTTTGATGAGTATTGATCACGGGGCCCAAGTGGCCACGTTTTACTGCGGGTATGTGTCTCGTGATACGGGAGCGTATAGATTTCCGCAAGTTGACGGAGGTAATCAACGGACCCCAATTTTTAGAGGGCGTCCATGACATTTGTGGATGCGAGTCAAAGCAAGTAAATGTAGGTTCATCTTTTTATTATTTAGTAATTTTAAAGTTATTTAATAATTGTTAAATCATAAATTTTAATATTAACTTGAACAATTTTTTAATTTAGGATCGCATGGAGGAGTTGGTGTCTTCTGCGTCTCAGCCTTTAGATGATGGTTCACAACCTCCACCAGTTGACATAAACACTCTTTATTTTGAGGCTGTGGGTGGAGAGAAGAGGAGACGTGTATATGGTCTTGGCTCATGGGCTGCATCTATCTATCCTTCCTCATGTCAGAGTACCGGGAGCTCACACTCATCAACATCTGCAGCTCGAGTTAGAGAGATTGTCTGATAAAGGGAGCTCGTAGATAAAGCGAGAGATTGATAGAGCAATTCTTTGAGTTAAGCTAACTTGAAAGATAGCGTTTTCATGAGATGCAATAGCATATGAGGCATTTCATAGAGCAGATGCAATCTAGTCAACAAATTAATGGATCAGGATCTTCTGCACCTTAAGTTTGGTAATGACTTCTTTAATGTTGGATATGTAAAACATAAATGTTTATTATTAGTTATGCTTGATTATTTAACTTTATTTTTTTTATGGATATTGTTTAATGTTTTAGCATATGAAAGACATTTTAATTATTGAATTTTAATTTTCTTCTAATTTTTATTAAAATGTATCAAAATATATTCACAATTAAAAATAACATTTAATTTATAAAAAATTATATCAAATCTATGATAGAGACCAAATAATAGTAGCGGAATAGTGACAAAACGTTAGTGACATATTTTTGTCACTAATCTGTCACAAAATTGTGAAAGATTTCTATCACTAATCCATCACAAAATTATGACATATTTTTGTCACTAATCCGTTACAATTTTGTAATAGATTTCTATCACTAATTCGTCACAATTTTGTGATGGATTTCTATTACTGATCTATCACAATTTTGTGATGGATTTTTTCATTATTTCATCACAATTTTGTGAAGAAAATACTTTTCCATGATGTAAATTTAGTGACCAGTATTTGTCGCCCAAAATTGTGACGATTCGATCTGTCCGTCACAATTTTGTAGCAGTTGTGTATGTGCTACCATCACAAATCCGTCATAAAATTATGACGGAATAGTGACAAAAATCCGTCACAATTTTGTGATAGAAACACCTTTTATTACCATTGAATTTTTTGTGACGAAAACTATTTCCGTCACAATTTTTTGACAAATTTTCGTCACAAAATTTAGTTACGACAAATATTGTGACGACGAAAATTCCGTCACAAATCCATCACTAAACATGATTTGTGACGAAAATTTCCGTCACTATTTTGGTTTTTCCTTGTAGTGTTGTTCCATTTGAGGCTGCTGAGTTTTTGAAGGTTTTGGACTAAACTTTTGCAAGAAAGATTTTAGGCAGTTTTCAAAAATATTTTTAAAAAGTATTAATTAAATTTTGTTTTTAATAACAATATACAATTCATTTTAACAAATAAAATTTTATTTGGTAATTTAAATAAAAAGACTTCTTTTTTTTTATTCTTTCGTGAAAATATAATATGTTTACGTTTAAAGTAAGATTTTCAAATCTTAATTACATTTATGGATTGGGTGTAAAATTATTTTTCAAATCTTAATTGCATTTATAGATTGGGTGGTACCTTTTTAATAACTACCCAAAAATATTTGATAAAAGAGGTGATATTAAAATTATTATAAAATTTTATCAATTTATTATTATTTTTAATTTTGATAATATATAATTGATGTATTTATGATGTCACCGATTTGACCATAGTCCAACCACTGGTTCAACCAAAGAATCATGAATCAATAAATTTTCTAATTCACTCATCGGTTTGGTTTTTAAAACATTTGTGACTCAAACTGATGAACGAGTTCCTTAATCCTCCAAGGAAGAAGTAGAGATTTCTCTCAAAGAGTGATCCTTTCACAAGCATAGTCTTCCCCTGACATGTTCTCATAGTGGGATGAATTCCTTTGTACCTTATTTGGACTATCATTCTTCTCCTAATCACATAAGGATTTATGAGTGTTCTAACTAGTAACCGTTCAAGGTAGAGACAAAAAGTGCATATAGTGTCACACCCCACCCCTACTAGCGGCAGGTGTGCCGGCCACCCCACAGAAACCCCCAGCCGTTACTTCCAACGACTAGAGAATCCTATGAAGCGAAGCCGTGTTGCTTGCTGAAAACCCGTATAAAAATTTTTCTTTTCTAAACTTGTGATTTTATAAAATTTCGGCGGCCTCTTGACAGCGTATAGGACATATCGAAACATATATCTGATTTACACTTTTCAAAATATGGCAACCAGCACACTCTTTCAAAAGAACCTTAGGCTCATCACATTTCACAATACAACTATGTTCATACATATACTTTCAGTATCTAATTAAAGTATTTCCTTATAAGTTATTTAATACAATATCTGAGTCGAGAAAGAAAACTAAAATCTTTCACGTCAGGCGTGCACATTGCACGGAAAATAGTTAAAACGGGAAAATAATGAAATTATGAGTTCGTGAGTGTATCTTTTATACGATGTTTGCTTTTGCGAAAATATCTCAAGGTGTAAAACTATCTTTTTGAGACATTTTCGAAACCTTGCCTTTGCTTTTAAGTTTCTAAAAATTTTCTGCTTGCTTGCTTGTTTTGCATTGCTTTGCTTTTAAAAGTTTCTAAAACTTTTCATGCCCCAACTTTGCTTGTTTACTTTCTTTTCTTTAAAAGTTTATAAAACTTTTCATAAACCTCTTCTTGCCTTGCTTTACTTTGCTTTAAAAGTTTATAAAACTTTTCATAAGCGGGAACTGAGCCTGACAGCTTGCTTTAAAAGTGTATAAAACTTTTCATAAACGCGAGAGCCTAGGCTTCAACCGTTTGCTTTAAAAGTTTATAAAACTTTTCATAAACACGGGAGCCTAGGCTCGATCGTTTTCTTTAAAAGTTTATAAAAATTTTCATAAACACGAGATCCTGGGCTCAACCGCTTGCTTTAAAGTAAACACGGGAGCACGGGCTCGACAGATTTCAACTTTAAAAGTTTCTAAAAACTTTTATAAACACGGGAGCCTGGGCTCAACCGTTTGCTTTAAAAGTTACGAAAACTTTTCACAAACATGGGAGCCTGGGCTCAACCGTTTACTTTAAAAGTTTATAAAACTTTTCACAAACACGGGAGCCTTGGCTTAACGACACTTTAAAGAAACACGGGGCCCTGAAACCGGCCGTTTTCCAGTGGTTGATTTATTGTATAAAAACATGCTTATAAATCATCCAGCCACTTTGGAGGCCTTTCTGCTTCTTTGTGCCACACAGTGAACACGGGGCACGGGCTGCAGTGTCGATAATTTGGACTGGATCCGCATCACAGGTAAGAGAGCTTTGGCTCAATTCTCGATTCCCTTCCATTAAATATGGTGGCCTTGGTTCACCATAATCTAACTAAGCCCGCGCTAACCTATATACTCCTGTACGTGCCACGGTCTCCTTGAAATGCCATGATGCATAGACTAAGTTTGCCAACCAGGCAAATCTAAAATGCATGAAATGATGTCCTAACACCACCGCGCACGTACGGAATACCTCTGATCGGTATGCTTGCTTAAAACTAGAGATTTTCGTTAGGCCTATTTTATAAATTATACTTTTGCTTGCTTGAAACATGGTTTAACAATTCAAAACCATTGTTTGCTTGAAATATGGTTTGATAATTCAAAACCATTGCTTGCTTACTAAAACTCATTGCTTGCTTGCTTTTCAAATATGGTTTAAAATCAAACCATTAAATACCAGTAGTAAACAGTTTATAATATCTGCTAGTATTTGAAAAATAGGTTTAGAACACTCACCTTCCTTTTACAATAATTGAGCACAACTCTAAAATTTATCCCTCTTCCGCTTTTACCCTACACATTCGTGTAGGAACCACACTTTCGTCAAAACCTGACCAGCAATTTGCACACTTTGGCCTCTGATTAAATGTTCAGAAAATATGTGGGCCCCAAATGTCATTCATAGGCATATGGCTAGATTCTAAACTCAATGGATTTTCCATAGAGTCTAAAAACACCCGAAAACATTTCTGAAAATTATGTCCAAACTGTCTGAATAAAATCCTGAAATTTTAACTTGAGCGTCAGAAAGCAGTCCGAAATTTAGCCAATTTGTCAAAATAGTCCCAAAAATTCCTAAACTCAATCCAAAAATTTTGGGACTGAAATTTACGGCCTCTCACGGGCTCTAAGAAAATTTCAAGTCATTGCATATCCTTTAAGCTAGAAATAACACAAGTAGGGAAATTTTCTACCTCTTGAAGTTTGCCGAAACGCTAAGATATTGGTACCTACGCGTAGCTCTCGTCGCGTAGTCAAACTATCTCTTCTTTCAGGCAAAACCTACGAATCGATTTCCGTAAATCGAAATAAGCGAAGGAAAAAAATTAAAATATCTCTCTCCTCTCCGCTCTCTCTCGTCTGTCTCACATTCTCCTACTTTTTGATTTTATCCTCTCTTTTTTTAATTTTTTTCTCTCTTTATTTGTTTTATTTATTTATTTATTATTTTTTTATTTTATTTTTTTCTACTTATCCACCCGAACACGTTTGCTCCATCCTTTTTCATTTTTAATTATTGTGTGTGTTAGATACATAACTTATATTGCCTCATTCGGGTCCGTTTCTATCCGAAAAATTTTATTTCTTTTCAGTTCAATTATTTTAAATGAACTTTAACTCAAGCCATTTTAGACTTAGAAGTTTTTCGTAAAAATCTAGTCCCTAAAATCTGCGGTTATCACCCGAAATTAAGTAAAATGTTACATTGTCTCGGAGTCGACGAAACTTTAAGTCACTAGATTTGCGAGACGAATTGCGGTGCGGTCAGTTTTGATCGTCAGAGATCCCTAGAGAATTTTCTAAGCTTCACTGAACCGTGCAGTAATTTGTGTATTATTATTCTTTTGAAATTCCATAATTTGTACTTTCACCCCTCCACTTTTCTTAATTACAAAAGTGGCACAATGCTTTGAAAACTTTATAATTTCATCCTTAAAAACAACTTTCAAAAATACTACTATGGCACTCAAATAATTAAGGAAGCCCTTGGTGCACATATGCGACCATACGGTTACCCATACCGTACACCCTCTTGGGACGGGGCGTTACATATAGCTTCTAAATAGATGAATCTTTTCTTCTTAATGTCTTCTCCTACCATGGAGCCCAGGAGGTCTATATGGAGCAGTTCCAGTAATCTGGTCGATGTACTTAATTAGGACCTGGTGCATGATAGTAGGGTGTGTTTCGTGCAAAGACTAGTCATCTGATCAGGTCTAGCTTTCAAGTCTAGATACTTTTGGCTATAAGGTCCAATGATGGTGGTGTCACTTCTCCTAGTGTGTTCGGACTATTGAACCAGCAACTCTTGTTTTAGCTATATTTCATGCATACAGGGACTAATGTTGGTTAGTAGATAGCAGTTGTTTGAGGTTCTTTCCCCTTCCATGGTACGACAGTAATTTTGATTATATACTATACACTTGTCTTTTGTGAATCGTAAAAGAAGATCTTCATCACAAAGTTGACTCATACTCATCAAATTTACTGTTAGTCCTTCAATAAGAAGAATATTCTTTAGTTTTGTCTACCCTAGAATTTTAAGGAATCGCTTCCTAGTACTCTTCCTTTTCCATCGTCACCAAAAATCACTTAGTCTTGACTGGACGGTTGAAGGTCAGTTAGGAAACAATTGTTCTATATCATGTGTTGTGCACACTTATTGTTGAAATACCACTCTTCTTTCAACATGTTTCCGGTGGAAGGGGAGACACCAAAACTCTTTGATTGTTCATCCTTGACCATCTTGGTTTTCGTACTAGTTCATATTATCTTTCTTGATTTAGAGACTTTAGTTTGCACAATCTTCAAGATTGCAACTTTTGGCTTGGAACGTGTTACTCTTTTTCCCTATGCTACTGATGTGGAATATCATATTATCATTTGAGGTATTTATTTAGTCCAGACGTACCTAACAATCTGATGAATCTGCTACGAATCGTTCTGTCTTTTGTACGAATCGTTCTATCTTTTGTACGAATCGTTTTATCTTTTGTAGAGTGACTCCTTTTGTTTTGACAATTATCGAGAGAGCTTTAAGATGTATGATCCTTTCTTGATCTTCATGATCTTCTTCGCTTAAGATCTCAGATCGAGCACTTTTCAAATTCTTGTCGCTTTCTTCATTCTTTGGATCCTTGTATCTTGATCCCTCAAGTATTTTCTAGGGGGTGTCCCTTACTTCTTTTGCATATTCTAAAGCGGCAATGAGTCTGAACTTCTTGTCATCCATGCCACATTGAATGGCCTATAGAGTAGTGAAGTTTTTTTAGGTTGTTTTTTTTTTTCTTCCATTATGATTCGGGGCTTGATCATCGTCTCCTTGTTTTCAATTTTGGTTGGGACGGTCCAACTTTGATCGGTGCGAGCTAGGATTAAAAGTCGGGAGGAAAAGGGGGGGGGACTTTAAGGGCTGTTTTGTTTTAGTTTGAAAATTATTTTTTATTCTCAAAAACAAGGAGAACAAGGAAAACATGTTTGATTTCCAGTTTTTTTTTTTTTTTTTTTTAATGAAAAACACAGAAAACACAAAAACAATGTTTTCAAAGAACAACATTGTGGTGTTCTCTGTGCTTTCAAAAACTCTTCTCAAGAATAGTTTTCAAAAATAGAAACCAAATAGGCCTTAAGGCTCCGTTTTTGTTACTATGAAAGTACTAAGGAAAGAAAATAGAGAGAAAAAAGTAGGTTTAAACTTAAATTAATTCGATATGTTTATTCAAACTCATTTTATTTGTTTCTCTCTATTATATAAGGTCTAGCACTACAAGAATTTGACAGTTTACCTACTGAAACAATTTTATAGGTAAAAATAAGAGTTTACTAACTGATTACCTACTAAATCAGTAAAAATTAATTTTCAACTTTTACCTACAGTTTACCTACTAATATTTACCTACTAATATTTTCCTACAAAATGATTCAATTGGTAAATACGGCGCCAAATTTTGGCGGGAGCTATTAGCGACAACTTACCTATAATTTACCTACTAATATTTACCTACAAAACTATTCAATTGGTAAATACACTGCTTATTTTTTATCAAAGATATTAGCGACTATTTACCTACTAATATTTACCTACAAAACTATTCAGTAGGTAAAAATATTTATTCTTATTTATCATTGATTTACCTATCGCGGTCGGACACTATCGATAAGGGAATCCCATGCAATCTAACAATTTCATTCACATAAAGTTCTGTTAGACGATCCATGGAGTAGTCAAGTTGAACAGATAGGAAGTGAGAAAACTTGGTCAATCTGTCCATAATTACCCAAACTGTATCATGTTTCCTTTGGGTGAAGGAAAAACTGGATACAAAATCCATAATAATGTTATCCCACTTCCATTGGGGGATTGGAAGGGGATTCAATAAGCCAGGATGGTGCACTTGGTGTTCGGCCTTTACTAGGCGACACGTGGTTCATAACGTGCTCAGAAATGTCCTTTTTCATCCCTCGCCACCAATAGTACTGTTCATATCCTGATACATCTTATTACCTTTAGGGTGCATAGTGAAAATAGTATTGTAGCTTTCATATAATATCTTCTTTCTCAAATCCATATCACACATAATCTGCTCTTTTACAACAAACCTCCGCTTTCATCTATGGCATAATCAGTCTTGTCTCCAGTACCGACTAACTGCACTATCTCTTGTAACTTGGCATCATATTTCTGAGCATTTACTATCATTTGCTTCCAATCCAGTATAACTCTCAATTGAGCCAACAAGGCTCCATTAAAATCAAATCTCCAGTCATAATCTTTCAAAGTCAAAGCATAAATCATTTTCCTACTTAAGGCATCCGCCACTACATTTGCTTTTCCCAGGTGGTAGTCAATTCTACAATCATAGTCTTTAAACAATTCCAACCACCGACATTGCCTCAAGTTCAAATCTTTTTGAGTTAGCGAATATTTCAGACTCTTATGATCAGTGAAAGTTCTACATTTTTCTCCATATAAATAGTGTTGCCAAATTTTCAAAGCAAACACTACAACTGCTAACTCCAAATCATGAGTGGGACGGTTTTGTTCATGCGGTTTCAACTGTCTGGAAGTATAAGCCACCATTTTTCCATCCTGCATCAATAAGCATCCCAAACCTATCCTTAAAGCATCCCTGTACATAGTAAGTAGGTTGAATCAACACTGGTGCTTCAACCAGTATTTCTTTTAACCTTTCAAAGTTGGATTGGCACTTATTATCCCACTCAAACCTCACCCCTTTTTGGCGTAATCTAATAAGTGAGGATGTTATAACTGAAAATCTGGTACAAATCTCAGGTAATAATAGCCAAACCCAGGCTTCTCGCCTGGATTACATTTGAGGAGGGTTTCCCAATTCATGACTTCACTTCAATTTCACTTTAGGTCGGCTCTAATACCTTAGCAGATACAATACCAGCATAGGAATGTACTTCATCAAATAAAATCACATTTACTTAACTTTACAAACAATTGATTCTCTCTCAGAATTTGCAATACTATCCTTAAATGGTGTTCATGTTTTGTGCATCCTTAGAATACACCAGGATGTCACCATCAATAAATACCTGACAAATTGATCCAAATAGAGGTGGAAAACCTATTCATCAAATCTCAAATGCAATAGGAGCATTAGTCTGACCCAAATGGCATTACTAAAAAGCTCATAGCTGGCCATAACGGGTTACGAAAGGTGTTTTTCGGGACATCAGCCTCTTTTATCTAAGTTGATAATAGCCGATGTATTCTATCTTGAAAGAACACTTGCTCCTTTCAACGATCAAATAAATCCTCTATTCTTGCTTGTGGATACTTATTCTTGTCACTTTATTTATTTACCCATTAATCGATGCACATCCGAAGAGTGCCATCTTTCTTCTTAACAAATAAAATCATCGCACCCCAAGGTGAGACACTAGGTCGAATGAAACATTTATCCAATAGCTCTTGTAGTTGAGTCTTCAACTCTTTCAGTTCAGTTGGAGCCTTACGGTAGGGTGTCATCGAAATAAGAGTCGTTCCCTGTACAACTTCAATAGAGATATCCACTTCTCTTTCAAGTGGTATTCCCAGTAACTCTTTGGGAAACACATCAGGGAACTCCCTAATCACAGGAATATTTTCTAAATTCACTTGCTCTCTTTTGGAGTCAAGAATCAAAGCCAAAAAGGCTTCACAACCTTTTCTTAGAAAACAGCCAGACCATAAATGAAATAACTTTCGGTATTGATTCGGATCGAGATACCTTGTGCATTCGTGCAATTAGGTCATAACATTTAAAGCGAGGACTATTTTCTTATCACAATCAACTATGGCCCGATGTTGGATGCCAATCCATTGTAGACAATACACAAAACAAGGACATCCGCATTAGGCCAACACATTACTTTGTAGGTACATCCTTAATCCAAGACTCTTCCAGAAACGCCTAAACCTAGGCTCTGATACCAACTTTTGTGTTGGTATTAGATCCCATCAAGCCCTAGGCTGTCGTATACCTATGCTCTGATACCAACTCTTGTCACGCCCCCCGACCCCCGCCTAGGAGGACGAAGGGGGTGCGAGGCTATCTTATGACTTTTACCTACTTTTCGGTGTTAGTGGGCTGAAGTCTTATAAGCGAATCAAAATATCATATAAAGAATGCAAAAAATAAAACTACCACTGTAGTAAGTGTTCTGATGTCAATACATACAATCCTGAGTCCCATTTACATATACATATACAAAAACTGTACATTTACATTTACATAATCAGAGCGCAAAACCTACAGGTGATGGACCCCTACAAGTGTGCTAGCCCAGCAGTATGCGGAAGATCGCAGACGTCCTCCTCTGTACCTACACGGATTAAAACCCGTGCTAAGCTTTACGCTTAGTGGGAAACATATGACTTATACATGTACACATGCATTAATACTCTTTAGGTAAGCATATAACGATATGAATATCAGAATTTGCATGAATTCATATAGAAAACTAATACATATACTTGTACTTATAGCAGACTTAAACTTATCCAGATCTCTCGTAGGAGTTACAGAGCTTATACTTGTGCAAAGGTACGGTACCCAGGTACATTAGACGAGCGATGTACGTGCTACTCTTATTCATTTTTCGATTGTCTTATCGTATAACCTAGACCGATAATAAGAAATGAGTAGGACATGACACAATAAGTGCCGAATGTACGATGTGATGCGAGGTGTCGTATCACAAAGCAAGAGTGTGAGCATTGATCGAGGCGTGCGCGCGTAGCAGTGCCGTAGCATTAGCGGAAGTGTCGAAGCGAGTCAAGGCGATGTTGCCCGTAGCGAAGTGCTATGTCATTCCATATCCGGTCTTAGGCAGTCCTACAATTATATGTGTTCAGGAACTTACTATCTTATCATAGGGGCATTAAGTTTTCCCGCATCGAACTCGCCGAGGCGGCGAGGTACAGTCTAATTTTTCCTTTACCTTACAAACATGAATGAACCCTTTCATACAATTATAGGGTCCTCAATAGACAAGTCCTCTGAGCAACGGAAAAACAAAACGAAATCAAACATCGAAATTTACATGTTATAAACAGTAGCTACGCCGCGGCATAGCACTACTACGCTGCGGCATAGACCTTCGCCGCGGTGTAGCACTGCTATGCTGCAGCGTACCCGAAGCTAGCCAAATCCCCCTCTTAGCCACGTCGCGACGTGGACGTGCCACGCCTTGGCTTGGGCCTACGCTGCTGTGTGGGATCCCTACGCCACAACGTAGGACCCCGTAATTTGCCCAGATTTTGCTAATTTCGTCCCTTTGTTCAGAAATCCAACCAAAAACCCAAAATAATCCACAAACATCACCAAAAACAACTCCCAAATGTGTTCTAACCCAACCAAAACCAAACATAGCGATTAAATAGGGTTTTTTTCCAAACTCTAATTCAATCACTTGTAAGTTAGGTTAACTTCCTAACACCCAAACATATATCCATACATCATAAACCAAAAATCCATACTCAAAAAGAGGACTTCATACTCATCTTGTACCAACTAGGATTTTACCAACCCAACTTTCAACAAATCTAGGATTACGATGAATTCCTAACTAAACCCTAGGAATCCATACATATCTCATAGAATCCATACAAATTATACTATTCCATACAAATCCTAGCCATCCATACAAAAATAGTTTCCATACGTTTCCTCTTCTTCTTCTTCTTCTTCTCTTCTTCTTCTTTTCTCCTCTCTTCTTCTTCACGTTTTTCTCTCCCAAAAATGAGAGACCAACTTGGTCTTATCCCCTTTTGGTATAATTTTCCTTTTGAACTGTCTCATACTCATCTTACCCTAACCATTCACAACATATATTATGTGTTTCAATCTTGATCACAATAGTCCACCCTACCATATATCTTGTACAAATTAGGGTTTCCCAGATTTTCGCGATTTGAATTTGATGCAAAAATTCAAATTATACCTACAAAATACCCTAAACACGTTGAAAACAACTAAGGTAAATTTTGGGGTGTTACAGTCTAGATGTTGGTTGGTTTGCATTTCTGTAGTGGTAAATAGTGTGCGTGTATCTTTTTAATTCTTGATAGATTCTTGGTTTTCAAATGACCATACATTGAAATTACATACCTTGCACTACTCTTTTCATCTAGAGATTTTTTTTTTCTCAGCAGTCTTAATCCCTCTGTAGGTTTAGCATTTACGATTTTTTATTTTTTAGATTCTTAACCATTTGTTCTTATTTAGAACCTTTATGGGGAAAAGGGAAAAGTTTTGTTGAATCTCCTCATGGTTATGTTTAGCTGCCCAGAAAACATTGGAAGGTATGTTGTTAAATTAATTTACCAATAATATTCTCCAAATTCCCTAGTTCTTTTTTTTTTTTTTTGTCTTTTTTTCCTATTAAATATTTATTTTAAATATATATTTACATGTATAATATATTTAATATTTAATATGATTAGAAAATATTATTAATTTAAAATACAAAAAATTGTAAAATATTATATATTCACTCAAAAAAAAAGTAAAATATTTTATATATATATAGCCTTACGTGTTGGTCACCCCCCAATTCCCAAACTTAACTCACCAACCCAATGGAACCCTAATTCAGTTGCGCCGCAAGCCTATAGCCCTTGCTGCCAACCATCCTTGATGGGTGGGCTCAACAACCCTTTCGGCTGATCTCTTGATCTCTTTCGACCGTTTCCGACTTGTTTTGGACACCCTCGCATCGATCCTCCACGACGACGATGATCCGCTTGTTAGGTCAAATTCAAGCGAGATTGTAAAACCTGAGAAAATAATAATAATAATAAAATTAAATAGAATAAATTAAATAAAGTTCATACGAAATAATTTGAACTTAAACCGGGAAGAAATCAAGTCGTTTCAAGGGTAAAACGAACCAAAACGGAATTAAGTAAGTGATAGACATGTGGCACAGTGTGAGCCACACCTTTAGGACTATAAATAGTCCTAAGGGGATAAAACTTGGGGAGGAAGAAAAGAAATCAAATTTTTCTGCAAGTGTTGTGATGAAGAGAGAGGAGAAGAAGAAAGAATTCTAAGACCTTCCACTCGGATCACGGAGATCAGTGGTCGAGAATCCGTCGGATATTAAGAATTAAGGGTTAAATCTGCGGCGAGGGCTTTGCATACATACTAAAAAGGAGGGATTTCACCGAAGGTCCAAAAGAGGGAATTTTGGGGAAATCAAGGGTTGCAGGTTAGGAGACCTTCACAAGCCTCCAACGGTTCTTGTACGCTCCAAGAGGTTGGGATTCTTCCTACTTTGGTTTATTTTCCACCTGAGAGCTGTCTAACCGTGTGGGACGAGTTGGTCGTGTAGGGGTAAGATAGTTGTGTCTCCATAAGGCCTTACGCTCTTGCTCCCAGTGCGCTAGCTGGCATACGGCCTGCTAGCCTCACTCCTGGCCTCCTGGCCTTCTAGTCTTCTGTATACGGTCATCTAGTCGTGCGGCCGTCCTAATGGAGTCGGGCCGTCTGGTCGTGTTGGGATTGATGTGTGCCACTGTTAATTGTACAATGCGACCAAATTTTAAGGTCGGAATGATGGGTACATTTTCAAGGAGTTGTTGCTTAGCTTGGTGATATCATGATTGTGTGCTATTGTATTGAATGTTAATATATGTGTGCTATTATATTAACACTGAATAAATGATGTTTGGAAAGTATAAGCATGTGTTACAATTGTCCAAGATGCAGGATGTATGCATGAATTAAATTGTCCATATAGCATTCATCATATATGCAACATGACATAACTTGCAATGGCATAATGTTGCCTATAGGTTCAATTAACATTAGCAGTAGGCCTAAATCACATTTTGATCCTACAAGTCATAAGTGGCCTCTAGCAAGACATTATGACTACCCAAGTTAAATGAAAAGCTCATGATCAGAGACAACCTTAATATAGCTAATGACATAATCCTTTTGTCTCATGATATCTTGATAGAATATAAGGCATGGACAAGTCAGCCTTATATCGTTCTATCTTTGATTACACGAAAACCCTGATTAGGCGACTAAACAAATGATTGATCTCCATCAATTCATTTGAGCACGACATGTTTCTCGGTCTCGGTGTCGGGGACCCGGAGATGCTCTAGCATAATAGATGGAATTCCATTTTAATCGCTCATATCTCACTTTACATAATTCTTATTATGTTCAAGTATAACCTTTATAATCATCCAGATTAAAGACAACGTTTGATTATATCAAAACCTGATATTCCTTATATTTGAGAACTATAGCGATCTCTCGAGGTCAAAGGATTTAATGACACAACTATTAGAGATTAACATGACTTTTGATCCATGTATTAATCTCTCAAGATGGATCTGTCCAATATTTGTTCTCAACAAATAGATATAAATTTGATTTGTATCTCATACACATATTCATCCCATGAATATCAATGTATTATCTTAATCTTAATTCATTGTTATTCCCACATAACAATAACCGATTAGAAATTTAGAATAATTAATAATATTATTCAAGGACATTATATATAATAAACATACAAATCATCATAATAATTAATTCTCATAAATAGTAAAATACCATGTCCATACGATAGGCACAAAGCACTATTACTAACAAATCCCGCTACGCTAGGCCCATTCATCAATGTATCTAATACCTGAACCTAGCGCATGGCGATCATAACTGCTTGTGAAAGTAGAAGCTAGTCAATGGATCCAGCAACATTGTATGCAATTTGAGACTCTGCATATCTTAACGTCACCTCTCGATGATTTCGAATGAGATGATAACGCTAGAATGTGTTTGGATCGATGTGATCTAGAGTTCAGCTAGCGTACCCAATAGCACCATTATTGTCACAATAAACATCCAACGAGTTTGTAATGCTAGGAACCACTTCAAGGTCGATAATGAACTGTAGTCAAAGCTGCTTCGCTGCCATCGGATGTTGCAATGTATTCGGCTTCAGTCGTAGAATCAGCAACAATGCTTTGCTTTGAACTTTTCGGCCGCGCACCACCATTCAAACAAAACACATATCCGTTGCGTCGAAAATCATCTTTGCCGGATTAGGCGTGCTTTGTGGAACCATTTACAACGAGATCATCTTCAATCCGCCATACACGAGAACATATCTTTAGACCTTCTCGGATACTTAAGAATGTTCTTGACGGCGCAATCGATGACTCTCATAGAGGATCGGTAGTATCTACTCGTTATGCTTAAATCATAAGATACATCTGGTCTAGTGCACAACATGGCATACATGATAGATCCTATTGCTGAGGCATAAGGAATCTTACTCATCCGCTCTGCGCTCATCTTTTGTGTTAGGACCTTTGGATTTGCTAAGAGTAATACCGTGAGACATGGGCAAGTATCCTCTCTTGGAATCTTGCATCTTTTAGGCAGTTTCGATGCTTGTCTATGTAAGTACTTTGACTTAGACCAATCGACCTCTTAGATCTATCTCTAGATGTTTTATCCTAGGATATAGACGGCCGCCTAAGTCTTTCATTGAAACACTTCCCTAACGGGGCTTGAGTTACGCAAGGTAGGGATATCATTCCCAATGAGTAAAATGTCATCAACATATAAGACCAAAAATACATAATTGCACGATAGGCCTAGAGCATTATTACTAACACATAATTGCATTGCATCTGCACGGGGACATAGCATTAAATGGGTGTGAGTGCATGGTTGATAAATCAACACTGCGTTTGGTGTTGATTGGGTGGGCTCGGTTAAATGGGACAACGTCCAACAGAGTTGCATGGTTTATTGAAATGGTAAAGAAAATATGTGCCAAGTATCAGCAAATTAGGATAGATCCCCCCATTGGGTGAAAAACCGGCCAATTATGGTCAGACATAGTCCCCAGCGATGAAAGGTCGTAAAAGTTTCTAGGTTTGCAAAGCCTGCGGTGTGACACCAAAAATCTACTACCCACACAAAGGCGCATGATTTTGAATATAAAATGGGTTTTAGATATAAAATTATCATTGTGATGTATCATACAAAAAGCTTTTGGTTTATAAACAAATGAAGTTTGTTTTGAAAAATGATCATTGAATGTCATCCAGAATGACTGTTTTATCACACATGGGCTTAGGCGTTGTGTGAGGGAGTCGGTGAGGACTTGGGCGCATGGTACATGATGAGTCGCATCTCATTTCATGGCATGACATGTAGGATTTCATATAGAATTGGCATGTTCTAGTTGGAATGTGATTGTGAAATGTTGAGTGAACATTGCATGTGCACTTAGGTGGGGAGTAGCCTCTGTAGGAGTTTACTCTACTAGGCATTGCTCACCCCGTCGTAGGACCCCTTCCCGGGTCTGGGGTCGACAAATTGAGCAGAAATGGAGTGAAGTGTGATTGTGAAGTTGTCTGTGACCTTGATCAAACATAAAAAGTATTTTTGTATAAAATAATTATGTGAGATTCTTTTGGACTATTGCTAATATAGTCGAGTAATGTAAATTATGGTAAGAGGGTGTGTCAGCTCTTACTATTGTATTTAAATATCCACATTTATCATGACCTTTTTTTTGCCCTTTGGGGGAGGTGGTGTTAATGAATGAATGGGTCAGTAAAGGCGTATTCAGGTGGTCTTTGACCAACTCGGTGTCCATGAGTAGTTAATTGCCGGTCAGTACCAAGACTTAAGATACACAAGACCTAAGATATAAATTCGCAGATTGGCTGGCTAGTCAGCGAAACCCTAAATGAATGTAGGCGCGTGGTCAGTGCTGATTTCTAAGATTTGATTCTGCTTCTCTATATTCAGTCTTATAAGAGGTTGCCTCCTAGGACGCATGAGGTTTCAGTAGTGGTCGCGAACATCTAGCGGTCAATGTTGGCTTTTGATGGGTATTTTGTCAGCCTTTCCACCGCTCTATGTGATTCTTTCTTTTTCTATTCTTCTTTTGGTTTTGAGTTAGTTGTGATTTCGGTGAAATGGGTTTTGGGAAATGCAAAAGGGCTCGCTTAATTGATTGCTTGACTTGTTTGTTTATTGATAAATTTGAATGGTTGTTTTCGTCAAGGAGGTAGGTTGGATGGAATCAATGAGTTTTGAGATGGCTTTTAGTATTTGAAATAGTATGTTAAGGTTTATTGTTTTCATAATTTGTTGGTTGACCATAAAAAGTTTATTAGGTTTTGGTTAATTTCACAACTGAATTGGAGTAGTATTTGGGTTTGTCAAATAGGGTGTGTTTTCAAATAGGGATGAATATTTGAATATGCAGATTGTTGTACTAGAGGAGCAATGATGAACCAGAACCATGTGATGACCAAAGTGCAGCAGAACCAACCTTAAAGACCAATGGTTTTGATGAAAACTCCGACATTAACGATGTGCCAATGGAAGAAAATCAGGTTCCATTTCGTAATTAAAGATCTTTTATACTTCTTAACCCTTTCTATTGCCATGTAAAATTGTGATGCATACCCAACTGTGCGTTCACAAATGAATTTGACCAACTTATAATGCAGGTTAAATTTCTATCTATTGAATGGGGATTCAGGAAACCTCTATATAAAATCATTTTTCAAAACTCTTTTATTGTCAGTTTGCCAATCTGCCATGTTTCTATCATAAAATTTTGATTTGACTTAGTTTTAATGCTTTTGAAAATTTTCCAATAATTGTATAGTATTTTAGACTTTTTAAACCCGATCTTAGAACTTTATTTTAGTCAAAAGAGACTTCTTAAATGTAAGATACAGATCAGTGTTTCAGTAAGTCTTGTTTTCAACCAATTCAAGTTACTAAAAATGTTTTTTTTTTTTTAAATAAATTATCCGATGACTTTGGAATTTCTCTTTGATTTTTTTCCGTGACTCTAGATATCTTGAGGTTGAATTTTGATGCTAACAATATTGAGATAAAATGCATGAAGCATGAAATATTATTTTTTGAATTTACACCAACAGTAAGGAATGGATTCTGGACAGAAAGATGCAGTCATTGAATTATAACTTGCTGTTAAGGGTTTTGCTCCTATTTTTATTTTTGTTGTAAATAGATACTTCAAATAACCTATATGACTTTTCATGTCACTTTAGGAAACTTTTCATGTCATTTTATTTTCCATGTTTTGATGGTTGTTGTTTATTCTTTGTTGCCTTTGTTCACTTGCTAACTTGCAATTTCATTTCCACATTGACAGCTAGGTGGGACATGAATTTGGACATACCAGTGACATCTCATATTAAAGATCTTGCTTGCGCACTACATAAATGTCTTGAGGTAAAAATGTAGTTTCAACTATTTTCACAATTAATTTTGCTGAATCTTTAAAGATCAAACCAAGACATCTTTGATATCTCTAAGAAACAGTTTTGCTAATGACTAATAAAACAAAATGTGTTTTGGGGATTTTCCACTATCTGCTCAACTTGTTCAATAGAAGCCTTCTTTTGTGGGTTTATTTCCTCTCTTTCTTTCCACTTAGGACTAAAATGAGTGGATATTGATGGACTAAAAAGTAACATTAGTTTAGTTTAGTGGATATAGAGCTCCATGTTTGAACTTGTATCTTGTTCTCTTTTTCTTTTTTTCCGAATAAACTCATTTTCTAGTTTATTAGTTTAATGGATTCCTTGTTCTTTGTTTCCTTTTTGTGTTGGTATGTTAGGAATGAACTTGGGGATATCATGCTGATGAGTCAAAAACTCATTGATTTTTAATCCATTTTTCTGACCCGTGTTACAATATAATTGCTTATTATTATGCAAAAATATGGAGACCTTACCAAATTTATGTTTTACAGATTTTTACAGAAGAATTGACAATTCCAACAAGAAAAAGATATATAGTCGAGGCGGTAGGTCGCGGCGGACTTGTGAGATCACGACGAGGGTTCCTCGGATCAACTTAGCTAATAAGTCACGACTTGGTGGCATGTTCTTTGCAAATCACGTTGGAGCAAAAGGCCTCGGTCATGACGGAGACTCAGTGCAACAAGAAGAAAGGATTCTAAACTAAACGAAAACGTGCGACAAAGAAAAGTTCTTTGAGGCAGAGAAAGAGTTTCAAAAGAAAGATCCATCGCGACAAAAGAAAACTGACTCTGAGTCGCGGATAGTGATATCACGATGAGGAATGGTTGCTTAATGAGCCGACAAGGTCTCCACGGAATTCTTTGATGCGACAATTACAAGCGAAGACACCGGTTGAGTCGCGACATGAAAATAGGTTGAAACGATTAAAAACATGTTACAAGCCCATGTTTGAGCAAGCGTGACAAAATGCGAGTGAGAAGGGCTGTTAACGGTCGGTCGCGACATATCTTTTAGAGTCGCAACCGGAAACAAAGATTTAATACCACGACCATTGTTATGCTTGAGAAAATGAGGTGCGACAAAAGTGACAAGTAAGAACATATAATTGGGTCGCGACCTACCTTTTATGTCGTGACAGAAATTTCATCAAGAAAAGGAATGGCCTGGTCGCGACTTAATTTGTATGTCACGACAAGGAATCCAACAGATCAGAAGTTTTGAGTCGCAACTTGAATGAAGGCAGAAAACAAGCAAATGATGTCGCAACATAAAAAGGAAGTTGTGACCAGGAATCAAAGTGGCTGGCAACAGAAATTGTGTCACGACATGAAAACTAGGTCGCGACCTGAAGCTTCGATACAAGGAAGAACTGACCATGTGGCGACATGGAATTAAGGTCAGCGACCTGGAAATGCGGAGACGAAAAAGTTATCGCAAACAAGAATCATAACTAATGGCAATTGAACTTAGTCACAAACCTGACAATTCAAGTGTCGCGACTAAAAATGATTCTAGAAAAATGCTAAGTAAAGAAACGACAAGGATTTTCAAGTTGCGACACACACACGGAAGAAAGCAAAAGAGATGAAGCCAAAAGGTTAGTCATGTGAAAAGAAATTCATGTAGACAAAGATTCGAGAGAAAGAAGAAACTCACAAAGCGAAAACTCAATAGCCATGGCGAAACTTAGTGCAATAAGAATCAATGGGATGAAAGCGACAACTTAAGTGACGAGAAATTTGGTCGCGACAACTAAATGAAGGCGCAAAGAGCAGGTGTTGTGACGAGAAGAGCCGTAAATTAGCGACTTCACATAGCCAAAAACAAAACAAAGAAGGGTGCGACAAGTAATTGAAGTCACGACAGACTTAGCAAGTTCATAACTACAACTCAGTCGCGACAAGCTTCTTTAGTGTGACTTTGAGCAAGTGAGTTGGGCCATGGGTTGAAAATGAAATTCGCGAAGCTTTTCGAATCAGACACAATTTTGGGAAGTGTATAAATAGTCGACCTTGCGTCAAGAGAAAGCAGCTCTTTCGGAACCCAGATCCTTGGGGGATTGAAGAAGACTCACTTGTATATTTTTAGATTAGATTAGTTAGAATTGTTTTGATATTTTTTGTTTTAGATCGAACGACAATCTATTTTGAATTTGTGAAATGGATCAGAATTGTTCAATCTCTTTCCAATGCTACTTGGAATTAATGAAGTAGACAATTTTTGGGTCGTTTCTTTCAATTTATTTCGATTACGAGTGGGCGTTCAGCGGTGTCTCATTATGGATTGTGATTGATGTTGAAGCCCTTGACTTCCCTTTGGATGGATATCATTATTAGTTATAGTCCTTTCTTCATAAATTAGAAAAAATTTCCTGGATTTGGGATTTATTTGATTGATGTTGTTCTTGAATTGAATTGTTCCTAATAGTAGTATTGAATACCCTTTCAAGGACTGTGTCCTGCTCAATTTCTAGGAGGCCCTCTGAGTGACACAAAGATGGAGATTTTTGAGAGCTTGGAACATTCAATTTGTGGGTATTTTAGACTACTATTGAAGAACTAAAGAGCTCTGAGTGTTCACTTTGATAAATTTCCAATTCACTCATAGTTGAAGTTGAAGGGGATTATTTATCAATTTAAATAATCAAAGATTTCTGCTTAATGATGGAAAGATCTTGATCTGTGTTAGAGTGAGATCTAATCAAAGGGAGAAAAATCCGCCGGATCTAAGGAAGGAATTCGTAACCATTTTGTAGAGGTTTCTGACCAATACTGTCTTCCAGAGACGAAATCTGTGATCTTAAGAAATGGTATGAAGAATTGAAAAAGAAAAATACTAAATCTTATAAAGTGTTAAGACACAAATGCTTGATTAGATCCGGTGATGGAAATAAAATCAAACGGCGAGATTAGGTTTTAAAATTTTTTTGAGAAAATCTTATTTTCGCGGGAACCATCTGAAACCACATGAAGTAATATCAAAGGTGAAGAATCGGATCTATCACATTATTGTTATAGGAAGTTGTTGGCTAGTAGGGTTAAAAACAACTCCACTGCACCAAGGTCTTCAATTACCTTCCTCCTTCCTTGAGGTGTGTGGGCACCCACGCGATTCGGATCTTTGGAGCAGTACACTCTAGTTTTTACTAGATCTGCCTTTAACGTACTCAACACATGAGACAAGGATCTCTAAGGGGAAGAGACTCTCTGAGGAGACTGGGGTATGGAAAAAACCTCCTTTTTTTTTCTTCTCTTCTTCTTTTCATTGGGGCAAGGGTTTCTTGTTATAATCAACCTAATTGCATAAATATCAACCAATTTGGATATTTTCAAATTTACCCATACGGTCTTGAGATAATATGAAATAGTCGTGCGATTACTCATAATATACGCGTCAGTATTAATTTGTAAGCAGTCCTACTTATTACTTTTAATCTATAAGCGTCAATATTAATTTGTAGTCCTAATTAATACTCTTAATCTATAGCATCAGTAATTTGTAACAGTCCTAATTAATATGTACAAGCCTTGATCATAGAGTGTAATTTATTCCAAATCATGAATCGTTCATTGTAGTAAAATAGGAGGTGGAATTGGGACCCGTGGACACATGTTTCATGCTCGATAAATTCAATAATTAATTAAGCTCTTTAATCAGTATTTTAATTTATTAATTTGAGTTATTCCATAGAAACTTGAAATTGAACTCTTTGTCCTTCGTGCTCGATTTTACTCGGAGATTGGTGTCCATTGATTTAATCATTACATGCGGTTCTATCCTCCAAGAAGTGGTTCATAGCTAGAGAGTCAGTGATGCCGTTTTGCCTCCCAATTATATCTTGATCATAAGTTCATTAATCCATTAGTGAGCAGTTAATTTATAAACTGTTATAAATTAGAGCGCTCAAAGCTGTTCGATTCCAAAACAAACACTTAGGGAACGTCCCGGCTTCCATAGGAAGGGTTGGATTCCATGTCCATGATTCACATTCAGTGCATACATCGATGGGCCTCGAAGACACAAGTATTGGGCCATTCCATAACGACTTTAACCCGGCGACTCAAGGCCAGTTGACATAAGCGAGTGCATGACTACTCGGGTTGAGGCCCGATGCATATGATCATCTGCGTTTTGTTTGAATTCTTGAGACAAGCGGTATTTAAAGAATTCGAAACTGGCAGCCTTGAGGTCACATCTAAAATAATCTTATTATATGGAGCCTCCACTTTAATGTCGCCACATTAGTGACCCCGGGATTAAGGTCACTTCATTCTGGAAGCTGATGGCAGAGACCTTGATATTTAATTTGAAGATCCCCGAACTTCCGAATTAATTTATTCGCAGACGATTTGATTTATAATCCATAACCTCGATCCTATCGTGTATAAGCTGTGCAACCTGCGAGGTTATGGTTACATTAATAAATCTGGGATTTTAAACGTTTCATTCATACGTATGCCGCAAATTAGCTAAATGTAATAAATACTACACTTTTATTAATTTCATAAAACATAAATACAAATTCATGCTTTGCAGGGCACTATCCCTAACAATCTCCCACTTGCTCTAAAGCATGTGAGACATGTCTTTTGAACCATCCGGATAGAGTGACCCTCAAGCGATTTTCTGGTAGTGGCAGTGAGTAGTCCTTAAGGTTGTCTTGCGTGCTATCTTCATAACAGCCACGTCACTTGTTTGCACGATGCTCTCCCTAAACATATAGTAAAGAAGCTTCACTCTGCATATGTTTCCCTCTCTTGTGACTCCTTGGTTTCTTTGGAGTTTGCCACATTTACTTGTTGTCCTGATAAATGCTATGGGTTTATCCATATTTAGACGACCTTCGAATCTATAAAGAACTTCTTGAGCGGGCTAGCTATTTGGCCTTCCACAGTAGCTATATGTTAGCTTCCATGGTAGAGAATCTGCGTCTTTGGATTGTTTGACACTTCTCCCTTACCCGCGGCTCCTGCCACGGGTGAATGCGACCAGGACGTCGACTTTCGATTGTCCTTGTACGGCGTGAAGTCGAGTCGATTATATCTATGGGATTCAGTCGACTGAGTAAATCAACATATAGTTCTCGTTCTCCTAAGGTGCCCGAGAATGTGCTTTCTGCGCCAATCGGTCATGTGAGGTTGGATTAGTAACGGTGACAATTCCTATCGCATAAGCCGGATAATGCGGTCTTGTACACGGCATGGCATACATGGGGCTGCCTTTGGCGGGGTGTAAGGAACGTCTCATGTCCTCTTCACTTCACGAGGTGTCGTAGGACCTTTTATCATAGAGAGGACAATTCCATGTCGGTCGGGTAGTTGACCCTTCTTGGAATCTTGCCCGAGAAAATCGAGCCGACACCTTATCAATATAAGATGCTTGAGACAGTGCCAAGAGTCTGTTCTTGCGATCCCTTATGATTTGGATCCCGAGTACGCCTTTACGGCTTGTCCAGTCTTTCATTTGGAAACTTTGACTAGCCCGTTTCTTTCGTCAGACAGCCGATCCTATATCATTTTCCCAATGAGTGGGGATATCATCTACGTCACGACACCAAAAAAGACTTCACTGGTTTCCTTGATGTATGGGCACACAAGGTTCATCAACATTTTGCTTTGGCGAAGGAGGTTTTGATCTTCTCCTCAAACCTTAGGTTCGAGACGGAAGCTTGCTTAGAAGCCGCAAATGGACCTAAGCGGCTTCTGAGACTTTGCAACTCTTGGCCTTCAATGAAACCCCTCTGGTTTGCATCATATAAATGCTTTCATGCAAGATAACCATTTCAAAAAGTTGTCTTGACATCCATTTCTGCCATATCTCGTAATAGTACTCAACATGAGACAAGGGATCTCTAGGGAAGAGACTCTCTAGGAGACTAGGGTATCGGAAAAAACCTCATACTTTTTTTCTTCTCTTCTTTTCATTGGGCAAGGTTTTCTTATTTATAATCAACCTAATTGCACTTAATATCCGGCCCAATTTGGATATTTTCAGAATTTACCCAATACGGTCTTGATTAATATGAAGCAGTCGTCTTGATTACTCTGTCTGTAACTGTCGATATTAATTTAGCTTGATCCTACTTATTACTTTTAATCTATAAGCATCGATATTAATTTATGCCGGTCCTAATTAATACTACTTATCTATAAGCGTCGATATTAATTTATAGCAGTCTAATTAATAATATTACAAACGCCTTGATCATAGAGTGTAATTTATTCCCGAATCATAGAATTGTTCATTGTAGTAAAATAGGAGGTGGAATTAGGACCCATGGACTGTAATTTCAAGCTCGATAAATTCAATAATTAATTAAACTCTTTTAATCAATCATTTTAATTTATTAATTTAGAGTTATTCCACTAAGAAAAATTGAACTCTTGTCCTTCGATGCTCGATTTTACTCGGAAATTCGAGTGTCCATTATTTAATCATTACATGCGGTTCTATCCTCAGAAGTGGTTCATAACTAAATTGGGTGAAATTACCGTTTACCTCTAATTATATCTTGGTCCATGGAGGAGAAGAGTTTCTGTTAATCCATTAGTGAGCAGTTAATTTATAAACACATTTATAAGTGCCGAGCAAAAAAAACTCAAAAGCTGGCCCGGGAGTTCCAGAAAACCGACATAAGGGAACCAGCCCCATCCCGACTTCCCATGGGAAGGGTTCCATACTTAGTTCACATTGTTGCACGCCATTAATGGGCCTCAGAGACACAAGTATTGGGCCTTTGCAAATTCCGCAGAGCTTTAACCCCGCGACTAAAGGCCCGGGTTGATAAGCGGTCGTGACTGCTCGGGATTGAGGTACGATGCGCATACTGATCATCTGGCGTATTGTTTGAATTCTTGAGACAAGCGGTATTTAAAAGAATTCAGCGCGCCTTGGTCATAATCTTTAAATAATCTTATTATATATGGAGCCTCCCTTTAATGTCGCCACATTGACCGGGATTAAAGGTCACTTCATTCTCAATGATAGCGGACCGTAGATATGTTAATTTGAAGATCCCGAGCTTCAATTAATTTATTACGAGCAAATTTGATTTATAATCCATAACCTCGATCCTCTCGTGTATAGCGCATTGCCCTGCGAGGTTATGGGTACATTAATAAATCTGGGATTTTAAACGTTTCATTCGCCGTATGCACAAGAATTACTAGCTAAATGTAAGCCATCATTACTTTATTAATTTCATAAACATAATACAAATTCATGCTTTACGGGGGTACTATACTAACATCCATGTCTTTGAAAGCGAGGACCTCTAATTAGTGAATTATGGAAATCAAGGCGCATTATTAAGCAGAAAATATTTGACAAATCCAGATCCAAAATCGAGTTAGAAAATCGATGGATTATAATGCAAAATTGGTGTTCACAATAGTTCCTTGGCGGTGTTCACTTCTCCTGAGAGAACTAATTGATCCGGTTTGCAGTTTATTTTATTTGTTTTATTTTGAATTTTATCCTTAATATAGAAGTATAATATGGGATGATCTTGTTTTTCAAATACTAGTTTTCAAACCATTACAAGGAGGTGCAAATAGTGTGGATCTTGAGTAGTTATGGTAGTTGATTTCTAAATTCTATGATCAATCCACGAGGAATGATATCACGGACTTACATCGATTTTACTACTTGTATGACATATGCACTTACAATGTCTTAGACTAAACTCATTTTATAATTTCAAGAACATCAGACCATTTTCTAATTTTTAAACAACTAGCTCCAATTTTGGTACCACTATAGGGGAATTGTAAGGCACCAGTAGAGGAATAAAAATTGAAGGGTCTAATCCCATCATTAACAGAGACAAAAAGGTTTTCTCTTGCGGATTGCTTGGGTGGATTGAAAAGTTTGACTAAATCAATATTCGACAAAGAAATGCTGAATTTGGACATTTTCTTTATTTTATAAAAGTGCAACAGTTTTTACGGTAGCTACATAAACTCTTGATCTTTTAAACTTAAAGGATATATGATTTTAATACCCAGCTGTTTTCCAATTAATCTCAATATGTTTTTCCATTTAAGAAGTTATTTCATGCCTGAGAAGCCAAAATCATATCTATTTCTCTTAGATACTAGTTAAAGGAAGAACATTAGGAGACAGGAAGGTCAAAAGTGCGAAAGCGACAATTATAGAGATGAAGAATGGGTCAACCGGTTGAGCGAGAAACAGGTATTAAGAAGGCCTCGCGTTGCGGAGTACGTGGGTTCACGGAACCAGTTATCGAAAAATATTCGACGGTTAAAGCGACACGCTATGAGGCTAACAGGTTTTGGTAGGCAACGCGATCACCATGGTGCAGCGAGGGTCATTTACGAGGCCATCTGAATGAGCACGTAGAGGCGAGATTCACTCGGGATGGCAACCTGATTAAACTAAGCGATGTGAGACGAGGTGATCAAAGGCCCACATCTCTTTCCCTTTCATAGGAATGTGCGACAACATGGTATGAATCATTACCATATGGTTTAGTTAATACATGGAAGAAGTGGTGGGCTTTACTTGCGATTTTCCCCGTCCCTCGCATACGAAGAAGAGGAGATCATTGTGTTCAAACGGGGAGGATAAAAGCATATCTTGCTGGGAAGGTCTGGTTGGCTGTTGAAGTGCCTTATGCATGGCATAGACTTGAATACCCAAATGGATGTTATCTACCACTCCACGAATGATACCTCTGAGGTATCGCCGTCTGCGGCTGTTGTGGGGCATTTAAGCGAAGAAATCTTTGAAAAGCGAGCGGAGTTGATAAAGACTTGGCTAAATACGACATGAAGGCTCCATGCGAGATCTTCGGTGAACAACGTGAACAAAGTGGGCTCATTGAGCTCGATAAAATAGTATTCGTGGCCCCCCTGACCGACACCGAAGGGTGTGGCGAAAGTGTCGCGCCCAGCAGGACTCTTTAACGGCTTTTCTTTACCGGTGACGCGTATATGTTTCTCATTCATATGCACAATTTACGTAACCAACAAAATCTTTTACATACTTGCACATTATATACCTACCACCATAAGTGGCGTTCAAGTATATTCTATACACATATACTTGAGTCCACTTTTCGCATCCTTATTACAATTTCCAACTATTACAAAACTACGCCACACGTCGATGAAATCGAAATTGCGGACGGTGCGGTGACACCTATCTACGAGATGGCACTTGTCTTTCAGCGATACGGGATGTCATGTCCTCCTTTTCTCTTACGTACCTACGGATTTTAAAACTACGTGCTAAGCTTTATACTTAGTGGGAAAACATATATGGCAATAACATTGATTGTCATGAGAAGCTTAATCGAATACATTCTTATACTCTCTGAGATCATATACTTATGACTTCTAACACTTATCATCTTGTCTCTAATGCAACAATGGATTCAAAACATGTGCATATATCATATCATTCCTTATCATCACATATACTTTCCTATTTCTTGTCATTTGCTTATCTTAGTATATGATCTATTTCATATTATTTCTTGTATCATGTTAACGAGTTTCTACTCTTTCATGGTCATTTCCTTTCATGTTCGTATACTGTGCATGTATCATATACTTTCATATCGTACTTTCATATAACACATCTTATATTGTCTAATACTTTTATCTACATTCTTATACTTTTTCATATACGGTACTTTGTATGCTTTCATCTACATCTTTTCACATTTTACAGTCCTTTTCATCTTTTCCAGTTCTATGACTATTACATTCTATGTACTATTACATATATCATTTCTTATCATGTACCTATATCATGTCTCCTTTCATGTAAGTGGCTGCATATGCTATACTATTCATTTCTTACATATTGTTTTATCATATCATTTTTCTTATCATGATCTTATGTTATCATATCTTTACATTTGTGTTTCACTAGAGCTACCAAATTGGCATTCACGACCAAATTGAGGAATCTCGTCATGTTTGTCATTCCTATATTTTCATCTTGTACTTTTCATATACTATACTCTATGATTTTTCTCACTCTGCACTTCATTTTCATATTATAAATATATACATTTCGGTAATACGTGAGACTTTATTTCTTGTACTTGTATACTTGTCATATACTTTTACTCTTTCATAAAGTATCTTGTTCATATACTTTTCATGTGCATGCTGTACTGCCTCGCATCATATACAGTTCTTTGTCCTTTTCATATACTTTCATGTACTATGTACTTTTCATATACTGTCATATTTCATATATTGTCATCTTATACTTTACTTCTTGTTCTTGTAACTGTCTATTATCATCTTATAACAGTGTTATGCTTCTCATATCATGTCATATATTCTATCCATTTCATTTGCATATACTTGTCATTTTCTTTTAGGTTTCATGTCTGCAAATACCTTAGAAGCGGATAATGGAAATATAACTATATACTTGTACTATCCTTTGTACGAGCAGTGATCTCTATCTGTATATGCCGAAGGTATCATCCTTTGTACGGCGTGATACTATGCCATGTAATATATGTGACCCCAACCAGTCGTATATACCGAGAAGGTATCATCAACGTACGAGATAGTGACCTATGCATGTGATCCCAAGCGGGATCTATGTCACGCCATTGAAAACGGGGCCTTGATATTTATGGCGTATCTGCGGCTGCTTTTGTGTCCCTATATGCATGCCTATCTATCCCTCTACCCCCGGGTTCTAACTTGAGACAATCCATTTTATTACACATTTTACGCTGCATATCTCATCTACATGAATAACTATTGTTATCATGTGCGATGAGATATACACTACAATATTTATTTCGTGCAGCTAATGCCTTCACATATTTCTTAACCGTATTGTTTTGTTCTCATATTTCTTTACAATACGATATATTCATATCTTTCTATCATTTAGTTTGTAAGCCGTTATCATATATGTAATCTATCATATATATGAATGCATCTATGCACTCTTGTATTCATAGATTCATATATATCGTTATCTATTCATATCCCTTTATATCATTTATGCATCATATCCTTTATGCGTTTTTTATCATGATTTAGCTATTCTGTGTGTGCTACATATTTTCTATCATGTAATGCTTTTACTCATTCATGTTTGCTATCATGTTTCCACTCCCCATTCGTTTATGTATAATGATCATATATTTGTATCTTTGCATTTTCATATATCTTTTAACTGATTCTTTGTAATTCATAATTCTTTACCATACAGCAACTATTTTCCTATCATTTATTTGCATTTCTAGCATGTGTCGTCTAATCATTATACTTCTAATCTGCCTTGCTTCTATCATATATTCATTTCATATATTCCTACTTTGTTCTCGCTATTATTCATCTATTCATATCATATAAATATATTAAATATATATTCTTATTATCTTTGTCTAACTTATATCCTTGTCTGATCTGGCAGTTTACTTGAAATCTAATTAAAAATTTCCAATATTCAGTCACAAAAAAATCTTGGGAAGCCAAATCGCATGGCTTTATTTCGGCTCGAAACAACCTATGCCATTATGCTGGCTTTATTCAATGAGGGAAAATTCATACCTCGTGGAGTTGTGAAACTCAGATTTTGTTGCCGCAGTAGCTTTGCGATGCGTGGAATCAACTGTCTTAGTCGAGAGCCACGGTGCGGTGAGGTGGAGCGGAAGTAGATCTCACTGAAATACCGAAACCATGGATTTTTCGAACTTCTTATGATTTGGAGTGAAATCGTATTTCCGTATATCTTCGCGCGTGTAACCTCGTCGAGTAAATGAACTTTCATTCTTGGCGACGGTCGGACGGAAGATATTCGACTCGTATGTCGAGAAGAGAGAAGCGAAAGAGGCGTAAAAATAAAATAAATCTACTTATTTCGATCTCTACTCTCCACGTCTCCTTATCGTCACGGGATTAATTTTTCTTTTTATTCTTATTTTATTATTATTATTATTGATTATTATTTGGATCCATAGCTCATCTTATTTTCATTTTGGGTCAGGTGCCACTTTGAGAATTTGCATTTTTTCTTTCAGTTCACTTTATTTTAAATGAACAGCCCAGGCATACATGCATTTCACGACTTAGAGATTTTTCGTAAAATGCGATCACTATCGCGGCGACTTATCGCAATCGTAAAATATTAAGAGCGTTCTCGGAAGAGGAATTTGTGAAACTTACGAGTCACTAGGAATTTCGAGGCAATTCAACGGTGCGATCCCGGTTTAGGTCATGGATAAAAGAATTTTCTAGGCTTCACTGAGCCATTCAAACCAATTTTACTATTAACTGCTTTTTTAAGTTACACATTTGCATTAAATCCTTCTTATTTTATTACCATTTTTTATTAATTTCTCTTAATTCCTCTTGGATATAGTAACCTTCTTATATTATTATGACATTTGGGTCCTCAAGTGGTAATTTCCACTTTACCCTTGATTTTAGTACTGGTGGAGTCTCTCGTTTTATTTTTTTCAAAAATTCAATTTAGCTTTTATTACACCCTAACATGTCCGAAAACTGCTAGGGTATATTTCGGAGTGTTACAGCTATGGAAGCAAAACTTGATGCAATAATGCACAAGTTGGGGAATCAAGAGAAAAGAATGCACTCTGCTCATGAAATTGGAGTAGTAGAAAGAGATGGAATCAAAAGAAGTGCTAAGGGACCAGAACATGGAGGATCTCCATCAAGTTGAGGGAGGCCAATTATTTGGAATGAACAAGTGAGGCTACCATTTCAGCCTAAACCAACTTGCCTACACACTACATTACACTTAACACCGAGGGGCCATGAGGAATTGCTACGGTGGAGGAGCATCACAAGGCAAGACATGAGCAAGTGTTTTCGAAGAAGCGATGGAGAACCCAATATACCTGTGAGGTGAACTAAGTGGTTGAGAGAAACATAAATGAATATCAATGTTAAAAGAGGACTTAGTCCTTTGAGGAGTAAATGTTGCAGTTCATGGGGGACAACAAAAGGCTGCTAAACCTCCATGAACAAAAAATTGCTGAGTCGGAAACTTTTAAATCCAACACACAAATTTTTCAAGCAAACACTAATACTTCACTCAAGAACTTGGAAACACAGGTTGGGCAGCTGGCCTTAACCTTGCAGAACAAGACCAAGGATGCTTTCCCTAGTGACACCCAGAAGAATCCAAGGGACTATATGGTAGCCCAAAGAGAATGGTAAGAACTGAAAGCAAAGAATCGCAGTTAAAAGGAAAGGTCTGAGCATGAAGAAGTGAAAGAAACTGGAAAAGAAGATAAAAAGAACAATTCAAAGTGGGCTGCAAAAACTGAGAATAAAATACATACTGAACAGCAAGGGAAAAATTGTGAATAAAAGCAGAAAGAGAAGGTTCAAGCCCACACACATGCGCCCATTCCCAATAAAGACTTGGGTGCAAGAAAGAGGAACAATTTTTCTAAATTCTTGGAAATTTTCAAGAAGATAGAATGCACATTCTTTGTTAGCTATAACTCAAATGTCAAACTATGCCAAATTTCTGAAGGATATACTGAGTTAAAAGAAGAAAATTGTTGAGGAAGGAGTGGTGAACCTAACTGCAACATGCAATGCAGCTGGTCTCAAGATTTACCAGTTAAGATGAAAGACTCCTGTAGTTTTACCATCCCTGCACACTGGGAAATATGAATTCAAGAAAGCTTTGTGTGACTCCAAAAAGGCATCAACTTGATGCCCTTTATCAAGGAGGCCAAAGGTTGCTTGTGGGAACTTACTCCAATGAAGAATTACACTACAAATGGCTTATAGGTCAATGGCACAACCAAGGAGTCCTCGAGGATGCATCGTCAAGGTAGGGAATCATCTCCCTATGGATTTTGTTGTCATGAAAATGGAAGAGGACACACAGTTCCTCTGTTGTTAGGAAGACCCTTCTTAGCAACTAGAGCTTCCTGGTCAAGTGGCCGTAAGGGTGAGCTAACCCCGAGATCAGGGAAATGGCTAAAGACACTTCAACCTCAACAAAAGCTTAACAATAGTCCGATGTTGATGAAGAAAATTGTATGGTTGTAGATAACATTAGTCCCATCGCTTTTGACTCGAACTCTCGATTGTAACATCTAAGATTCTATCAATGAAAATGAGATGAATTTCCAAGATCTTTAAGAGTGTTGATTATGAATCGGCCGCATTCCTGGGCTTTATAATGAAGAATATCTGAGTTTAAATGAAAACAAGAAAGAATTCACATGAAGAAGGAAAGAAAGCAATTGAACAAGAAACCAAGATGTATGGGTTAATATTGAAAGAATTGCCTATTATCCAAATATGTTTTTAGAACTTAAAGGTAAACCAAGGATTATATCACCGCGATTGGACCGAGAATGAAGAACATAAGCTGTTAAAGATTCTAAGGAAATACAAGGAAGCAATTGCTTGGTCAATTGAAGATCTCAAAGGTATCAGTCCTTCTATTTGCATGCACAAAATTCTGTTATAAGATAATGCAAAGACTTTAATTGAACACCAAAGGAGGCTAAATCCAGTAATGAAGAAGGAAGGAAGTGCTGAAATGGTTAAATGCGGGTTTTATTTATGCAATATCATCGATCACTCGTGAGCCTATCTCATGGTTCCTAAGAAGGGTGGATTCATCGTGGATCGTGAATGAAAAGGAATGAACTAATTCACAAGAACTGTGACAGATGGAGGGTGCATAGATTACAAAGGTTAACACGCAACTTCAAAGGATCATTTTTCCTACCCTTCATTGATCGATGTTGATGTCATAAAAACCCTCACTCGTGTTCTTTCTTTAAGGATATCGATATAACCAAATTGCTATTGCACCTGAGGATTAGGAGAAAACTACTTTCACATGCCCTTATGGTACTTTTGCTTTTAGAAGAATGCCATTTGGGTTATGCAATGCTCCTGCTACATTTCAAAGATGTATGATGTCTATGTTCTTAGATTCAAGTAAGAAGGTTATGGAGATATTCATGGATGACTCACACTTATGGGATCCAAATTTTTGAATATTACCTATAAAATTTGGGGGACAAGACTACGTGCTGTAACAAGAATTTAGTTTGAATTGGGAAAAATGTCATTTTACGGTAACAAAAGGCATTGTCCTTGGGTTACGTATTTCTGGGCAAAGAAAATGGAAGGGACCAAGCTAAAGTTTCCATCACAAAGACTCTTTTCCACCTACAACAAATTAAGGAATAAGAAGTTTTTGGGACATGTCGTTTTTATAGCATTAATAAAGGATTTCAAAAATTGCAACCACCATTGTAGACTATTGGAAAAGGATACCAACTTCTTAATTTTGATGAATCCCCGCCAATCTTCATTTGAAGAGACTCAGATCCAGATTAGTTGAAGCTCCCATCACACAAACCAGACTTAGAATATGAATTATATTATTTGTGATGCTATGACTATGCAATGGGAGCCGTATTAGACGGTAAAACTAACAAGATGTTAGTGGCCATATACTATAACCATCAAAAACTTTTCAATGAAGCTCAAGAGAACTACTCAACTACTGAAAAAGAGATGTTGGCCATGGTATTTGCATGTGAAAAATTCAGGCCATACATATTGGGATCCCATGTCATCATCCATACTGATCATGTTGCAATTAAATATTTGATGACAAAGAAAGAAGCTAAGCCAAGACTGATCAGATGGGTATTGTTAATATAGGAATTCAATCTAAAGATTAAGGAAAGAGGTGTTGCAGTGGACAATGTGATAGCCGAATACTTCGTCAAGAGTTGGAAAACTACCGCAAAAGGAAATTGGACTAAATTGATAGAAAACTTTTGAGATGAGCAATTATTCCAAGCCATATTCCAATCAATTTCGGTATGTCACATTGTAAATTTTCTAGCGATGGAGTTATGCCACCAGAATTCAGCCACAGCAGAAAGAAGTGAAGACCGATGTTAGATTCTTAAGTATATGGGATGACCCACTATTATTCAAAAGAGAAGCTGATATGATAATCAAGAGGTGTGTGCCAGGAAGTGAATAAGGCATAATTTTATATGAATGTCATGCATCACACCATATGGAGGACATTTTGCAGGAGACAAAACAGCTCATAAAATTCTCCAATCAGGTTTTTATTGGCCTACCATATTCAAAGATTGTTTTGAGTGGGTTAAACTTTGTGATCAATGCCAGAGAATGGGAAGTATTAGCAGAAGACATGAAATGCCCTTTCAAGGTATCTTGGTGGTGCAGCTTTTGATGTGTGGGGAATAAATTTTATGGGACCTTTTCCATCTTCATTTGGGAATCAGACATACTTCTAGTCAGACCATGTGATCCAAATGGGTAAGTAATAGTCATTCCAAAATGATGCTAACACAATTGTGAGATTCTTACAGAGAAATATTTGGTGGAGTAGATCAGCGACCCAAAACTATCATAAGTGATGGAGGGAGCCATTTGCAAACAAGGTGTTTATGAAACCCATGAGCAGGCATGGAATCAAACATAAGGACGAGTTTTACTTTCCATCCTCAAACAAACGGGCAAGCCGGGAATTTCCAATATGAGATCAAGAAAATTGAAAAGATCAAGTTCCAAGATAAGAGATCGGGTCTCTAAAGCTTGATAATGCAATGCGGGCTTTATTGTAACTGCATTATAAACTCTCATTGAATGTCCCAAAAGATCTTCCTGATCTTTGGTAAACTTTACGCCTCCTGAATTGGAGTACAAGGCAATGTGGGCCATCAAGAAATTCGGAATTTTGATTTCAAGGAAAGACACCTCAACGCAAATGACTGGGAAGAATCGAGAATGCTTCAAGATAATGCAGATTTGCAAGGATATTAAAGAAATGGCATGATCATAAGATTTGAGAAGGAATTTAAGGCGTGAGATCGTGTCTTGTTATTTAACTCCCGGTATTTAAACTCCAAGCTTCCAAGAAACCGAGATCAAATGGAGTGGTCCTTATACAGAGCGGCAAGTACAACCTTTCGAGCAAAGGATTACTGAAAACTAATACTAGAGAAGAATTCAAAGTGAATGGTAAGGAGATTAAAGGCTACTTGGAGGGAAGATAATTGAAGACTAAGGTCAGGTTCTAAGTTAAGAAGAATTTGCTGAAACAAGAGAATCATAGCAACAAGTCCATCCCAGGACTCAAAACTGAGCAGCTTCATGGGAGGCAACCCATACAATATTTTATATTATGTTTTATAGTCAATTAATATAAGCAATTTTGGTTTTTGAAGGGATTCTGTATTGTTCTAACATTTAAAAATTTTATATTTTGTAGGTTTGCTGAGGGTGGCCAAGCGTAAATAAATTCTTCACTTATTGCTTCCAGTATGCACACGAGAACACAAGGGGAAGTATTATGCTCTCTGATTAATATTATGTTTCTTTTTTTTAGAGAATGCATGATTGAAGTTTGGGGGAATTGGATTTTTAATTCAATATTGAATCTTATGCTTTGATGAGTTGACTTGTGGAACATTTGAATGATGAATTATTCTTGTTTGGAATCGCTTTCAATGCTATACATGTTTCTATATGCATTGGGTAATACTTTGAGTCAATCAAGGAGACTGGTTACAGAAAACAAAGGGATAAACATTTTATAGAGATTTGAAATTTAGGCTGCACAGATTTGAAGCTACGACAAGGTTTTGAACTGATAACATGATAACTAAGAAAATTTTGTGTCACAACACAAGCCTTATTGTCAAGAACAAACAAAGGTCGCAACATTAATTCCTGGGTCGCAATAGCATGTGTGAACCTAAACACTGGTGAAGACAGCACACGCAACAAAGAGGAAATTATGCTCACCGTATACTGACCTCGAAGAAAGAGAAGGGTATGTCGTGGACATCAATTTTATTTGTCAAGACTCAAGATTTAGAATGCGACAAACCTAAGTAGGTCGCGACTAGGATTGTTTAAACTGGCAGTAATTGTAGTCAAACCTTCAACGAGGCGTCAGAACATTAAAAAAGAGGTACTTATTGTTAACAGATAGTGTTGTGACTTTAGACATTAATGTCAAGGGAGATTCCATAAAACAATGATATCATCGAGCCCCATTAATAAGAAAAAGTCAAGTTTATTAATATTTTCCAAGACTTCAATCCAAATAATCTGTTCCAATCTTCATTCTTTTCTTCAATGATATCAAAACCCTGTAGATTCCGCAGTCTTAAAACCCAACTTCAAAACTGCCGATGGCGGTAAACTAACTTTGTTCCCAATCTAAGTGAGATGATGAATGAATATGCTCATGGGGAGGAAGAGGTTCACTTGGAACCTCAACCTGGGACAGTCATAACTAAAGAACCAGAAGCCCAGCCTGAGGTAGGAGAACCAGCTAAGGAAGGAAGGAAAGTAAAAAGACAGAGATTAGTGAGGCATAATGAAGAAGTAGAATCAGAAGGTGATAAGTGCACTCTTGTTCCTGGCTGAGTTCATGCTTTATGGAACAAACAATTTTCTAATAAGGTCATCAATGAGGGGGTTTGAAAGCTTATTTCCTTTTTCGAGATAATAGAAAAGAAAGGTCGATTTCTTCTCAGAAGCACAAGGCGCCTAGCTTCACAAGCCTGCAAGAGAATTTTACTTCAAATATATGAGACGAAGGAGGACTTTGTGGAGGTATTTCAGGGTAAGGTCTTTGGGCACAAGAGAATTAATGAAGTATTTCAACTGAAAGAACTCAAACATGGCTCAAAATTCAAGAAGTTGGTTGAAAAACTAGACCATGAGAAAATTATAAACCTGTTAACTGCTGGACAAGGAAAGTGGGAGGCAACGAAGAAGAACCCACACCAGGCTATAAACAAAGGATCTCTGCTGCAGGGGAGGTACAAGGCTGGTTTCATTTATCGGTAGGATTTGAGAGAATCCCAATCTTGAACACTGTACTGGTCAGAACAGAGTTACAATTTGAAGGTACTTTTGAAAGGATATAAAATTAATGCGGGAAGTCTTATCTAAGGCTCCATTGGGTGGGCTATCATCTCGAAAGCAACAAAGAGACTAATTCCCACGCAGCCAACCATCACCAAATTATGCATCTTGGATAGAGTGAAGGGATCATGGGAAGAAGAAGAAGTACGCCCTAGAGTCTCTCCTCTAACCCCCACTGGGCAAACAAAGGGCAAGAATAAAAGCATAAGGGAATAATAAATGTGGAAGCAAAGCCTACGAGGGGTTAATGATAACATGGAATTGAAAATTTCCTGTAAAAATCTCCTCCAGTTAAGAAAGAGAGGAAATGCAAAAGGTAGAATGAGCCCACTAAGTCATTCATGCCCCGATATGAGAGAACAGTCTAGAGAGCCCTATGGAGAAATAAAAGGATCAAGTGAAATCACGGAGATGTTAATATCAATGAAGAAAGAGATGGAAGATGAGAAAAGAAGTGGGAGATGAGTAGCGCATTAGAGAGAATTTTAGATGCCACGTGTGAAAAGAAAAGAAAACAATAGGAGCAGACTCAAGGAAGAAGTAGAGTGAGAAGAGATGATGGTATGAGAAAGAACTCAAGTAGAAAAATGAAGGCCAACTCTAAGCCTTCTACAGCGAACAATTCAATGTGAGATGCATCACTAACAATTCTCAAGAAGAGAGAAGCTGAAATGGAAGTGCAATATAAAACAGTAAAATATAGAATCCTTCAAGTATCTCTATAAAGAGCAGTTCAAAGAGTTTGGTAGGCTCATGAAAGAAAGAGATAAGGAGTTGGAGGACAATGATGCCTACAGGAGAAAATTTTGGCATGAGAGCTTGGATCTGATCAATACTAATTTTTCAAATATGCTAAGTTGTATTTCTGAGTTGAGAGCCAATGAATGGGGTGCTGGTTGAAGGCTGGAAGATGATCATTTGATCACTCTCTGCGGGAGTTCACAAATGATCACGCACCACCGGGTGCCAGAGCCCGAAATGACAAAGAAAAGACATGACATCATCTTCACAAAATTTTCTCCCTGTTTGGCAAGTTTTGACATGGATCCTCCTAATATCATACCTACCAAATCCTATAAGAGAAGAAAGTGAATTCTCACAAATTCTTCTCTTTTCCCTTCTCTAATTGTATTCTTTCTTCACCTTTAATAAGCCCAAGATATTTCATTAAAAGTGTCTTGGTGGATTTGTTCTTCCGAGGCGATAATTTGGTTTTGTTGTTCTCAATAATGGTGCAATTAGAACATGTATGTTGGTTATCCGTTTAATCGGGATTCTGGTGGTTGAATGACTTTGAGAAAATGTGGAACTTGCTGATAATGATTCCATCGAGTGAACAAGGCTGCTTCGTGTCATTTTCGCTTGGCCCAAACAGAACGATTATCAGACAAAGCTTTTAATGGTGAATGGCACAACAACCACCCATTAAATCCAGCAGATTTAATGGCTGAACCCGAAATAATAAGTCAGTTTGAGGCTAGAATTAAGTTCAAATCGCGAATCGGGAAGAAGTACACAATTGAAATAAAATAAATAAGATGGTTTAACTGGTGTACAAACAAGCTAAGTCGCATAAATCCTGAAAACAATACACATGGTCAAGTAAGTCCTTAACAATTCTGGAGAAAGATTAGTGGGATGACATCTTCCTCGGGTGATTCATAAAATAATGGCACAAGGTCCAATCCTGTTAGATTATCGTCGAGGTGAAATCCTATGCAAAACAACTAAAAGAAATGAAATAGGTCATCTTTGGAAGTTTGAACCTTTTTCAAGCCTTCCCTCATTATATGCAGAGGCATACACTCTAGTTCCATGCTTTGAGCCAAAAATGCCTAAGTTCTTCAAATAATAGCAATTCAAAACCTGAATTCCCTCCCTTCAAGTAATCTTGTAATAAATAACCATAAATTACCCAGCGTTCAGAACAAGAAGTTTAATGTGCAAAAGGGAACAAGATTAGGGGAATATACTTCTTTTAGATCGCATGGAAGGATAACGAAAAATCAATTAAAAGACTAGAGATGAAGAAAAGAAGTCAAAAAGAGGATAAGTTTTGTCTTGTGGCCCATCTCTCTTGAACAATTAAGTTCTTAAGGGTGTTTCAACACCTAGTCCCCTATTGTCAACTGGTATGAGAGTTGCTAACCCAAAGTTCTCTAAGAGTGATAGAAAGCCTAAAAAGACAAAACATTGCACTTTTCCTAAATCTTTAATAGAAAAAGAGACACAAAAAGAGTTCCAATTAAAGGAACTAGACTATGTTCCAAAGAAAATCAAAGAGACCACAATATGCAAGAAGATGCACCAAAACCAAGTTTAGGGGGATTATTAAAGTTTACATCAGTAGGAAGGGAAGGGATGAAAGAGAAAGGAAATTACGCAAATGGAAAAAGTGGAATCTGGGTAATTTACAGCCTAAATCTTCTAATTATCTACCTAATTACCCAAGCCTAACATTACAAGCCTAAAAGACTTTGGCTGATCTTGGAAGGTTGAATTTGCTCACATTAGTGGAGATAAATATGAAAACAAGAAGGCTTTGGACTCTTTAATTAATTTTCCAAGGAGAATCCAAGAAGATTAACTAATCTAACAAGGAGATAATGAAAGAAGACCAACACACACACATAGAACAGGATCAATTGACTGAACTGTTTACAGTACAAAATTCATCAGTTTATTTGTAATGGAGGTTGAAACTATTCCTTTTTCTTAGTTGAAAACTAAAGTTTGAAATAGTGTTGCAACTTACTTATTTCAAGTCTATTGGTGGAATAAAAAAAGATTGTGGTATAGAATAGAAAAATGTCCTTAAAAATAAAGTTCAATTGTTTGAGGACAAACAGTCTTTTTTGTTAGGATAAAGTAAAATTTTAAGTTTGGGGAATTTGATGAGTCAAAACTCATTGATTTTTAATCCATTTTTCTGACCTAAGTTACAATATAATTGCTTATTATTATGCAGAAATATGGAGACCTTACCAAATTTATGTTTTGCAAATTTTTACAAAAGAATTGGCAATTCCAACAAGAAAAAGATATATATGGTCAAGGCGCCTAGGTTATGAATACAGGTTGGCATAAGGGATTCTCGATCAAGAACTAATAAAACACGACAGAAAGGACCCTTCTATGGTCCAACTCGATTAAGTGTTAAACTCGATCCGAGATGTCGCTATAATCTTTTTATTTACATTTTATTAAATTTTCTTTTTAAAAGTGTCGCAACCCAAACCGGTCCAACCCGAATGGCGGATCTGAACCGGAGCCTGATTACTCCGACCGTTTTCATTTATCTTGTCCAAACATTTTATTTATGTTATTTCATTTTAGAGTCTTCGATTACGCGGAAGCATTTTCAAATGCTAAGCCCATAAACACAGATGAGGTTGCAAACACAGCTTACATTGCATTCCATGCCCATTCAAAAAGTACAAAGAATATTTTGAAGTTTAACTCGCTTATTTACAAAATATCAATGTTCAAGAATGCTATGTATGCTCATGCTTTGTATATACTTTATACACCCACGTATTTTCTCTATGACTTTGCGCTTCTTATTCTTGGCCTTCTTTCCTGTTCACTCGATACCTGTGCATAGTTAAAAACTACACGCTAAGCATTTTCATGCTTAGTGGTTCTATACGCCTTCTATCTACACAACATGCTCATATCTCTATTTCAATGGTTAATGTGATAAACAATACATATGCTTATACATTTGTACATACTTTCATTTATAAACATTCATTTTCACGCAAATACCTTCATACAATTCAATTCATGAGATTTAAGTATACTCATAAAGATGCATTTGGTTTGCACCATTTTCACTCATCAAGGTTTGCTGTGTCACTCGAATATTCAATTTATTTTCACGATAGATTCATTGGTGAATCCCATCTTGTTTTTTTATTGAATGTATGGTTTGCTGAGTAATTTTGGTTCATCATCATGACGATGCCGATTGGTGCATCCCGCCAAGTGGTCATTTTAAAAGTGTCATACGCCATCATGACGGATGCCGATTGGTGCATCCCGCCAAGTGGGAGACATCTAGCAATATAATTCTTCCATCATGGTGGATGTCAATTAGTGCATCCCGCCAAGTGGGTCATTAATAAATCACATCGATTCGTTATGTCACAATATGACAATATCATTTGCAATTCAAATAAATGCACATAAGCACCATTTGACAATCTATCGCCAATTTCTATTTCAAAACATTAAGTATTTCAACTTCCTTTCAATTGACGTATGCATATTCCATACAATCATTTCACTTTTACTTAGTAAACTATCAATACAATTGAAGTAAGGATAGAGATTCAGTGAACAAACCAAATTATCGATCCCTTGTCTCTTTCAATTGCAATCCTAGGTCAGGTTGTCGTCTTCACCCATACCTAGTCACCATACCACTTCTAAATGGTTAAACAAATAATCATACTAATTCAATTTCATTTCTGCCAATGGTGAGGTACCTAAAAGACGTTTTTCACTTAGTTTCATTCTATTTTGTACCCCTCATTAGTCATTTTTAATAGGGTCCTAAACAACGCGGATCTAATACTGGACTTAAAAGTGCATAGCATGCAAAAAACGTGGTTGTAGAAGCTATGGTAATGCAGATCACCACTGACCGTACCTGCATCGGGCCCCTCATCATTACTGGGTATTTAGTATTTACTTTGAGGGAATCGCACGATTTTTCTTCAGGTAATGGGTACCTATGATTCACTTTTGGTATCGGTACCATTCGTGGGTTTTGCCCAGAAAATGCCGGATTTTGGCATTTCTCACCCATTTTTCATCAATATACCTCCCCAAATCCATCCTACATCAAAACCCACCATGGAATCCACCCAAAACAACTCCAAAAGTGGTTTAGAATCAATGAAACCCCTTTTTCTTAAGTTATGGCTTTTCCCCAAAATCAAAATCACAAAAGATGAAGTTAGGGTTTTGTTTTCTTACCTTAAATCTCTTCAAATCTCCACTTCTAAGTTTCTTGATCACAAAGGAGCAAGAAATGGGAAGAAACCCCACCTAGAACTTGATCTTTCCCAAGCCCTAGCCTCTTCTTCTCTTTTTCTCCTCTCCTTCTCAAAACGGATTACTCAAGAATGAGTCTCTTAAAGACCACATTTTGGTCTTTTATCCTCATTCAAGTGTAAGGCCACAATGGGCCTTCCACACCTATTCTCATTTTCTCATTTTTTTGGTCTTAAGTCACTTATTTTTCATAAGGCCTTGTTTGGCCACAAAAATGCATCTTTGACTTAAGTTTCTCCCTAATTGCTTTATATTCATATTTCATTTTATTTGCACTTCAACTCTATATTTACACTTAGACATATAAACTTATTTACAATTGACCCTTAGGTACTCATTTTACAAGTTTCAAATTTGCCCTTTACAATTGGGTAAATTTCCAGGTCCACTAAATTCTCATGTAACATATAATATTTGCATCTGGCCCTTAGCCATATAATCATTTATTCAATATTCATTTAACAATTCCCGGAAAATACCCATGTTGGCTCAATTTATACCCGGAATACATAATAATTTTTATTATAAAAATTCTATGGTATTTTTGGGGCGTTACACACGACTGAGCTTTAGTATTAGTTGAGTTAAAAATATAGCATTTTAAAGATTCTCAGTCGTGACGTAGAATCGAGTCGCGAATAAAGAAAGGGATTCTAGGTCAAACGAAAGTCAAGCAGACAAGAGAAAGTTGCTGCCGCAGAAAGGTTTCAGAGTGATCTGTCTTGATCACCTGAGCCTCAGGTGCTTCGACACCAAAAGAAGACAACTCTGGTTGCAACAGATAATTGATGTCACGATGAGGAATGGTTGCTTAATGAATTGACAAGGTCTCCATAAGGGAACGGTTGCCGCGACAACCATGCCGAAGACACCAGCTTGAGGTCGCGAAGAATCGATTTCATGTCACGACAAGAAAATAGGCTGAACAGTTAAAAACATGTTGCAACTATGTTTGAGTAACTACGTCAAGAGCCAAGGTGAGAAGGGTAACCACTCAGTCGCTACATACTTTTTAGGTCGCGACCAGAAATAGCTTAATAAGACTGACAACTCATATAATCAGAAAATGAGGTTGCGACAAAGTGAGAAGTAAGAATATATAATTAGGTCACGACTCTACCTTACGTCGTGCGACGTAATCAGATCAAAGAAAAGGAATGACCCGTCACTTAATTTGTTTTGTTTACGCGAATCCAACAGATTAGCGCTAAGTCGCGAACCTTGACTAGCGTGTATGACAAACAAATGGATGTCGAGAACATAAAGAGAAGTCATGACCAAAATCAAAGTGGCTGGCACGTAAATTGTGTCGCGACACAAACTCGCAGAAAGGAAGTGATGCTGTGTCGCGACATGGAATTGAGGTCGCGACACAAATACTTGGAGACTAAAAAAAGTTGTCGCAACAAGAATCATAACTAATGGCAACTGAACTTGGTCACAACACAACAATTCAAGTCGCGACTAAAAAATGATGATTCTAAAGAAAAATGCTAAGTAAAAGAAGACAACAAGGATTTTCAAGTTATGACACACACCTAAAGAAACAAAAGAGGAAGCCAAAGTATAGTTAAGTGGTTGTTAAATTCATGTCACGGCAAAGATCTGCAGCAGAAACTTCTAGGGTGTAAAAACCAAGGCTCAGAACCGAAACATGGGCCACAACAAGAATCAAGGGGATAAAGACAAACTTAAGTCACGACAAAGAAACCGGGTCAGCACGGGACCAAATGGGCGAGGTTTCAAAGAACAGTGTTGTGACAGAAGACAATAGGTCACGATTTCACATAGCCAAAAACAAAACAAAGAAGGTGCAACAAAAATCAAGTCACAACGCATTTAGCAGTTCATAACCGCAACTCAATCGCGATGTTTTAGGGTCACGACCGACCAAAGGAGTTGGGACATTAGGAAAATTTACTTGAAGCTTTCAAATCAGACACAATTTTGGGAAGTGTATAAATAGTCGATCTTTGCGGCCAAGAGAAAGCAACTTCTTCCAACCGCATCCTCGGGATTGTTAAGACTACTTTATATTTTTAGATGATTAGTTAGAATCGCTTTGATATTTTTTTGTTTTTAGATCTCGAACAGCAATCCGATTTGAATTGTGCCGATCAAATCGCTCAATCTCTTTCCACTAATGCTTGGAATTAATGAAGTTTATGACAATTTCTCGGAATTCGTTTATTTTCCCCGCCATTACAAGCATAATGGACGTTTCTGATCATACCCATCGGCCGACAGATTCAGTATTTGAGAAGCGCAGGTTCCACTGGAATGGATATGTTGTTAGTTATAGTTGTTTCTGCATAAATTAGAAAGAATTTCCTGGATTTAGGATTTATTTGATTGATATTGTTCTTGAATTGAATTGTTCCCAATAGTAGTATCGAATACCCTTTCAAGGATCATCCTCGCTCGATTTCCAGAGGCCCTCCTCGAAAGTGACACAGATGGAGACTCTCGAGAGCTTGGTCATTTAATTTGTGGGTATGTTAGGACTACTATTGAAGAACTAAAGAGTCTGAGTGTTCACTTCGATAAATTTCCAATTCACTCATATTAAGTTGAAGAGGATTATTTATCAATTTAAATAATCGAGATTTCACTCTTAATCTACTTCGGGAAGATTCGGGTCCCCGTGTTAGCTGAGATCTGATCAAGGAAAAGGAAAATCCATCAAATCTAAATAAGAGTCATCAACCATTTTGTAGAGGTTTTGCAATGGCCCCCGTTTTCGAAGCAAGAATTCACGCTTTAAGAAATGGGTACTTAAGTATCGAAAAGAAAATACTCAAATCTTATAAAGAGTGTTCTAATACAAGAATCGACAGGGATCCATGTTCAAAGAAGCAGTAGGACTTAATTAGTGAATTATGGAGAAATCCAAGCTGCATTATTAGGCATCTTTGACAAATCCATATCCAAGATCAGGATTGAGAAAATCAATGGATTATAATGCGTAAATTAGTTGCTCACGCTTCAACATGTCTACTACGTAGAACTAATTCGGCCCACTTATTTACTTGTTTTATTTGAATTTTATCCTTAATATAGCAGAAGAGGATGATTCTGAGCTACCAGTTTCTAAACCATTACAAGGAGGTGCAAATAGTGGATTCCTGGAGTGTTGTGGTAGTTGATTTCTAAATTCGGTCAATCTCTCGAGGAATGATATCTAGACTCCCTTACATCCAATTTTTTACTACTTCAGGCGACCATATGAGACCTTTGCAGTTGTCTTAAATTAAACTCATTTTATAATTTCAAAAACATCGACCATTTTCTAATTTTTTAAACAACTAGTTTAATTTTTTGTACCACCGCAGGGGAATTGTAAGGTTTTCGTTGGAGGAATAAAAATTGAAGGTTTAGTCTATACATTACTGTAATAAACACATGCCCCTCAATTACTTAAAAATAAAAATACACGCGACCAATAAAAAAGTTTTATTATATTTGTTCGCTTGTTTAGATGGAGGAACTTGGGCCAAGAGGCACTTCCATGACCTTTCTCTATTATTTTTAATATCTAAAAATGAATGAGCTAGTTAGACAAATAAATTGACTATGGTGAGGAAACATTTAGTAGTTTTTCATATGACTTTGTCATTCTTAGTAATATATGTGTCAAATAAATTGATAAGGGTCTAAATAAATTTCAAACATGGTCGACTCAAGAAATATGAGATCAAATTGTCATTGGATGTGTACAAGAATCAACAATGATGGCACCATTAACAAAGATTTTGTTGATGGGGTTGAAAATTTTAATAGTTCGCTTGTAATCAATCGGGAGTGATGAATGCAAGAGAGATAAGATGTCCATGTAGGAACTGCCAGATCTAAAAGTTCCAAACTTTACAAAGTGAAGCTATATCTTTAGAAAACAGATTATTATATTACATGATGGGACCTAATGTGGTGAGTAATCAATGCTCTATGCCAATCTCTGCCAAATTTTAATGTAACATTCATTGAAGATGTCAGAATAATCTCAAATGAAAATTATAATAGTTTTTGTTGTTTGAGCTAAAACAAGCTCAAACTGTGTTTAAATTTTGTTATATATGCAGAAAATATATTTTGGCACTCATCTGAGAGTTTACAATAAAAAAGGAAGTTTGATATGTTATGGTAATTTGATGTTATGCTAAGAGAATAAAGTTGTCCCACATGATAATTGTCACATGTCTCAAAAGGCAAACTTCATTATTTAAGAAAATAACATCCACAAGATCAAGATATGATGTTATATATGCTGAAGAGGGAGTTATGTGGTATAAGAAAGAATCGTCCTTCATTAGGTTCATCATTTTTTATTTCATTTTGTCATGTTTTCAAACGTATATTCAAAAGAACATAAGAAAAGAATAAGATGTTAGATTTGAGTCAACAAGAATTAATGATTCAATTGATGATGGGTCATTTAAGATTTTTTGAACTTTCATATTTTTACTATCAATATAAAGAAACTGGTGGGAGTGCTAGGCTAGTGGTGTGAGAGTTACCACTTCTGGGCTCTTTCCCCAACCCAAGCTTAGAGTTATTTGAATACATCTCTGGCTCAGAGACACATCCAATTCGGGTGACTCTCAATTTGATATAGATCCAAGTCCCTAGCTTTGCAAAATGTTAAAATATCTGGCAATGATCATTATTCTTCTTCCATGTCTAATTCATCCCAAATTTCATCCTTGTTAATATCCACCAGTCAGACCACCCTTGATGTTTATGTCATATCTGAAAGTTTGGTAATTCAAACATATTTCACTGACAACCAGACTTCAGAATAACTCCACAAATAAAGTGTGACACCGTGATCGGAACTCAACAACAAAAAACTACTCATGAGCCTATTTTCATCACATATAATCTCTGTCTGTAATCAACCTTTGATGTTTATCACATCTGTAGATGATTGTCCAAATGGTGGATCAACTTTCTGGATAAACGAGATCTCTGAGAGAATAACTTTTCATGGCTGAAGCAATCGCATTCAATCAATAATCAAAAATCATCAAAAGGAGTCCTCATTTCAACCCATTAGTTCTGCAAGAAGGAACCCCTACTGCAGAGAGAAGATCTTTATCTTCTTCTATGTGATCTCAGACATCAGATGTCTTAAACACAGTAAACACCAACAAAATGATATGCCTAGTTACAAGAGGCTACATGTAATAATTTGAAAACTATATGAAAGTTATATATGAACAATGTTGCATTTATTAGGATAAACATAGATGATGAGATTAATGATTACTAAGGATGACTATGTAATATGATAACATGTGGTTTTTATATATGAATAAGGCAAACAGAGTCAATTGACTATACAAAGGTGTGAAACTTATTCCAATAATTACATGTATAATATCACATCATTCAAAATAGATATGTTTTTGATGTCAAAGACTGTTACAAAACATAATAAATTGATCGCTATGACCTGTGGTAATATAAAGGAGTGCATGCTCCATATGACAACAATGGTCTGATCATACAATACAAACCATGGTCTGCTCATTCATGACATGGATTCAGAACAATCATTACAAAAGCATCTGTTTAGGTCACATAATAATATAAGATAATATAAATCTATCCTCACAATGGATATATGTATGATCTGGGTACATGTTTAATCTTCCATGATTCACTTGGAATTATGCAGTAATGACACAAGATGAATCAGTAATTTTAATGTTGATAAAATTAATTAAACAGGAAATTACATGCAATGAAAATGTAATGAATTATAAATTACTTAATATATATGATATAAGGATAATCATAAGGTTTAAAGATTAATGAATGTCATAACATAAAAACAAATCAACAGTAATTGTTATGACTTAGTCATCTTTATGTTGAAATGTTAAAGGATAAAGGCTGAAGCACAAATATATTAATTGCAAACGTGGTTATATGAAGTTTAGATACTGGTATATGTGTTTCATGACGATCATATACTGTCACGTCCATATTTGAGGGATCCCACTGGCCAAAGCTGAACAGTACTTCATCCAGCAGGGTTTATGGTTTTTGATATAAGATCCATATTTCAGAAAGTACTCTCACACTAATATGCCCACTCACCATATTTATTATTTTAGATGATGTACACAAAGTTTTTTTAAACAATGAAGTTTATATATAATGTAATTTAGAATTATAATGATCATTCTAATTTAGGTATGATTATATTATTTTGTATAACATGATAATTTTACACTGTATTATATTTTTTTTGTGTTTAGATATTTTTAAGATAATTATTAATATATGGTTAATAAAAGGTTTGATAGTTTTTTGATTTAGATAATCTTTCCAATATGTTGTTCACACACATGTGACATGTGGACCACTAGTAATCCATATCATCAATAACCTATTCTTGACGCGCTGGGGTTTGATTTAATGTAGCTAAATCGGTCAATATGTAAAGATTTATGGAGGGAAGATGAATCTCACAATAAAAGTTTTATGATATGCTTAGTACAACCCGATCAAAATTATGGATGGTTATACCAACATTCCCAAATGTCAAGAATAAGACGATTACAGATATGAAGTCTGAGCACCATTTTTCTAGAAAGATGCTTTGATGATTTCACCAATTTTTACAAGAGGTGTTACTGCTAGAGGATAACAAAATACTGGAGCGTAATTTATAAAACAAAGAAGTTAAATACAGTGGACTCGTCTTCCAATAAAAAGATTTGATTGTTGCAAAATTCTTGCGGTAGATATATCAGTGAAGATGCCGACTTAACAAGTTGCAATTTTGGTAACCATCCGATTCAAGAATAAACGAAACTCGGGAAACCAAATAATATGCCACACAAGATGATATTAGTTGCATTTCCCTTGAGTCCGTAGGTTATAACTATTATATGCTTTGGGAAGCAACAAACCCATGATACGTAAATGGCATGATGAGCACCAATGATAATGGTATAATAATATCCACTGACTTAAGAGGCATGGAAGTATTTAACGACACATCCTTCATTTGTTTCCGAATGTTGCAATGAGATTGGGATCAGGTAACATGGTTTCAACCATTGGGTCAATTCAGACAACAATGATTGGCTACGGCGCATTAGTTACTTCCATACAATCCTAAAATAAGATTATTGTTATATGAACTGACGTAATTGTTAACTTGGGATGGCAGGGTAAAGACAGGATGTTTGATGGAAACAGAACTTTCAAATGAGAGCAGCTCTCATGTAGACTATCGCGTGATTTTCCCGCATCTAATGCTTTTTGGTCGAGTGATGCCCGGAAAACTCATATCCTTATTGGGCGACAAGGAACAAAACATCTTAGTTTGACAATCAATTCTAAAGTTTTCTCACCTATGAACATCTTTTCTCGTGCGAAACAAACGCTTCATTAAAAATAGAACCGGTGGATGTCGTATTAACGCCACCTATAAAGACCGATGCCTAGATTCAAAGAAGCTAGATAACTGGGAGGAGAAGAGTGATTGATATTGATGTCGTTGAGGTTAATAGTAATATGCAAGACATAAGGTTCATAGAATAAACGAAGTATCTTTTACGAGTCACGCACTGAGTTCAAACTTAATAGAAATAATTTAGATGTCACACATTAATAAGAACAACGAGTAATGTGTTTAACACTTGCTGGATGATAAAGAAAAACTAAAGACAATGAGAAAGTAAGAGAAGAAATGAAAAGGTTATGTCGAAGGCATGAGTTGGCAAGGGATGAAGCAACGGAAAATTTCCAAAGCGCATGCCACATTAGATAAAAGAAACAAAAGCCAGCAAACAGAAAAACTGAAATTTTTCTGAGTGGTATGTTCGAATATGGACAATGTGTAGACATATAAAAGTTAAAGTTAAACCGGGGGATGATATTTCATGATTGTCATGTCTTTATGTGCTAGTTACTTCCCATTGCATTGTGAGCCTTCCAACAAATGTGTATGGCAAAGTTTTTGATGAGTTGCCTTTTTTTTCAAAGACTCTAACATCAACACACTGCGCAGATCGCCCACAACCTCGCAGAATTTTGGTCTGCTGAAGGTCACTTTTTTTTTACACATGAACTTATAAATCAATCTTATCTCATTCACATAATATTAAACATTTAATTAATAATATTCTCAGAGCAGAATGGGACACAAATATATATACAAGCTCCATATATGGAGAGTTCAATAGTTTACAATATTTACATTGTTTACAAAAAAGAAAACAAAAATACATATATTATTAGACCAAAAGGTCTTCCAATAAAACCCAGTGTGTTGGCTCTGGTTGTTGATGTGGAGTGTCCGGACTCTCGTTTCTCGCTTTCTCCCTGCACCTACACCCGATGAAATACCCGTGCTGCTTCTTTACGCTTTAGCCGGAATAAACCTGGATGATCACCACCAACACTTTATCATCACACTCCTCTATACATATGCATATACATCTAATGATATCTTTATCATTTAAACATGCTTATACATATCTTAAATTTACTTATCATATCATGTTACATTTCTGGGATTTATTTATACTTTGTTTCATGTTCTCGTCACAATATATTATTACTCCATAGCTAAGTTATGCTTCTCTTATCATACCATATCATTTCATATGAGTATCATATTCAAGTCATTTGTTTTGAGGTTTCACGTTTGTATAATCTGAAGTGGATAAGAATGCAGGCCCGATATACTGTACCACCACAAACATGGTCTGAGGCGCATCTCGGGGCACGCATCACAGACGAGACAATCAAGGTTTTAACTGGCAGCATGTCCTCTAACACCGTGGATGGTCCTCTCTCCGACCGACCGCCTGGTTCAGGGTGAAGGGTTGTACTCATGGTCAATCAGAGTCCCCATAGCCTTTGGAATCTCTCTTCCAAAAAGTGCTTTGTAAAACTCTAGGTCTCTCATCCGACACCACTGGCGGATACCGGCACTCCATGTACCGACAATCTTCACGCACAACCCAAAATTCCTCCAAGCAGGAAGGTAATCCGCACGCCAGAAAATGTGCCGACTTCGCGGAGCCTGGCCCATTATCACCCACACCGCAGAACGGCCCCGCGGGCGGCCCATGGAGTCCATGGCAAGTGGGTCAAAGTCCATCGTGACATGCTCCAGCCTCCACTTTAGCCACCTCCAATGGCCTGAGTGCTCTGCTGCTTTCTGGTGTTTCAGCCTTCATTCGGCAACACGTATATCATCGTCGAACAAAGTCCCCTAACGTGTCTCTTCATCCCGCCCAAGAGGGGTATTGGCTACCAAGATCGCATACATCTTTCAGCAAGTCACCTGGATGTACATCAAAAACGAGAGCGTGAAACTCCTCGGTGACTTCCTCTCTCAACCCAAATTAATCAGGAACCACTACCGTCTTTCATACCAAGACTACCAGGTGGATGGTCCAAATTGTCACCACACCGACTACCCGCCCTCGGCGAACACTAACTCTTACGCCCTGCCTCTGACCTGAACTCATCAATAGAGACGGGGAAGTTGATGCATCATGAAGGAGACATGTTTACAGTCTGCCACATCAACAGAAGGTAACCGCTCCCATACTCGAGCATCCGTCACTCCCGGAAGCCATACCGGCCAATGCTCCCCGTAATCCCACTCAGTGTGGATCAACCACTGGCATTTACCTTACGTGATGTAATGCAAAGTGGTCATAATCCTTCAGAACCCATCCATCATGTTGCTCCCATACTGAGGTCCCGCTAAGCAAAAAGATATACTAAACTTTTTGCGGTCTGGCACACTTTAACTGCCACCATATAAGTAGTTGCACCAAATCTTCAAGGCAAAGACTATGGTCGCCAACTCCATGTCGTGTGTGGGGTAATTCTGCTCATGATTCTTCAATTGGCGGGAACCATAAGCTACTACCCTCCCGGACTGCATCAAAACACATCTCAGTTCAGCCTTCGAGGCATCACAATACACTATGTACCCCTGCCCCCTATCCGGGACTATCAAGATAGGAGCTGTAGTGAGCCTCCTTCTCAACTCCTGGAATGCCTTCTCACATCGGTCATCCCAATCAAACTCGAATTCTTCCGGTCAATCTCACATAAATGCCAACCCGGGAGAAATCCTCGCACTGGATCTCCCGTAGCACTTGCACCAATCCCAAGAAACCACGTATCTCGAAGACCCACTTCGGTCCTCCCAACTCATCACGGCTCACCTTCCGGGTTCACCGACACGCCGGAAGCTCACAACCACATGTCCGCACTTCACCTCAAGAAGCTAAAACTGACTAATTTAATCTTCACAAGATAACTGATGGTCTCTCAAAGAATCGGTAAAACAATCCTCATATGATCCCCTTGCTCCTCTGATCAGAGTAGATCAAAATGTCATCCACAGATCACTGACAATTAATCGGAAATAGGGTTGGAATACCCTATGTTGAGGTCCATGAATGCCGCCGAGCATTCACAATCCAAAGGGCATTATCAGAACTCAAAGTGCCCATAACGCTGGCCCTAAGCTGGGTTTTAGAGATATTCGTTCCTTAACCTCGCTTATGGTAACCATAAGTAAGTTCATCTTAGAGTAGACTCGCGCTCCTTCCTCAACCATCAAACAAATCATCAATTTCTGCAACGGGCATCAATTTTCGATCGTAACCCGTTTCAACCGCTCGTAATCACGCAATGTAAGGGTCTGGCCCTTCTTCTTCGCAAACAAAGGACCGAAGCGCCTCATGGTGAAGTGCTCGGTCTAATGAACCTCTTTGTTCAAGAATCCCAGAATGGACCTTGAGCTCCCAGACTCAATCGTGTCATCCTATGTGAGCCAAGAGATGGGCGGGCACCAAAGGTGAATCAATACAAGTCTGGCAACCCCTCTACTGAGCAACTCTTAGCTCGTCCCGAAAACATCCTCATACTCTCGGCATCACTCGAGGTAGATCTAAGCCTAGTCTCACCTCGCCCTCTGCAGGCAGGTTTAGCCAACCCATCAACTCGTCCATGATACCGGACTGCATATGGGGTCCTGGGAAAACACCATGCTTCGTCCCCTCAAATGAACCCGAAAGTACCATTCTATGTGTATGCACCTCCCACGCCATGGAATTCACACAACTTTGATGCTGTAGTACAGTCCATCCCAAGATGACGTCGAACTTGACATGTCCATGACCTCAGTCCACCGGTGGAGTAGAATCCCCAAGATCTCTAGCTCGCAACTCGACATATCGTAGATCTACGTCGCCCCTGGGCCCCTGGGGGAGAACTCACATCAAGGGCTCCTCCAAGGTTTCAACCTCCAAGCCTGAACTCTTCACAACCATGCGCCATAGAATGAATGTGATGGCACCTGAGTCAAATAACACTCTACCCATAGGCGATAGCAAAACGCAGCCCTCGTATGATCGGATGATTCTCACGACCAACCGCGTGGATGGGTGCATGTACATGCCCTAATCCCCGACTGTCTACTGTGGGGCCTGCCTTCATAACCCGGCCTCGTTCACTGATAACGGAGGTGCCCGCATGGGGCCCCCCGAGATCGATACTGGCTCCTCCGACCCATACTAGGTGCTGAGGAATAACCAGACCGCTTCCCGTCCCACTGGCCGACCGGGGATCGCGCCTCGCTCTCAAACCCGGTCCTCAGTTCTGCTGGCAATCCTCCCTATGTCCGGCCGCCGCAATGGAAACATACCATCTGCCCCGCCTGACCGGCACCTGATCCGCCTCGCCGATGACCGCGTTTCCTAACCCATGCTAACTGGGTTCTCTCTACTTCTTTCCTCGAATCTGAAGCAGATCAATTTTCTCGCATCGACACCCACATCCTCGAGCGCTGCATCCTCCACCCCCTACGGTCATGGTCGCCCCAACCATAGTCCACGCCCCGTGAGAGCGAGTCCCGCGTAACCCGCCCGAATGGACAATCTCAACCCATTCTCAACTATCCTAACCTTGGTCGCATCCGTACGACCGCTGTCAAAGCGAGCTAACCCGTCGTGAACCTAGACACATACCCATCACCGCTACAGCTCCCCGCTTCGCCTCTAGAACTCCCTGCCGACGTCAGCGTCGCCAGAAGATGGTCAACAGCAGAGCTCATGGAACTTCGCCTGTCATTGCTCTATGTCTCTAGAGGTCTTAACTAGTCCCACCACACCGAGATCACCTCTCTAGGCCGGAATGCAATAGTCTGATCTCGGGCCGGATCGGGAGGTAATATCCATGGCCTCAGAATCCTCTATCTACTGAACCAACATCACCACTGTATCCCTCCCCTGTAAATAGCCGGAGGATGATGTGCCCCAATCTCCGGAGGTTACGCTGACTTCGCCACCCGCCGTGACTAGCCTACGCAATGGCAGCAACCGGCATCCTCATATCCTCAGCAAAGGCATGTTGGTCAAACATCGTGTGTCACTAGCACCTCGTGGAAGACCTCTACGTCCTCGCCATCGACTAGTCATCTACACATGTCAAATGGCAAGTTGAGTTTTAATGAAGTATCTCTAAGGGTGTAAATACAGCCCCGAGAAACTATTCACACACTGAAAAAAAAATTCACACACCACATCAATACATTCATAGTAATGCAAGGTAAACATTCCATACATGAAGTCATACACAAACACAAATTTTATTTTTTATTTTTTTATTTTTTATTTTGAAACCCTTTGGAATAGCGTTTCATGAAATATTGTCCATGAACAAGACCCAAATTAAAGGGACTTCTAAATAGTGCATTGTCACAAACTGGTCGTAGGACAAGGCAAAGACACCTGCACCTGTGTCACGCACACGCGCGCGACAACTTCACGACAAGACGCACTGCACGCCACTGTCGCGACACGCCCAGCAGCTCCTCGCCTTTTGTCGCGACCTCCTTCAAGGAAAAACCAGGTCGCGACCTCAAAACAGGGTCGTGACACCATTTCATCCCAAACAAGAACCAAAGTCGTGACCAAATCATCAGCCTTCATCGCTATGTCGCTGACACCATTCTTACGCGTCGCGACCTAGGCCATTCAATCTCACTGCAGATCACGCTGGGCGCGACGCAGTCGGGTCGTGGCGGCATGCGCGCTTGTTGCGAAGGCTGCGACCCGCCGCGCCGGCCACTCGGCCGCGACCAAAACCTCGTCGATGCCAAACCCCATGTCGCCAAGCCCCGAGGCCCTCGCTGCAGAACCCACGTCGACTGTTATGTTGCGACCTCAACCTATCTAGCCCATGTCGCGACACAAAATTCATGTCATGACCAAGACCAACCAGTCCCAACCTCAACCATGTCGCGACCTCATATTGATGCGTCGCAACTGACCGCAGCGCCACCGCGCCGCGCTATGTCGTGATTCCCCTGCGCCACCCATGTCGCAACACAAATTGATGTCACGACCGGGGCCAAGAAAAACATGTCGCTACTGCGTCACAAGGCTGATCATTGCTTTCACAGAGAGCCCGTTAAAGAGCTACCACGCCTTCCCCACGACATCACCGCCAATGCACTAAGATCCAAAACTAAAAGAGTCTCCATTCCCTCTTTTTCAGTGTCCCCAATATTTCCCAGTACTTTTAAACTGGGTCTCTAATAAAATATAGAGAATGTGTTTAATGAAAATGATAACATTTTATCCAAACAAAGTCCTGGTAATTATCTCTAAACCAGCAAAGAAGACTTAGTTTAGTACTGAAAAGTCTGTCATAAAGGATCTTTATTTTTATGAATCTTAGGATCGTTTTGTTTACCGCTTTCTAGAAAAACTCGCTTTGTTTAAAAAACAAAAGAGAACAAGGAAACACGTAGAACACGTAGGTTCCGCTTTTTTTTTTTTAAACATAGAGTATATCAAAAACAGTAAATTCAAAAAGCAAGAATAATTTTCATAAAACACCAAAATTGTGTTATCTGTGTTTTCAAAAATTGTTCTCCAAAATAGTTTTAAAAAATATGAACCAACTTAGCTTTTAAAACTCTTTGAGAATAATTTTATTTTTCTTTTTCATGACATTGAATGGTTATAAGGAAACATGTGAAAATAATTATACATTTTTATTTGAAAATGTCTTATTTTTTATTTTTAAGAATATTTTATTTTTTAATCATGTCTAACTCAAGCTGATAACGCCATTTCAAATACAGAGGGTGTAGTGTCCAAATGGTATAATTATTACCTTGAAATTAAAGTAATAAAAGAAAGTAAAACTGTTCTTTGTTTTCTGATAAATAAATAAAATTTTAAATTTTTTTCATTGTTTTTTAAAAACAATTTTCTTTTAAATTTGTTTTAAAAATTAATACAATGAATGGACCCCGGAGTTGCTAACTCGGCCCATCAATTGCTGAGCCCATATCCTATGGGCCAACCACGTTGCCAGAAGTCCTTACCTAACATCTCCATTCTAGAATTGAATTTCAAGAGTTACTTGGACCTGCCGATATTGAACAAGATAACGGGCCCAACATGGGCCTAGACTTATTCAATCCAGTTCGATTTATCCAGAGGAAGGAACCATTTTTAGTATTCCACAGCCCTACAATCTAAAAAACATAAATTTCAACATGTTTGAGGCGGCCTGAGAACGGCCTCGCTTCCCTTTCGCACTCCCTTCATCAAAAAAAGCTGCTTTTACAAAGATTTCAATGTGCCCTGCTCCAACTCTCTCCGAATTTTTGGAGCTCTAGTTGGATGCTTTCACTTATCTCTCATGCCGAACTCGTCTACATGTGTATGCCGGCCAATCGCTTTGTTTCATTGATAACATGAAGACTCCCCGCGTTACGCGCTGATCTCCTAAACCATTCCTACCCCATTCAAGAATGTGACCTGATAACCATACGACAGCGTAAGTGACACTTTACAAGATCGGCGTATACCGCCCACAAGATGTTATAAGCCACTGTGGCATCTACTACATGGCGAACCCACCGGCCGCTGGGCGCCTCTACACGGGGGATCTCCCAAAAGTGAGCACTATTGGGCTGACTCCTGTGGGTACGCTTCTTTTCTCCGGTAGAGAATTCTGAGGGTGGGCTTTCTGACGTTTTTAAGCCCCTTCGATGCCCATTTTATCGAAAGTCGACGAAGATGACGCCGGCCGAGCTTCCGTCAACCAGACCCCGCGGTAATGCTTTTGTTGGCTACTTAAGGCCCTTATTACCGCTGGATTGTCGCTGATGTTGGCACTTTCCATGTCGAGTCCAAAAGGTTACAGAGCGCCCAACCTAGGAGTTGGATGACGACTCTTGTATTTCTAAGGTCTCCCCGATCCGTCGCTGCTTGCATGAGCTCGCCGAATCGGACTCCCTCCTCCCGCAAATCCCGAGATCACACGATTTTCCTGGGCAGCTGCTGACCACATGGTCGTGGGAATGATCTGACGCTGCTTAGATGAGCCTTCCCGATCGAGTCGGACTCCTCCCCAAACCCTTGAGATCATACGGATTTCTCCTATGACTGTCGACCACGTGGTCGGGTTCGATTCTCATAGACGGCACCCGAACTGATGGTGCTTTTTCTATTGTATCGATTTGATAGTCGTGAGTCGCTGCACATTCATGATCCCCGCGATGCGTTATTTGCAAGAAAACAACATAAACAAGGTGATCCTGAAAGTATGTGTCTCCACTGCCTTCCAACGCGCCCAAACACCCTTCCGCATGGTAGAAGAAAGATCAACTACCTTGGCGAGTTCACGCTCTTACCTTTATGGTAGAATTGATCGATATTTATAAGTAAATTAATATACTTTCCTTGTTGACGATGATACGATATCTCCCCATTAGTGAGAGTTTTTCTTATTACGAATCGAATCGTTTAAGTGATAATTATGAATCAAGGATAATGAAAAGATCCTTCTTTCCTTAATCAGGAGGAAATGATCATGAAGACGGCACTTTTCCTTTCTCACGAAGTTCGGTCGCTTATATCACTTCGATCGATGATCATACTACCGCGGTTTCACCTTGTGCCTAATCTACGTATTTCGCATGCAGTGATCTCACCGCGAGCCGAGCTTCTTTATCAAGCCATTCTCAACCTTCCATAGCGTTAGTAGATACCATTTTTAAGTTTCTCAGCATGTAGCTTCAGTTTGTGCAAATATTGTTTTAGACTCCATCAGTAATAAAAAAGAAAGTAAAACTGTTCTTTGTTTTCTGATAAATAAATAAAATTTTAAATTTTTTTCATTGTTTTTTAAAAACAATTTTCTTTTAAATTTGTTTTGGCAAGAATATTATAATGAATGGACCCCGAGCTGCTTAACTCTCGGCCCATCATTTGCCGAGCCCATATCCTATGGGCCAACCACGTTGCTGGTAGAAATCCCACCAACATGGGGGGCCTGGGGACTTATTCAACCCACTTGATTTATCAGGGAGGAAGGAACCATTTTTAGTGTCTCCATGTTCTTACACCCAAAAACATGAATTCTAACAAGTTCCATGCTTAATTGGGTAGAATGTCTAATAGTTAAAAGGACGGCCATAAGGAAAGGGTTCGGTTTATAGTTTATTATATCAGAATTAAAGTTACTACCTTTTAAAAAAAAACATGTTTATAATGATTATAAATCCTTAAATATTCACTTAAAAAAAAAAAAATTTTAAAATAATCTCCTAGTCCATAGACGATCATTATCCGTACCTCCCAAATTTCAGCTATTTTAAGTCCTATTTTGATTAATTTGACTTAAAACTTTTTCAATAGTTTTGCATGGTGTACTTTGAAAAACATGAAAATTCCACGCATAATAAAATTTATTACGTCTCTTAAATGCAAGAAAATCCATATATTTTAGATAAGTGTTAGGTCCAAAACCTGAGGAGTGGAAAAAATAAAGGGAAATAAAAATAGAGGAAAATAAAAATAATGTTAAATCCAACGTATTTTTATTTGTTATTTTAAATTTATTTTATTTATTTAAACTCATCAATATAAATATTATATAATTTAAATAAATGTAAGTTTTCAAATAATTTTGTTTATATTTAATTTTGTTTAAACTTTTCAAATTTATAATCAAATATTATAAAATCATTTTTCTTATTGATTTTTTCTTTCTTTAATAATTTTTGATAACCAAATACCGATGCAAAGATACCAAGGACTTACACGACTCATAAAAAGGTAGACTCTGGAATTATTCTACTATCAGGTTTGACAGGAAAAGCCACAATTCATTAAAAGAACTTGGTATTGTGAAAACGAAATTAATAGAATAGCGAAAACACCATAATCAATTATAAAAAGATGAACTGATAAATCAATATAGCGAATGCCAGATAAAATTTCAATAAGTATACTTATTTGAAAAACCAAAATAGAAAGACTCTCAGAATTTTGAATCCATAATCGTCTAGAACTTGAATGAGAATGTCATCTTTGATCTTCTGTTTTTGTGCTTTCATAACCTGGGCTTAATTGGAAATTTAATTTATTTTGCATGGAACGCAACCTCAGTTTTTGCTGGCATATGAAATGATTCTATGAATAATATATACAAGCAAATTAGTTGATTACTTGGCCTATGGGGGTGGAATAAAAAGGTTGTGATCACCAGAATTTATTATTCTTACTCAGAAATGATAAAGAATGCTCTAAGCAGATAGATAAGCATTCAGATTAAGTCTTCTAAACTGCGTTTGATACCTTGCCATGAATAACACGCCACTCCCATGCAGCTGCTACGTACACAAACATGTAGTACTCCACCAAATTATTTTCTTTTATCAGCTTCACAGCATGCCTAATATAAAATCTGGGGCCGAGTAGTTTTCATATGTATTTTATAAATTGAATGAACTTAATTATATCTTGTATTTTTAAATGTTTCTGCCATTTCTGTTCCACCTCAAACAGACTAAAGTAAAAATTAAAATATATAAATATATATTAAGAAATTAAACATTAAGGTTAAATAATAAAAATGGAAAAGCAGAAAGTTTCAAAAGTGGAAAGCACGGAATGAAGAAGGAGTCACGTGTCATCTGTAATGGCTTCCCTGCTGTTCACGCAATTCTGTTTGCATTTAGGGTATATTTTTATGTTGTTTGGCTGGTAGGAATGATGAGAAAAAATTGGACTCAAACTGCAGAAGTATGAAAATTCCTTATTACATTCATTAAATGAATGAATGAATAAATCAATGAGAGAGTTCACAAATACTGAGCAACTCTCTGTACAGATATAATTCAATCCAAATAAAAAAAAAAATTAAAAATTACATGAAACTTGTGATTCTCGTCATCTACTAATCAATCATGTGAAGAATTCAAATCATCGGCCGGGAAAAACAACCGTGGCTTCTTCGCCGGCAATGGACTCTCCACCTCTTGCTCGACTGCAATTCGACTTTTCCGAACTCCGTCAACGGGAAACCTAGGCCAGAACTCCGGCAAAGCCGGAAAGTTTAGGTCAAAGTCCCGGTGGCTCTGACTCGAAGCAGCGCCTTCCGAAGACGTGACGCCGCTGCTGCCGCCGTCGTAGTGGCAACGCTTGTGGCCGCCCAAGGCCTGTCCGGTGGGGAACGTCCGGTGGCAGATGGAGCACTCGTGGATCTTCCCGCTCGGATTCAACGCCGAACTCCCCGCCGCGTTGGTGGTGGTGGTTGGGAACGGACGCATCGTCGGCGGCGGCCCCCACTTCCTGTGGCTGGCCTTGTGGCCGCCCAGGCATAGTACGAAGAAAACGCCCACCCCTTATTGCAGACGCTACACTTTGTAAGAGAGATTCAACGGAGGAGGAGGCGGCCACCGTAGCGGCGCCGGGCACTCCACCCCAGGTGGGCGGCGCCACTGTGCGGCTAACATGATTCATAGACACACCAAGAAGCCAAGTACTCTTTCCTCACTGGGAGGCGCTCTCAAAACGGTGTCACGTTTGGATACTTCCTCTTCATCGATGGCTCAAGAGAGTGCAATTCACTTACCTCCTCGAGCTTAGGAACGTCGGCTGACACCGTCGCCCATCCGGAGAATTCAGAGCTTGTAAAGCCATCAGGGTGACAGCAAGTAAGAGAAAGAGAAGAGGTTTAGGAAGACAACTAGGAATGAAGATTGAGGAGAAATGAGAGACGGAGGAGGAGAATAAATAGAGGGGGAGGAGGTCGATGACGTGGCAGTGAAGGCGGTGGTCAATAAGGGAGGAGTGGAGTGGTGGAAGGGGGAAGGGGCTGTGGAAGAAGGACTGCGCTTCCAGGAATGACTTTTTCCAAGTCAAAACCATGAACCATAGTCAGCTTCCTCTTTAAACCCTTTTGACCCACTCACTGTCGGCGCGTCCACCACACGCGCCCTCCGCCTCAAACAGTAATAAGGTTTCAGTGATATTACTATCTATTCTTTATTAGTAATAAATTATGTTTGGCACTCGGCGGAGACCAGTGACCGACACTTCAGATATTTCCTCTTCCCTTTCCGTATATGGCTTCACTTGCGATATTAACAATATAAATAAATAAATAACATGGCTGGCTAATTTTTCTCCCCCCTTATTTTCTTTTTCAATGGATTGTTTCATAATTAAAATTCTAAATTAAATTTTATTTAACCAAAAATCCTCTGTTTTAATTGCTTTTAAGATTTGGCTCAAATCTTAAAAAGGTAGGATAACATGATATAATTAGATCCTATCCCTTATCATAACAAAGTAATATACAAAAGTGAATAGAATTAAAAAAAATCATGTTTTTTTATTTTAGGATTTTTTTTAATTCTTTTATATAGATATTGATTTATTAATTTCATTGTAACATAAAAACCAATTAATTATCAATAAGATTTAGTTTAAGTCGTTTATAAAGCAAATCAGGCATCGAGAATGGAGGGGTTTCAAGTTCAAGTTTCAAGATAAATTTGTGAAAGAAACATATTACTATAATTTATTACAAGTGAATAGATGTAAAAAAATAATAATAATTAATTTGTTTTTAGCACATTTATTCATTTGTACTCTCTTTCATTATAACTTAACTGATATTATAATTATTCGACGTGGATTTCTCACATAACCCTTTTGCACCATTTTACCACATGAGTCCGACCTTAGAGGACAAACAAAATAAATTACTCTCTATAAAAGCATTATCAGTTTGCTTTTACTTTTTATTATTTTAAGAAAAATAAAAGTTAAAGTAAAAATTTGTATCATTGAAAATCCAATCAAGAGGATTGACTGTCATTGATCTAGATCAGTTTTTCAGATTTTTCTTATACCTTCTATCATTTCCTTATTTGATTACATGTAATATATCATGATTTTTAGAACCTTATCAACAATTTCAATTTCTTTAAAAATACATGCCAAAATATTGATGATATGTTTGTTTCATAGACTACTACAAATTGATTTTTTTAAGGTTTGATGTCATAATGAAAATAAAAAATAAATTCAATATTAATTTTTTTTAAAATATTTGTATATTTTAAAACTATTTGACTTTTGTATGATAAAAATAAATTTTAAAGATATATAAAAATAATTAGAGCTGAAACCTAACTTATTGCTTTACCTTCTTTTTTTTCTTTTTTTTTCCCTCAATATTTTTTGATATCCAAACTTACCTATAATAATAGCTTAGAAAGATATTCGATAAACATTAATACTTGTTTTAGTTTACTACATTTATGTCACATAGTACAGCCAGTAGTAATATGACGCAATGATGTATTAAGTAAAAATATTTTGGCATCATATATTGATGATAATATTAATTGAGTGGAAGAAATTAATTAAAAACAAAAGTATAATTATTTTAAAATTATTTCTTTTGTAATACAGAAGATGAAAATCTATTAAAATCATATAATTAAAATAGTTACGGAATTTTGTTTTATAATTATTTAGTATTAATGTAAACCAAAAATTTAAATTAATTTTTTTACAGTTAAATAATTTAAATATAATATAGTAAATTATCCTCTAACCTTTTTCTTTCTTATTTAGTATTTAGTGAAGTATGAAGGAGAAGTGATTTTAAAATATGTATAAATAAATAAATAAAAATAAAAACAATTTGAATGTACAGATTAAGTTTTATTACTATGAAAACAAATTGACAATGGGCACGCGTTTCACGCGCCTAAAAAGTGGCGTGGAGGGCAAGACACAAAATTCCAATTTTACCCTCGTAGTTTAGACTGTCTAAGTTCAGAGGTTCGTCGTTAAGATGAAAATCTAGTAAATCATATATAATTTAAAATAGTTATGGAATTTTTTGTTTTATAATTATTTAGTATTAATGTAAACCAAAAATTTAAATTAATTTTTACAGTTAAATAATTTTAAATATAATATGAGAAGTAAATTATCCTCGTAACCTTTTTATTTCTTATTTAGTATTTATTAGAGTATGAGTGATTTTTTAAAATATGTATAAATAAATAAATAAATAAAAATAAAAACAATTTGAATGTACAGATTAAGTTTTATTACCATGAAAACAATTTGACAATGGGCACGCGTTTCACGCGCCTAAAAAGTGGCGTAGAGGGCAAGACACAAAATTCCAATTTTACCCTCGTAGTTTAGACTGTCTAAGTTCAGAGGTTCGTCGTTAGGCCCACCTAAGTTTTTCCGAGAAGCAGCCAAAGTGGCCACGTGTGCAAAAGCGGTGTGGTTTCTAGAGCTTTAAAAGAAGACGAATCACCAAATGCGAAATTACCGACATATCCGATTGGAATTGAATTAAGTACAGGGGTATTCCGGTCAAAACAACTGTCCAGTGGAGCTCACTGCTCAGTCGGACAGTGAAGAAACAGCGGGAGAGCGAGTCCTCCACCGTCAGGGACACGGCATACTGGACGTCGCCACGTGGCTAATTTTGACGAGTCCGTGGTTGGGTGGTAGTAGGTAGTTATACAACTGTACAAGTAATTAAAAAGAGGAAAATGACTCATTAATCTCTATCGTTACACTTGTACAGTCAAGCTTAGTTTCTCTAACCTCACGTAAGTATAAAAATAAATGAAATCAATACATAAATTAATAACGCTACAATATAAATAAGAAACCTTTTATTATTAAAAAACAAGTCAAAATAATTATTTTTAATGACTCCCGACCATATAAATATCGTTTGTAAGAGAATAAGGAACCTTACAACTGTAATTTAAAGAAATCATTTAATGTTGAATCTCTAATTGACATGAAATGTGATAGTAGAGAATATGATCAATGAGTTTATAATATTTTTATAGATATCACATGAAATTGATATTGAATAAATATAATGAGAATTTAAAGTTCTATTTAGAATAGAAAATATCAAAGAAAGAAAAAAATTGAAAGAAAATAAATTTGAAATGAAAAATAGGTTTAAACATAATAATTAATTAAATAAAATTAAAGAAATTTTTAAAATATATTTATTATAAAATTTTGATAAAATTTGATTATATTTAATTTTTATTTATATCTTTCACCCGTAAAACCAAATTTAAGAAAATTAATTTTCTTTTCTTATCTGATTTTAGGTTTCCAACGAGCTTGATAATCCAAGAAAGAAGCTTGAGTAAGTCAAAGAAAAGTAACACATTAAAATATAGGAGAGTTTAGATAATTGGAATTATTGATTTCTTATATATATATACTATGAGTTATAGATTAGGGAGGTGGGGTTTGTGTGGAAATGACAGGTTTGTGGTTGGGTGTGGTGGAGAAAAGGGTGTGAAGAGCTGGGGTTTTGTAGTTTGAACACCAATTCTTTACCAAATCATTGACTTCATTGCATACATCATACATGTGTACGGTTTACCTCACATCACATGTATCCAATCCCTATTTCCTTTTGCTTCTCTATGCCTTACGTATTCTATGACATATGATTTTTATTTTCCAATAATTATATAATTACTTTTTATATTTTTTTTCGAAATAATTATTTTTTACATCTAAATCATATTATCTCTAAAAAAGATATCATATTATAGATTAACGTTATGTACTTAAAAATCATGGTTAAATTCGCTTATTGCTTGTTATTCAGTAAAGATTTAATTCAATGATTAAGAGTTGGATAAACATAAAAAAAATGAACATGTTTGACACTTTATAAGAACAAAAACGTTACATCATTGTGATGTAAAATTAATAGATTTAAAAAAAAAATCACAATAATAAGACATACAATGAAAATTTCAACACATAAATATTTAGTAATCTCATTTTCAAAGTTCAGTGGAAATTAATTGTTATTATATCATATATTTGTTGACTGATCCGCAAAGATCATGTGAACTTATGCCATCCCCCACCGTCCCTCATATGTCAATCCTTCCAAAGTCTTGATCATAGAAATTATCTATAGGATGAGTCGGTGGTGTAAGTTATGCTTCATTTTTCTAATTTTATTGAAATTTTAATAATATTAGTTAATTTCATTAAATTCAACAAGTAACATATATAATCAAGTCAGGTCAAACCATATAAAAACCTAGCCGTCGTCCTTTTTATTTCTCTTGTGTTCTGCTAGCGAAAACGCTGTTTTATGGCCAAGCGAGCGATGATTTTTATTATTTTTTAACCTAAATCAATCATACACATATTTTTCTTTTCGTTTTTGTTGGTTGTCGAGTATGGGTTTTTTGCGATGATTTGCAGGTTTTATTTTAGTTTTGGGTTGGCGTCGTTTTATCGGCGTTTGGTTTGTCGTCGACACATTTACGGCGCGTGATGTTGTTCGTTTATGCTTTATTCGGCGTTTTATCATAAGGGAGATTTAGATAGACAAAATGGATTTGATTGGTCGAATGTCGAATTATGGTGAAGTGATATATTGAAAAGCTGGAATTCAGCGGATATTACAGTTGCATATTTAGCATCAATTTGTGGGTTTTTATCTCTTTGTTTTATTCATATGCATTAACTTTATGTATTGTTTAATCTTTGTATGATTTTTAGTTATTTGTATCTTTGGATACATTGATGTTACATTATAAGTTTGAATCGACATCAACTGTTATTTTTAACAAAAAAAAGCAAGTAACGTATAATCGACTATACATGACCATGTGGTATTATTATAAGGTTCAAGGCGAATTCAAATGAGCGATTTATCGACAGGCACATTTTATTTAAATTATTCTGGCATACATCAATAAGTTTAAAAAATTCGATCGGTCAAGTCGAGGCATGTCCTATTTGGCTTTTTATTTTTAATATTTGTTTTTATTTTATTATATTAAAATTTTAAATATTTCATAAAAAGGTAAAATATGATAAATTTTTATAAATTCTTTTATAAAAAAATTAATTATTATTATTTATATTAAACTGTAAAATGAAATAAAATAAAAATAATTATAAAAACTTTTTTTTTAATATAATCGAGATGGGGAAGGGCGGGGACGATATAACAATATCGAGCTTTCGTTTGAAGTTTGAGGAAAAAGCCAGACCCAATAAGAGCTCGATGCAGCAGCGATATTTTCCGTCGAATTTAAACGAGATGGAAACTCAGAGAGCTATCAAACGGGAAAAATATTTATATAAAAATGAATTTAGAGATATCTATATATATATATATATATATATACTTATATATATATATATATATATATATATAACTATAAAAATATAACTGACTAAATCATAACTTTTTTAACTTTTTGCAATTATATCCTGAAAAAAAAAAGCTATTTAAATATATCGACTTTCATTTAATTGATTTTCTGAAGTATATAGAATAACCCGAACCTAATTTTGAACTTGGGCCACATCCTATGTGGTACTCTGTTTGGTTGACCAAACCCATGTCGGTTCGGACGATTTCGTTTTTCTTTTCCTTCAAGTTTCCGATGCGGTAATTTTTGAAGAAAAAACAGAACCTTTCCTCGTGCGGGATGTCCTGAAACGGGCTTCACTTAGTAGCATGATGTGCTCTGTTTTGGGATAAAAATACCAGCTCGATTTCGCCGACAACGAAGTTCACGTGCTTAGAGCTCTCATTGACGAAGGCTCCACATCTCCAATATGCCCAACAAAGATATTAGTGAAGAAGTTAGTATCATAATTGCAAAAGATATTGAGAGCAATCAGACCTGCAATTGCCCACGACTGCACAGACTCCTTACAACACACATCCCTATTGAGAGCTCAATTTGGGGACTAGGAGCCGCGGTTGATGTCTATATGACTTTCTTTCTTATCCTTCCCACTAAGGGAGGGGGGGCTAAATTATTGCCATTATGGCAGGCAGCCAATTCTTTCGATTCCATGACACTTGGATGCAGGACCACTTCTTCCTCAATCGGTTTGCAGTGTATGTTTTGAGCCCTCAAGGGCTACACCAAGAACGATGCTTGATCGTAATTGTAAAGGGACCCCATATACATACAATGAGTAAAAAGAGTGCAATTATTTGGAGTCAATTTTGAGCACTAGTTTGAATTTGAGGACGAAATTGGTACAAAATTTCCAATCCTAATAGGAACTATGTGTTAGGGCTATATATACCAAAAGTCATTTTATTGTTATGGATGTTTATTTTATTTTAATAAAATTATGTTATTTAAATTCCCGATAAGTCTACATGGTATGTTTGCGTTTAAGTATAAATGCGTATACGTCTTTGATACGTAGTAGATGATTTGGTGTGTAGAATTCGGTTCTGTGAGAAGATCGAATCATCCGGTTCTTTATGGAATATAAGCTATTGGTTCATGTCTAAATGGAATTTGGCCAACGCGTTGGTAAGATTAGCCGCAGACTTGGTATGTGCATGCGAAGCTACGAAGAATGGCTTAGTTCGACTTCTTTGTCTTTGAGTACGGTCGATGTGTATTGAGCAGGGACCAACAGGAGTAATTATTTTAAACACACATAAAATAATTAATACCTCATGGTTATTATGAATCTTATTTCTCTTTAATCTAGAGATATTTAATAGGCACGTGCATTTATTGTTGGTTATTTTGATTCGCTAAATAGTGAGATGTTTATAGATCGATAATCTCGGTGAGTTGGATATTTGCATTAATTGTATAGTGAATATTAATTATTAACGGGTCACGTCTGATGGTGGATTGATGATCTGCAGGTGAGGATCTTATAAGTTTTTATTATGTCCAAATACTGCAGATTGGATTTTTTTAATCCGACATATCAAATAAGTTAAGTGAAAGGTCTCAATGTGATTATCAGATGTTGATTAAATAAAACCGTCAGTAATTTAATTTAATCAACGGGTATCTGTAATCTTAACGTGGGGAGATTAATAAGTATTTAATAACAAAGGGCTCAAATTATACTTTCGAATAAGTGAGGGAGTGCAATTATGATTCTTTAGTGAAGTGAATTATAATAAATGTAAATAAGTTCATATATTTACATAGGAGCCCCGAAATCTTATTTGTCTTTAAATCCCTCTTGCCTTTATTTATATGTCATGTTGGGTAGCCTGCAGGAGAGAAAAAACCTGGGCGATCGTCGAAGGAGCACGAAGAGCCACTCCCTCTTCACGTTCTAGAATTAGGGAATACGGTAGAAGGCTTGGAGGTCGTGTGGCCTTTGCAAACCCGCCACCGCACGTGCGATGTAGAGGCGGGTGTCAGCATTCACTTTACTGTACACACTAATATGCGTGTATCTTGAGATATTCTGTAGCGGCGGAATTTCAAAATATATTCAAGATCCATAAATGGGAGTGTTCGACTTATACAAAAACTTTACATTTGTTTACAAACAACAAAAGAATATTACGCCACATAAAATAGACCAAAAAGTCTTAGGTGGGCATCCTAGCCCATGTGTTGGCGGAGGCGATGAAGTTATCGGCCTTCTTGCCTCTGCTTCACGTCTCTGCGAATGAGAAACGGGTGCTAAGCTTTAAACTTAGTGGGAATAAATTTATTGAATGACCACTAACACGGATCATCACACTTCTATACACATGCATATATATCTAACATATCATATCATTTAAAGCATGATTATCATATCTCATATTGCCCATCATATGCTATGTTGCATTTCTTGCTCCAACGTTCGTATCTTATCGTATGTCGTAACCGAGTCATTTGTTTTTATGTTTAAATGCTTTGCACCACCTTAAAGTGGATAAAAAATATAAGGGCCCGAAGGCGTGTGTACTCAACTGTGTGAAACAATGGTCTATAAGGGCTGCAGAAGGCGTTGTTATCATTGTCTTGAGACAATGACCGTCATAAAATTTTAAAGTCGTTGTTATCATTGTGCGAGACAATGACCATCTATAAGGAGCCGAACGTAATAACCGAAGCCAGGACGAATGATCGATATCTTTACGGACTTGTTTTTCACAATAAACGCCATCTATCCCTCTACTAGGTTCTATGCGGACAATCCATGTGAATTTATGTTGGTAAATATCACCGTATTAGAATAATTATTGTCGTGTGTCATGTCTGATATTTGTCGTTTATTCGTATCTTTGCACATTTTCATATCTCATTATATGCATGAATAACTATAGTTTACCATGTATGCTTATGAGCTATTTAATATCATTCCAATTTCATTAAGCTATCATGGATGGATTCTAGACTCAAGGGGGCTTTCCATAGAGTCGAGAACATCGGCAGATTTGGGCCGAAGAAATTATATTGCGTCAAGTTGGAGGCTTCCCATAAACAGTGACTACGAGCAGAACTAGTAGGGCTTACTATTTTTTCGTGATTTATGAACCTAATATGAGTTCCAATATCATCAAGCTATATATGGATGGATTCCAGACTCAAAGGGCTTTCCATAGAGATCAAGAATATCCGAAACGGAGTTCGGACGAAGAAATTATGACTGTTCGAAGTTGGAGGCTTCCTATGAACAATGACTACGAGCAGAACCAGTAGTGCTTACTATTTTTAGTGATTTATGGACCTAATATGAGTTCCAATGTCATCAAGCTATATATAGATGGAATCTATATTCAAAGGGCTTTCCATAGAGTCTAAGAACATCCAAAACGAAGTTCGAATGAAGAAATTATGATCATCCGAAGTTGGAGGCTTCCCCTTGAGCAGTGACTCTGACGGGAGCAGGCAAGGCCCTCTTGTTTTCATGATTTCTAGACCTAATATGAGTTCCAATATCATCAAGGTATATATGGATGAATTTAGACTCAAATGCCTTTCCATAGAGTCCAAGAACATCTGAAATGGAGTTTGGACGAAAAAATTATAACCAAGACAAAAACATGGGTTTTGGAGAAATTTTAACAGCATCTCCCCTAAAACCCCAATATTTCCTTAATACAAATATTCCTCAATTGAGGATTCTGATCGACCAACTCAGAGTCAGCAACGACGAACAATTACTCAAAACACGTATAGGGAAGGCATGGTTTTGCTAACCCCATCCTACAATTAATGGGTTAGGAAGTTTTCCTAAGTCTAAAAAATTTAGGAATCCACTCTGACCCAAATTAACCTGAAACCAAATAAAGCAATTTCCGTCTGATGCAAGCGTCAAACACCACCAATATACCAAGTAGGGTTCTTTTAGACCCAAATTCATCAAAAATGGGTTTATGGTTTGATTTTTCCATACAAAAGTCCAATAATTCATACCAAAATCATAGTTTCCATACCTTTCTTGGCTTCTTCTTCTTCATCTTCTCTTCTTCATCTTCTTCTCTTCTCTTCTTCTTCTCCCTCTCTCTACGTTTTGCTCTCCTTCTTAAACCAAAAAAAAAAAAGAGATATTTTTGTCTTATCCCCTTTTTATATTTAATTTTTCCCTTTTTATTACACTCAAGTCCTCCATCTCTCTGTATTTACACTTCTGACTTTCCATTATTCCACTTTGGCATATAATCTTATTATATTATGACTTTTATATCATGTTTTTCACAAATTCCACTTTTCGCCTTGTATCTTGGCACAAATTACGGTTTAAATTTTTCACTTAGCAAAATAATAGTACGAAATTTCAAAATGCACTTATAATTTACCTTAATTATGTTTTAAAACGACTAGGGTGTATTTTGGGGTGTTACAGGTCGAGTAATCTACTGCGAATCAATTTTTATTGAGATCAATCCGGACAAATCTCTAGGTATGAATTCGAACTGTATCCTCGTAGCTTTATTCGGATTGTTTTTTGTGTAATCTGTAAGCACTATCACTATGTTCACGGGGAATTCCGACTGGTGGTATCGAGCCTAGTTGTGATCTTTAGCATTATGGATTAACCCAGTTTTAATTCGAATATAGGAATGCATATATGCCATGGATAGAACGTAGGGTGTGCTAACCTCTGTTTTGCAGCGTTTTGTCCCGCTATTATGGTCACATGAATGTATGATTTTATGTGTGGATGAATGTTTATTTGATATGGGTTTATTAAATTTGCGGTTTTGTGTGACGTTTTTTTATCACACTGGTTTGTATATTTGTTATTTCTATTTTATTTTTCAATCTAGTTTTTTTTGTGTACTCTTTAATGGAGACGTAGATCGATGTAAATAAATTAGTAGCAATTTGTGAACTCCCTAATGGAGGCATAGGATTTCTATATCTTTTGTTGTTGTTCCGTGGAAGAGTTCATGGTGGTGCGGTCGTTCTTGGCGACACAAACCCTACAGTGGCATAGAACATGGCGGCCTGAGTGGGGTTGTGGGCGTTGTTGTTTTTAAAAGCTGGCGTTGCGAGTTACTATTTTCGAAGAGCAAATCCCTTGATCCCAGTTGGGGCGCTGCCCCAAAACCCGACTTCCAATCGAAGTGTCTACATTCGTTGCTTAGTGAAGCTAAACTCCTTGATGCTTTAGAGTTGGAGAATGACCATAATAGTTGGGCTTTTATCTCTTTTATGATTATTTATCTTGATTGGTATCTTTTAATTTGTTAATTAAGTGATAACATGGATAATGGTTATTATGGTTATGTTTAATCATCTAGATTAAAAATCACAATTTTAGATAATAAATATGGAAAAAGAGATTAGAAATTAATTCCGTGTTTAATATAATTATTTTCTCAAAGGAATTGGAATTTATTAGTTTCCAATTTTGTAATTTTTGATTTGTTTAAAATTAAACATATATATATTAAAAACCTCATTCTTTCCAAATAACTAAGCAGGTGAGGGAATTTATCAAGTTTAAATCACATGGTCTCCATCACTAGTTTGTAAGTGATACAAATTAATTAGTGTGTTGGTCTTGGTACCTTCCTCCCTATCGGACTAATTGATTAGCAGACTCAATAAGTACATACTTCCTAAGGAATAATTCTACTAATTATTAATGTGAATCACTTCTCCATGCAGAGATTCATTATGGTATAATAGATTTAGAATTAAGTGATGGTATACACTTAGCTATAAATAATAGTATCCTCTCCATCTGAGTCACTGCTATTATTTATAGAACTAAAGCTAAGGCATCTATTTAGTTTTGTTTGGCACGAACTGTTGCCTAGATAACAAGATTAATAGGAATTGGCCTATCTGAACAAATGTTGGATAGTAGACGTCCTCCAATCGAGGCATGCTATTCACAATGTATCAAGCTACTGGAGGATTCATTTAAAAATTGGTAGAGGGAACCAATATTTAAAATGGAATTAAATTAATATACTCTTTATAATTTTTTAAATTATATAATAATTCTCAAGTTTTATTATGGATTTAATCCACTTCTTTATTCATTCTCAAAGAAAATAAACTTGATGGAACTAATTATATTGATTGGAAAAAGAAACACGGATGTTGTTTTATTCTTGAAGACTATAAGTTTGTGCTCACAGACCTTTGCCCACCTAAACCTTATGAAGGGGCGATCGAACAGGAAGCCAAGCCTTAAGAGAAGTGGGTTAAGGCTGATGAGATGTCGCAGTGTTATATTTTGGCTTCTATGTCAGATATTGTGCAACACCAGCATTAGTCTATGCCCACAGCTTATGATATGATGATGAACCTCAAAGAAATGTATGGGGATCAGACTCGTTCTGCTAGACAGAAGGCTATGAAAGATCTGATGAACACAACTATGTTTGAAACTACCCCAATAAGGGATCATGTTCTGAATATGATCGGTCTTCTGAATGAACTAGAGATCCTTGGAGCTGAAATTGATAGGGAATCCCAGGTCGATATCATTCTCCAATCATTGCCAGATTCATATAAGCAATTTTTCTTGAATTATAATATGAATAAACCTCAATGGACTTTGGCACAATTGCTTAAAGAACTGGTATCAGCTAAGGGCCTTATCAAGAAGCCATCTACTGTTCTTATCACTAAAAAAGGTTCTTCTTAAGTCAAAAGCGATAAGAAGGAGAAAAAGGTTGAAGCAAGTTCGCATGTTCTAAGCGGCTCACGGACCATAAGGAGGAGTGAAAAAGCCTAGAGACGAGAGTGTTTTCCAGCACGCAGTGATCAAGGCATTGGAAGAAGCGGTATCGATCTATCTCGGCCAAAGTGAACAAGCAAGGTAAGTACATGCTTTGCCCCAAAAATACCACAGGAATTTTTATAATAAAATTTATTATATATTAAGATTATAATTAGACAAGCTTTTAGGTATTTTAAAGAATTGTTAGACGCATATTGATTAAATGATTATTGAATCTGGAAATAAACCCAAGTGAAAAAGAGAAAATATGGAAATTGAAAAATGGGGTTCAAAGGTCATTTAATAAAATAAGTTTATATGTCTAAGTAGAAAACCGGGGCTTAAACAGAAAATAAGAAATTAAAGGACACAAATATAACAAAATAAAAAGAAGAAAAATCAAGGAAGGGCATGGCATGTAGGAAAGTGAGAGGATTTCTCCTTTTTAAAATACGATTTAGAGTGATCCACTAGAAAAGAAAACAAGAGAAAATTGGAGGTATTTTGAGTGAAATCTCCCTTCTCTAAATTTAAACGTCCCTGACCATAGATTAATGGCTCAGAGAAAGTCTTCTCGTGACAAGAGCTGCAGTAGAGACGGAATCGGGAGTTTAGTAAACTAGAGGTGATCTTCCCTACTAATTATTTCACCACCCTACATTTACCACAGTGTGATGGTATGTTAGCCGGACAACAGAGCTGAATTTTGGGTGAAATAAAGAAGAATGGGTGACAGTCCTTCTGGTAAGTTGTAGCCACATCAATGAACTTGATGTTAGGCTTTTTAATCTCTCAATTTGGACCTCTGTAAACCAAGTTATAGTCTTTTATTGAGGATATTGACTAAATCTAATTAGGTCGATTACCTTAATTCGGGTCAACTAACTTGGACCTTAGAAGCAGTTTTGAAGTAAAAATAAAGGGAAATTTTGCAATGGTTCTTCTGGGAATTTGGCCACAATAATGGTGCAAAATGTTAAAGTTTTTAAATTTCTCAACTCTTGTAGACCGAGTTGAATCTTTTTACTCTGAGCTGATCAAATGGGTGAGAGTTGAAGCCGCAAAGGTCATGTAGTGAGAGGGTGTGACGCCCGTCACCGTAGAGGTCAGCGAGCTACCGTCTTGTAGGAAAACTCGTCCTGTAGGCTCAGCTCGTCACCAGAAAGGCTCAGCTCGTCCTATAGAGCTCAGCTCGTCATGTAGAATCGACTCGTCGATTCGGTCGGCTCGTCTAGGATGACTATGTGTATGACCTCCAACCGGAAGGTCATAACTCCTCCGTTCGAACTCCGATTTGGGTGTTCTTGAACTCTATGGAAAGCCCATTGAGTCAAGAATCCATCCATATGCCTGAGGAAGATAGAAGGTGTCAGACCAAGCTCGTCATGTAAAGGTCAACTCGTCAGTTCAGTCAGCTCGTCTAGGATGACTATGTATGACCTCCAACTTCGGAAGGTCATAACTCCTCCGTCCGAACTCCGATTTGGGTGTTCTTGGACTCTATGAAAATCCCATTGAGTCAAGAATCCATCCATATGCCTGAGGAAGATAGAAGGTGTCAGACCAAGCTCGTCATGTAGAGGACAACTCGTCAGTTCAGGTCAGCTCGTCTGGATTGACTACACATGACCTCCAACTTTGGAAGGTCATATCTCCTTCGTTTGAACTCCGATTTGAATGTTCTTGGACTCTATGGAAAGCCCATTGAGTCAAGAATACATTAATATACCTGAGGAGGATATTAGATGTCAGACCGAGGTGTTAGACTGAGCTCGTCACTTCAGTTCGACTCGTGTCGGTTCGGTCGAGCTCGTGCGGGTTATTCTGCATGGCCATCTGGCTTGGAGTCATATCTCATCCGTTTGAACTCCGATTTGGGTGTTCTTGGACTCTGTAAATCCCATTCAGTCAGAATACATTCCATATACAGGAGGATATTAGATGTCAAACACTTCAGTTCATGTCAGGCTCGTGCAGGTTATTTCTTAGCGTGTACTCCGACCGGAAGGTCGTATCTCATCGTTTTGAACTCGATTTGGGTGTTCTTGAACATCGGCTTGGTGGTCGAAGTACATTCATATTCCTGAGGGGTATATTGGATGTCAGACCGAGGTGTTATATCAGTGCAAATCGAGGTCAGGCCAGCTCGTCGGTTCAGGTCGGCTCGTGCGGGACATTCGCGACCTCGACCGGAGGTCGCATCTACTTCGTCCGAACGATTCGGGTATTCTTGGACTCTATGACCTATTGAGTCAGAATACATTTCATATTCCTGAGGAGGATAGAAGATGTTGACCCGAGTGATAGATCGAGCTCGTCAGGGTCAGGTCAGCTCGTCGATTCGAGATTATTGCGTATGGCGCCGAAACGGAAGGTCGCAGATTCAGCCGTCAGGAACTCTAATTCGGGTATTCTTGGACTCTATGGAAAGCCCATTGAGTCAAGAATCCATCTATATATAGCTTGTCAAATTTGGAAATCATATTAATCTCTGAAAATCAATCCTAACCAAAACTACTAGTACACACGAATAATATTGTTCTTTAATGGTTTTGGAATAGGGTGACAGGAGGAAAAGCAAGCGAGATTGAGATTCAGGGATTGGAATCAAAGTGCAAAAGATTTTGGGGTTTGTTCTACCGACTCCTATTCCTCGTTTCAAGTTTTTGCATGGTTTTTCTAAAAGCATATTGAATTGATTTAATTGATTTGAGAAAAGTGATCGTGAAATATTTGCATATAAAAATTGTATGATTATTGAAAATAAACTATTTATACAAGCGTACATATTATACTATATTTTTCTATATAAAGGATTTGAGCATCCCTTAATAGAATGTGCTTAGTTTATTTCGCATTAGAGGATAGATTGGTATACAATGAGATTGAATAAGCGATCTTCTTGAACTATTGTGATGATGTCACTCGTCGTGACCCGAGCGGGGCCAGGTATCGATAGTGTTCACTATTTGATTGTTTATAACTAGTCAGCAGCCCAGCGGGACCGTACTGTGTTATAAAACCATGTGATCTAGGCACAACGGCCAGCGGAGATTTGTGCCGTGACTGATATCTGTCGAAGACATAGGTTAAATTCATTAAGGGCATCGCCCAGATTGATTGGCATAAGCTGAGATTGATTTGCACAACTGAATTGATTGGCATAATTGAATTGATCTGCTGCTTGAATTGAATTTGAGCTGAGATTGATTTGCGGTAGGCCCCGAATTTGTGAGCTTAATTGAATTGATTTGAGATTGCAAAATATTGAATATGAAAGTGTATATATATATATTTTTTTGGATGATCAATGAACCATGATTAATTGTATATAAAACAAGTATATGTATCGTATTTATATTGATCATCCTGTAATGATTTGAAAGTTTGAATTGTTAAATTGCATAATGTGATTTAAGCAGGCGAGAATGGTGTATGTCGAACCACTAAGCATGAAAATGCTTAGCGTGGTATTTTACCAATGCGCCAGTGCCAGAGTGATAGATAGTGATCAAAAAGCGGACCAAGATCGAGGCGTCGAGTCATAAGAAGGAAATTTCGAGTGTGCTCAGACGTGGCCACTCATTTCATGTTTTCTTTTGGATATGGATATTATCTTAAAGGAAACAATTTGAACTACGAACATCTATTTTAGTAAATCATTTTGAAAAGGCAGTGCCTTCATTTTGTAAATGTATTTTGTTAAATATAAATGTTTATGGGCTTGCCCAAAATTTAAATATTATGAGATATGATTTTGAATGATTGAGTGATTTTAGTGGCATCCCGGACTCGGTTCGGATCCGCCCAAACGGATCGGGTCGGGTAAGGGGTCCCACAAAGTCTTATTCACTAGTGGTTAAGACATGCTTAGCGGTGTTATCTACTGGTACTTGGTGTGTAGATACGGGAGCCACTAATCATGTTTGCAATTCTTTGCAGGGGTTCCAAGAAACCAGGCAGCTTAGTGATGGGGAGATTTATCTTCACATGGGCAATGCTACGAAAGTGGCAGTTGTTGCAGTAGGAGATTACTATCTTAATTTTGGTAGAGACAAATATTTATTATTAAAGGATTGCCTTTATGTACCTTCCATTAGAAGGAATTTGATTTCAGTTTCTAGTTTGGTTAAGGATGGATATTCGGTTTTGTTTAATGATTATGTTATTATCAAGTTGAATAAAAGATTTATTTGTTCTGGTACATTGATGGACAATCTTTATATTATTAATCCTATCTCTCCATCACCGTAACAAAATGTATTGAATAACACTAATGTTTTGCCATGTAAGAGAAAGGAACCTTCCCAAATTAACCAAACATATCTTTGGCACTTACGCCTAGGTCATATAAATCTAAAACGAATCTCAAGACTGATTTAGAATGGACCTTTGGGTTCATTGGAATTGGAGGCACTCCCAGTTTGTGAGTCCTGTTTAGAAGGAAAAATGACTAGATGGCCTTTCACGGCTAAAGGTTATAGGGCCAAAGAACAACTAGAATTAGTTCACTCTGATTTATGTGGACCCATGACTATCCAGGCTAGAGGGGGCTTTGAGTATTTCATCACCTTCATTGATGATTACTCAAGGTATGGGTATCTTTATTTGATGCGTCGTAAGTCCGAAGCCTTTGAAAAATTCAAAGAGTATAGGGTGGAAGCGGGAGGCGGCGTCTCGATAAATGTCTCGAGGGTTATTACGATCGATCGTGGTGAGTACCTCTTTGAGAGTTTAGGGACTACTTTTAGTGAGGATTACATCCCAATTGTCTACACACAGTGTACCACAATGAGAATGAGTGCGAAAGAAGGAAGGAAGGAATTATAACTCAATGGACATGGTGAGATCAATGATGAGTTATTCATATTTACCTAATTCCTTCTAGGGATATGCATTAGAAACAACGACACATTCTAAGCTTGAGTACCATATAAATTAGGTACCTACTCTTTGCAAGCGAGATTGTGGACAAGGCGCCAAACTGGTGAAACACGTCGACTTTGGGGTTGCCTGACACATGTGTTGAAGGGAAAATAGATAAGTTGGAACCCGAGAGCAGTTTGTTTCCTTGTAGGGTATCTGGGAACGAAAGGTGGTTTGTTAATAGTCGAAAGTTAGAAGGTCCTTGTTAGCACCCGATACGGTTCTTGGAAAGGACTATGTAATGAACTGGCCAGAGAAGTAGAATTGTTCTAGAAGAATTAGAGGAGATATACTAGTCTGAGCTTCTTTCATACCCGCTAAGTGAGAGGAAACACCACGAGAAAGTGTTCTTGACATCGTTGCCTTGTCGTAGTGGGAGGATTGTTGAAGCGTGTTGATGTTGAACGTGGTCTACCATCAACATGTCGATTGCCTGACGGAGGAGCATGACCATGATGGTTTACAGAATTAGCATCTGCATAGCGTCTGGAAGTGATAGTGCCTGACCCGCGGGAGTGTCTTGTGCATTAGTGGGAGGGTTATTCGTCAACCTTTACGATATACACTCTTAGGAGAGTCTTTTGACAGGATCCCTGATGAGCTAGATACTAATCCCTGTAACTATGATGAAACACTTAAGGATAAAGATGCAGATCTTTGGCAAAAGGTTATGAAATCTGAGATGCAGTCCATGTACTCTAATCAAGTCTGGGATCTTATGGAACCACCTGAAGGGATAAAACCCATCGAATGCAAGTGGATCTATAACAAAAAGAGAGGAGCATATGGTAAGGTTGAAACTTTTAAGGTTAGGCTTGTAGAAAAAGGGTTTACTCAGAAAGAATGGATTGATTATGAGGAAACTTTTTCGCCGGTAGCCATGCTTAAGTCTATCCGGATTCTCTTATCCATTGCAGCTCATTTAAACTATGAAATTTGGCAAATGGACGTAAAGACTGCATTTCTGAATGGGCATCTTGAGGAGTGCACCTATATGATGCAACCATATGGTTTCATAGAAAAAGGCCAAGAACACATGTTGTGCAAGCTTAAGAGATCAATTTATGGACTTAAGCAAGCATCTAGATCTTGGAATACTCGCTTTGATCAAGCCATTAAATCTTATGGTTTTGATCAATGTCCTGATGAGTCCTGTGTGTAGCGACCCTTAAGCCTAGCTCGACACGGTTGGTGGATCAGTGAAGCAGGGCTTAGCCGAAGCCATTAATCAAATCCATTTATCAAATACATTTCATTAATATAAGCATTTTCGTTCTCAAATCTTTGCAGAAGCGATTTCAATTTGGGGCAAGCCCATAAACATTTACAATTTCAATGCAATTCCTTTACAAAATATGCATTTAACCAAAAATAGCATATTATGCCATTTACAACATAAGTACAAAAATAATTTCGGAGTTGAACTCCTTTTGTTTACAAAATGATGTCATACTCAAAAATAGTGAGGATGCATGTGACGGAGCATACTTCGTGAACTTTCTGAATGACTCTGAGCTCCTTGACCTTGGGTCCGCTTTCAATCATTGCTATCACTTTCACGTACTGCGCATTGATAAAACAATATAAGCATTTCATACTTAGTAGTTCTATCTGATTCTCTATTCCATTTCGGAGTTCAATACAAATGATGCATTTATCAAAATAATCTTTTTATCGATATCTGTTTATGTCTTAAACTCTGCTCTAAATACACTTTTTAATATCATTTTCGCTTTTGGTTTGTGATTTCATATGACTCTGAGTCAACATTCACGACAGATTCAGTTGGTGAATCATGTCACAATTTGTCATTGATGGTAATGTGATTTCACATTCAATAATATAATCTCGCATTGAACTATAAAAATTAACATTCATGAGTTCGATTGGTGAATCCCGCCCCGCTATATTCGGTAGTATGTGATTCACATTTAACAAATATGGTTACCTTCATAATGAATTCAGCTGGTGAATCCTGTCATATTGGTAATTCAATAATGCATTTCAAATCAATTTCACTTTCATGCGATAAATTCACCCATAGTTCAAATACACGCGCGCGTGGAATATTTGACAAACATTTGATACTAATAATTCAAATCAATATATATATATATATATATATATATATATATATATATATATATATATATATTTCACAAATAGAACTTGAAATGGGAATTGAGTCACAGGAAACAGACCTTTGACAAACATTTCGAATACCAATAATTCAAATCAATTTATTTATATATTTCACAAATAGAACTTGAAATGGGAATTTAGTCACAGAGAACATACCTTTGACAAACATTTCGAATACCAATAATTCAAATCAATATATGTATATATTTCACAAATAAAACTTGAAATGGGAATTAAGTCATAGAGAACAGACCAATTTATCGATCCCTTGTCTCTTTCGATACCACTCCTAGGTCAGGTTGTCGTCTTCACGCGCCTAGTCAAATACTCTTAGTGGTTGAACAATTAATCGTACTAAACAAATATCGAAGCTTCGCCTCGGTGGCGAGGTACAATACGTTTTTCATTTGGTTTTATCCTTATTCGAACCCCCATTAATAATTTATTAGGGTCCTTAAACTATCAGTGTACGAATACGAGGTGTTCAGAAACAAAAATCTGAAAATTGCTCGCTGTGAACAGTAGCTACGTTGCGGCATAAGCCTTCGCCGCGACATAGCTTTGCTAAGCCGTGGCGTACCCGAGGGGTGCCATTTTGGCACCTCGGCCTCGCCACGGCGAGGCATCCGCATAGTGTGGGTTCTGCGGCGATGGGTTCCTACTTATTTGCGACGTAGAGACTGATATCTTATATTCCAATTTTGCTCTTTTGCAATTTTCTCCAAAATCCTCAAAATCTCAAACAAAACATAGAATCACTCCCAATAACATCCAAATACTATCCTAAACCAACCATGAGAAAAACCCAATGATGGATTAGGGTTTTTCTAACCCAAACATCAAATACAACTTTCTAGGGTTTAGGTTCATACCTTAAATCCCTTGAAACACTTTGCCCTACCTTCCTTTTTCCTCTTTGATCACTTGGAAACCAGAAATGGGGATGATCTCCCACCAAAACCTTGATTTCTCCTCAACCCTAGCTCTTCTCTCTTTCTCTTGCCTCTAAAAACGATTTTGCATAATGGCCATTCTAAGACCAAATATGCCTTAAGTTATGTTTTCACCCTAAGGTCATGTTTGGCACATCAAAAACCCATTTTTGGATTTAAGTTGCCTCAATTTACCTTATAGCCCATATATCACTTCTATTTGCACTTAAACACATAAACATTTTCTCAAATGACCCTTAGGTCCTCATTTCACCAATTCTAAATTTGCCCTTTTTACACTTGGGGTTTATTTCCGGGTTCAATCAATTTCTCATTTTAGCATATAAAATTTAATCATATGCTCACATATTCATTTCACATTTCACAATTTATCCGTTTTCCAAGAAAAACCCAAGTTTGGCTCGATTCATACCCGGGATATATAATAAAATTATTATAAAAATTCTAGGGTATTTTTGGGGCGTTACACTGTGTGTACAAAAAGTGTGATGGAAGCGTGGTGGTGTTCTTAGTGCTATATGTGGATGACATCTTGGTCATTGGTAACGATGTGGGGGTATTATCTTCAGTTAAGGTATGGTTATCCAGTCAGTTTGATATGAAAGACTTGGGAGAAGCTAGTGCATTCTTGGGATTAAGCCTGCTTGGGGTCGCTATCACACCCCAGATTCAGTCCGACCAGGTCGCGGATCGAGCCGGGTTCGGAGCCGCGAGAACATATCTTGGGACTCTTAACACCTTTTATCGGACATTGGTATATCGAAGTCTTATAACTATATCAACATATCATATACAAAAGTCCAAAATAAAACTACCACCGTAGTGGTGTTTACAGTGTCACATATACAGTACTGAGTCCCATTTCTATATTCAAAACTATACATTTACATTTACTGATCAAAGTGCAGAACCTACAGTGATGAACCCCTACTCGTGTGTTGACCTGGCAGAATGCGGAATATCGTTGTCTCTTTCTTCTATACCTTGGCTTGATTTCTCCCTTTCTTTCTCTTCTTCTCCTTCCTCTTCCTCTCCTTCCCGTAAGCCCTTGTTTGGAGACCAAAAATAACTCATTTTGGTCCTCTCCTCTATTACTCAGTGAAAGTTTTATTATTTAGCCTTTTAGTCCTCTATTCTTCTAGGAATTATACTACAATTCCCTGTATTTCTACTGGCCTATAGTCTTATCAATTTATGATTTTATGCCCATTTTGGCAAATTACACTTTTGCCCTTATAACTTATACAATTTACGGGTTTAAGTTTTCATATTTTACGCATTTAATTTATGAAAAAATTTAATTTTATCACCTCTGAAAATACCTAGCATGTTGGCTCATATGATATATTTCGGGGTGTTACGTTACTGGCCAAAGAATGTTGGGCTTATGTGAGCTACTATATTGATAGATTCTGGCAGTTTTAGCATGCAGGATTCCAATAAAGGTTTTCTTCCTTTTAGACATGGAATCACTCTATCCAAGGATCAATGTCCCAAAACACCTGATGAGATAGAGAAGATGAAAGCAGTTCCTTATGCATTTGTAGTAGGAAGCCTTATCTATGCAATGCTTTGCACTAAACCTGACATCTGCTTTACTGTTGGCATGGTCAGCAGATATCAGTCTAACCCTGGGCAAGAACATTGGATAGCGATAAAACATATAATCAAATTGCACGAAAGGACTAGAGATTATATGTTGATTTATGACGAGCAGTCTAGTACCTTTAAGGTATACAGAATCAGACTTCCAGTCAGATAAAGATTCTAGAAAGTCTACCTCTTGTTATGTGTTTACCTTAGATTTTATATGTTAGTTTACCAGGGAAATAGTCTAGTACCTTTAGGGTATACAAACTCAGACTTCCAGTCAGATAAAGATTCCAGAAAGTCTACCTCTGGTTATGTGTTTACCTTAGGGAGTGGAGCCATAAGTTGGAGGGTATGAAGCAAATAAAACTCTTGATTCCATAATGGAGGCCCCGAATATGTGGCATTTCAGGAGCGAAGCGAGAGCGGTTGGCTCGAAACTTCATTGGATCACAGAGTGGTTCCTTTAATGCAGTACCTATTACACTTTTCACTATGATAATAGTTGGCGATTTGCTCAAGCGAACCAGACCCGTAGAAGAAAGCACATTGAGTGCAAATATCATCTTATTAAGAGATATTGTGCAAGGAGATGTAGTGGTGACGAGAGATGGCATTAACAAAACAACGGCGAATCCTTTTACAAAGAGCTTACCAGCTAAGACTTTTGATAGGCATATAGAGGGAATGGGAGTGAGATGTGTGGCATCATGGCTTTGAGTCTAAGTGGGAGATTGTTAGGGCTATATATACCAAAAGCCATTTTATTATTATGGATGTTTATTTTATTTTAATAAAATTATGTTATTTCATTTCAATGAGAATCTACATAAGCTATGTTTGCATTTAAATATCATGCATGTGTGTCTTTTATTCTACATAGAAGATGATTTGATGTAAATTCGACTACCTTACGAAAGTCAAATCATCGGTTCTTATGTAGGAATATATAAGCTATTGATTTCATAATCTAAATGGAATTTGACACTCCGATTGCGATAAGATTGTAGTCTGAAGACACATTAAGTGCATCTTGACTACGGGAATTGCTTAGTTCAACTTCTTATCTTGTCTGATACGTGTGTGTATTGAATGTGACCAACTTTGGGTAATTATTTTATACTTACACATAAAATAATTAATACATCATGGTTATTATGAATACTATTACTCTTAATCTCGAGATAATTAATAGACACATGCAATTATTGTTGGTTATTTTGATTCATAAAGAGTGAGATCTTTATAGATCAATAATATCGGTGAGTTGGATATTTGCGTAATTGTATAGTGAATGTGGTATTAACTTAATCACGTCTTGTTAATTGGATTGATGATACCCTCTTGAGGATGCCATAAGTTTTAATTATGTCAAACCTACCAGGTGGATTTTAATGACATATCAAATAAGTTAAGTGGAAGGTCTCTGGGAGTGAGGAAGTTATCGGATGTTGATTAAATAAAACTATCAATAATTTAATTTTAATCAATTATGTAATCTTAACGTTGAGGAGATTAATAAGTATTTAATAACAAATGGCCAAGATTATACTTTTCGAATAAGTGTAGGAATTACGATTATGATTCTTTAGTGGAGTAAATTATAATTAATGTAAATAAGTTCATATATATACACTGGGAGCCCGAAATCTTATTTGCCTTTAGGTCCCTACCATAGCCTATTTATATGTCATGTTAGGCAGCCTCTAGGAGAGAGAAAAAATAAAATAAAAATACTGCGGCGGTAGTGTTAGGGAGGCGTGAAGAGAACGGCTCCTTTTTCACGTTAAACGTGAGAATATGGTAAAGGCTTGAGGGTCAAGCAATGTCTGATTTGAATCAATTTTATTGAGATCAATCAGACATATCTCTAGGTATGGTTTAAGGCTTGTATCTCGTAACTTAATTCAATTGTTTTACTTGAGAAATCTATGTGTATTATCCACTATATTCATGTGGAATTAGACCCTACACTATGTACCAGTTGTTACCACAAACGAAGAATATCACATCAAATAAAGATCTTTATAACAAAGATTTCGCATATCTCTCAACTTTCCAAGAAAAAAGTTGGGAACATAGAAACTAAATCTCATCAAGCATAGCTATGGAATACCAAACTCTGGTCATTTTTTATGAGCTCAACAATTAGGCCTTAAATTTTTCATAAATCCATCATATTGAGCCATGACTTTTTACAAACACGACACATCTTAGACAACTCTATTTTCTAGGGGAAAGGTTCAACAACTTATATCAATTGGTAAATGATTATTGCATCTAAATTGAGATTTAAAGAAGATATTTCTTTACGTAAAAATAGCCTTAAAAATCCGATCCAGCCATTGGAAAAATTCAAAAAACAATATCAATAGGTAAATGGGTATCCTCGAATTGGAGATCCCACAGCTCTGGGAATTCAGCTACAACCTCGTGATAAGACTCATCGGAGACCAATGCCTAGAGCAACTTCAACGGTGGCGACACCGCCACTTCCATGACTCCTTCCAACATCTTCACCACCATTCCCATTGTATGCTTGCTTGTGATAACCCTAGACCTACTCCTCTTAAAGGTCAATATATATGTTTTCTTCTAGTTTTTTCTAGTTTTTCCATGTCCGAACAGTGTCAATGTTTCATCCTCGCTTATCATCGTATTACGTCCTTGCTCCTCGCTTCCCGTTGTGATTCGATCCACATCTCCCTCAAATCCACTGTCTTACACTTCCCTCGGGACCTCTTGCTCTCAACTCCATCATCGAATCAAACTAATTTAAATGCAATCGTAGAATTCAAGTGCCAAGATTGAAGGAAATAAAGCGAAAGGCTTATCATATGTCAAAATGAAATCGTTCAATTGATGTGGGTTTAGAATTGACCAGAACAAGTGCCACGTAATCTAGGTTCGAATTATTTCAGTGCTCCAGAACTAGAGAATCAAAATGGAATGAATTTCTATATTTAAATAGCCCATTTGGTAAAGGTTGAATGAAATTACCGTCTGGTTAAATGCTTCTTAAATTCCTTTTATGGGTTTTAATTTTCTTTATGCATTGGCGCGACGGAACATCTTTGTGGTTTTTGTGATAGTTCCTTTCTTCAATTCTACTTAAGCGAGTTCAACTCTCTTGGAAATGAATGCGAAGTAAAGTTCTATCAAATTTTTTGTCTTTCCTTGTTTCTTCTTTGTGATAGATCACAGACATCTTTTGTTAAATCAGTGATTCTTGTGAGGTGTTATCCTGCATTAGTTGAAGAGCGTTGAATCTTGGAAGCAAATGTCGTGTTAGTCTCGAAGCACCATAGTAGAGAAGGCAAATTTGTTTCAAGGAAATTGTGGCTGCACAAGGCTCGGTTAATTTTTCTTGCTTTGTATTTTGTTTGTATTATTCTTTTATTTTCTTGCCTTTGATTTTATTTCAATTGTATTGCTCTGTATTTGGTTTAAAATTGAAATTTAATAAAAATCATTCGGAATCCTTTCAAAAAAAAACGAAGGACTATATTGTCTTGGGAAAATAAACCTTTGTTCATGTAAATTTTTTTTTTTTTTTGGTAGTAGACTTTTTTTTTTTAGGAGAAAACAAAATCTTGTTTACAAAATATTTGGAAAGGAAAAAACAAACCAAACAAACGAATTGGTTTGTTGGTTTATTGGAAAATCCTTGTAATAAAATATAAGGAAAATAATTCAAACCGGCCTTTGGGTTCATAATACGAAACCTTAACCACCAACCTACTTCTATTGGTTGTATATTTCCTTGCGAGGAATATATGATAAGGAGATAAGTGTTAGACTAAACTCTACACTCATTTTGAGTTTGTGTCAATTCCTATATGGTCTTAGGGAAATTAGAAATTCTGATATAAGAAGATTTGTTTGGGAGTTTGGATCTTCGCGGGATCATTCTGCAGCCCTTCAATGCTCTAGGAATGAATATTATGTTTAAGGAGGTTTGTTCTAGCTTGGGTTTCTATACCACATCAGTATTTCTTGGGAATACTCTATAACACGTTATTTTCAATTATTCTGAGAATTGGTTTTGGGAATAGAAAATTTACATTTTCTATAATCTTGTAGAGAAATGGACTATGATTCCAACAATATTGTTCTAACTGCATCTGCCAAAGTGGTGACCCCTACTGTGACATAAGTGTTAGTGATGCCTACTGTTGTGCCTATCTCTATCTTACCTGGAGAAAACCAAGAGAAATTATATGGGCTAAACTTTAAAAGGTGGCAACAGAAAATGTTATTCTACTAGACCACCTTAAATCTTGTGAGATTCTTGTTGTTCCTTGCTCCTAAGCTCAAAGAGGATGAGTGCGATATCCAAGTCATTAGTACTGTGGATGCTTAGAAGCGTTTTGACTTTCTATGCATGAACTACGTCATGAATACTTTGATTGATTCTTTATACAATGTGTATTCAGATAATAAAACATCAAAGGAGCTTTGGATCACTAGACCAGAAATATAAAACCGAGGATGCTAAGGCTAAGAAGTTTGTCGTGGGATGTTTTCTCAATTACAAAATGGTAGATTTCAAGACTGTGATCAATCAAGTCCAAGAACTTCATATAATCCTCCTTGAGATATATGCTGAGGGAATGGTGTTGAGAGAAACTTTTCAAGTTGCAGCTAAAATTGAGAAGTTGCCTCATGCTTGGAAGGGCTTCAAGAATTACCTCAAGTATAAGAGAAAGGAAATGAACATTGAATATCTGATTATTAGACTTTGCATCAAAGAAGATAATAGAGGATACGAAGAAAGGGCACTGATCGAGCGAGGCTAAGGCTAACTTTGTGGAACATGGTAAAGTTCCAAGTTCAAAAAAACCAACAACAGAGGGAAGGATACTAAGTTGGGACCTAAAGGGGGAGTCTCTAAGAAGCTAAAGTTTTAAGGAAAATGCTTTAACTATGGGGAAGCAAGGTCACGAATTTGTAGATTGTAGACTATCAAAGAGAAACAAACTCGAAAAACGTGTGGTGATTGATACCGCCGGCAAGGATGTATGACATTGTCTTCACAAGCGATAATCTCACGAGAGTGAACTTGGTGGGATCTAACCCTAAGGAATGGTGAATTGATGTTGGTGTTACCTACCATGTGTGCTATGACAAGATGATATTCTACCTTTAAACCAATTGGGGCCCGAGGAAAGGTGTTCATGGGGAATTACGCCGCCCGAAATCAAAGGCTAAGGAAAAGTGATCTTGAAGATGACATATGGGAAGGAATTAACTCTAACTAATTTTTGATATGTACCTGAAATACGCAAGAACTTGGTGTTTGGTTCATTGTTGAATAGTCATGGATTTCGATTGGTATTTAAGTCAAATAAATTTGTTTTGTCAAAGAGTGGAATGTATGTTGGAAAATGGTATATGAGTGATGGCATGTGGAAGCTTAATGTATGACTATCATTAAGTGAGATATGAATAAAGCTAGTACTTCTGCTTATATCTTGAGTTTTATAATCTATGACATGATAGATTAGGACATGTTAATTACGATACATTACGTAGATTACTTAAATCATATACTAACATTCCAAATTTATTCAAAATATAAGAGTGAAACTTGTGTTGAGGCAAAACTGACCAGGTCATTTTTTCAAAGTGTTGAAAGACACATTGAACCTCTTGACTTAATCCATAGTAACATATGTGATTTGAAATTTGTACAAACAAGAGGTGATAATAAATATTTTATTACCTTTGTTGACAATAGCACCAAGTACTATTATGTGTACTTACTCAAAAGTAAGGATAAGGCAATAGAGAAATTTGTTCTCTACAAAAATGAGGTTAAGAATCAGTTAAACAAGAAAATTAAAGTGCTATGAAGTGATCGAGGTGGTGGGTATGAATCACCATTTGTAGATGTTTGTGCTCACCATGAGATTATACATGAAACCAAACATATATTCACCTCGTCAATTGGTGGTGATGAAGTCGCGTGCAAGGAAATGATGAATGCAATGTTGATAAGTTCTAATCTACCACAAAACATGTGGGAGAGACATTTTTGTCACGCTAATTACCCCTTTTGAATAGGCACTAAAGCGAGGAGAAGACTCCATGTGAGTTGCTGGAGAGGATGTGACCATCCTACAGGCTGCTGCGAGTGTGGGGATGTCTAGTGAAGTAGGGTTCCTCCACAAAAAAAGTGAAAATAGGACCTAAAACTATTGATTGCATTTTCATTGGTTATGCACATAATAGTGACCTTATCGATTTCTTTATCCAATAGGTTGAACATCCTAGATATTTACAAGAACACGATAATGGAATCGAGTAATGCATATTTATTTGAAGATGTATTTTCATGTAGATCCAGAGAAGAGCCAAGCTCGTCGAAAAGAGTGCTTGAGACTATTAATGAAAATAGTCAAGATCAAAATAAAAGTGGTGAGGTAGAACCTAGACGCAGTAAAAGAGCAAGGATAGAAAAATCTTTTGGTCAAGATTTTCGACATATGTGCTTGAATGAGAACCTTAAACTTTCAAAGAGGTAGTGAACTCTATAGAGAGTCTAATGTGGAAGGAGGTCATTAATAGTGAAATTGATCTCATACTCCATAGCCATGCCCAGGAACTGGTGGATCTTTTCGCACGAGGTTGTAAGCCTTTAAGTTCCAAGTGGGTTTAAGAAAAACGAAGAAATTATACGGATAGGGTGTAGTAGAAAGCAATACTTGTAATCAAAGGCTACAAACAATTTGAAGGCCTTGATTGTTTTGACACATATTCTCTCCTGTGACGAGAATAAATTCCATAAGAATGATGCTTGCAATTGTTGTCTTAAGGAACCTTGAAGTACATCAAATGGATGTGAAAATAACCTTTCTTAATGGAGATTTAGAAGAAGAAATCTACGTAAGGCGACACAGGGGTTTTACGCGGACAAAGAAAAGAAAGAATGCGTAAATTGGGTAGAAATGTCGTCATTATGGGCTAAATGAGCAACAAAACAATGACATGAGAAATTTGACAATGTCATGATATCACATGACTTCAAAATTAATGAATGTGACAAGTGTGTGAATGTCAAAGACACAAAACATGAATATGTCATTGTATGTATGTATTTAGATAACCTACTTATTATTAGTAATGATGATAAGATGAATACATCTACTAAGAACATGTTGAATTCAAGGTTTGATATGAAAGACTTAGGATTTTCTGATGTTATATTGGGGATAAAAATCAAAAGAACATCAGATGAAGTCATTCAAAGTTAGTCACACTATGTTGACAATATTCTTGAAAAGTTTGACAAAGATAATTCTGGTATAGCCAGAACACCCGTAGATGTAACTCTACATATCTCCAAGAAAAAAGATAAAAGAGTTTCTCAAGTAGAATAATTTAGGGTAATAGACAGTCTAATGTACTTAATGAGTTGTATAAGACTAGACATAGCCTATGCAATTAACAAGTGAAGCGAATACACAGGTAATCATTGAAACATAGGTAAGAAATTACGAGTATTAAAATACTTAGGATCTACCACATGATTATAGGTTGTACCCCATACAGATATCTATTGTAGCGAATGATACAACAATGCTAATTGGATATCTAATGTTAAAGACTCAAAATTCTAGAGTGGTTATATGTTTACATTAAGAGGAGCAACAATCTCATGGAAATTGTGATGCCCCCAACTCGGCATAGGGTGTCAAGTGAGGGGTCTTTTTTTTTTTTTTTCCTTCACGTATAAACTTTAAGCTAGTTCATTCATATAATGTTAAACAATTAACTTGTATTATAATATGTAGCAGCGGATTACAAAATATATATATATACAAGCTCCATATATGGAAGTGTTCAACATTTGCAATATTTACATTAGTTTACAAAATTTCATATACAAAATAGACCTAAAAGGTCTTCCAGTGGGCTTTATTGATGTGTGGCCTTTGTTGCTGATGTGGATTGCCCGGTCCCTCTGGTTTCCTCTTACTATGCCTACCGCGGATTGAACACGTGCTGGCTTTTACGGCTTAGTGGAATTAATACACATGGATGACCTCTGATAAGGGTCACCACACTTTTGCTCTGAAATACATATAACACATAACATTCACAGTTCTTCATTTCTCATATATATATACTTTTCATGGCAGTTTCATTTCTTATCATCTTCCATATACTTTTCATGTCATCTTGTACCTTACTTCTTGTTCTTGTAACTGTATACTATCATCGCATAGCAGTGCTAGGCTTCTCATATCATGTCATTTATTCTCTGCATTTCATTTGCATATACTTGTCACTTTATTTTATGTTTCATATCTGCATAAACGCCCAGAGTGAATCTGGGAAACTATAAGGGCCGAAGGCGTTGTACTCCTTTGTGTGAAATAGTGGTCCCATAAGGGCGAAGTATTTGTACTCAGCAATGCGGCTTGATGGTCTATAAGAGCGAAAGCGTTTATCGTTAATAAGACAATGATAATACATAAAGGGCAGAAGGCAACGTGGTGACCACTTTTAAGGGCCCATAAGTGATCAAAGCGGGATCTATCTCATCGACAAGCGGAGACCTCGATATCGGAAGACATCTTTGCTGAGACTTGTTTTTTCCTAATAGGCATGCCCATTTATCCTCTACCGGGTTTCTATTGAGACAATCAATATGTATTTTATGTTCGATTATATATCTCATATTCTAGAATAATTATTATCATTCGGTAATCATATGTGATATATACAATCATTTATTCATATCTTTACATTTTCCATATCTCATTATATGCATAAATAACTATGCTTACATGGCAGTACTCTTTGTTTTCATGTTTTCTAGAACTAATATGAGTTCCAATCTTATCAAGCTATCTATTGATGAATTCTTGACTCAATGGGCTTTCCATAGAGTCTAATAACACTAGAATCGGAGTTCGGACGGAGAAGTTATGACCTTAGAGGAGTGGGGTGTCACGTAGTAAACCAGACAGGCGACACGAATTGGCGAGATGACCTGACCTTGGTAAAACTCGGTCCTAACCCATAGTCTGACATCTAATATCCTCCCTCAGGCATATGAATGTATTTTGACTCAATGGAGAAACTCCATAGGGTCCAAGAACACCCAAATCAGAGTTCAAGCGAAGGAGATATGACCTTCGAAGTTGGAGGTCATGCGTAGTCAGCGGACAATTTGACTGATGACGAGCTGACCTGACCTGGACAGCTCGATCGGCGCCTTATGTCTGACATTTTAATATCACTCCTCAGGCATATGGAATGTATTCTTGACTCAATGACTTTCCATAGAGTCCGAGAACACTTTCGAATCGGAGTTCAAGCGAGAAGGGAGATACTTGACAACCAGAAGTTGAAGATCATGCGTAGTCAACCCAGACGAGCTGACCTGACCTGGACGAGCTTGATCTAACACCTCGGTATGACATCTAATATCCTCCTCAGGCATATGAATGTATTCTTGACTCAATGGGCTTTCCACGAGTCAAGAACCTCAAATCGGAGTTAGCTTGAAGGGAGATATGACCTTAGAAGTTGGAGATCGTACATAGTCAACCCGGACAGGCGACTGAAATGGCGGCCTGACACAGATGAGCTCGATCTAACACCTTGGTCGACATCTAATATCCTCTTCAGGAATATGAATGTATTCTTTGACTCAATGGGCTTTCCATAGGATTAAAGACACCATCGGAGTTGAGAAGCGAAGGAGATATGACCTTCGAAAGTTGGAGGTCATGCGTGATCAGCAGACAGTGACTTGAATTGGCAAACTGACCTGACTTTGGGCGAGCTCGATCTAACACCTGGAATCTGACATCTAATATCCTCCTCAGGCATGTGAATTTATTCTTGACTCAATGGGCTTTCCATAGAGTTGAGAACACCACAATCGGAGTTCAAGCAGAAGGAGATATGACCTTCAGAAGTTAGAGGTCATGCATTAGTCAGCCCGAGACAAGGTGACTGGTAACTGACGGCCATACGGGATGAGTTTTGCTGACCTTTGTGCATGAGGTGTGTGACTCTGCTGCGTGAGATGCATGACCTCTGTTGCATAGTCTGGCGACCTCGATGGGCGACCTCTATAGGTGACCTCTCGCCCGTTGGCTGTTCGGAGAAAAAAGACCGTAGCAATTACACGAGTCCAGAATTGAGAGGAGATTCAAAAGCCTAACATCAATTTTATTGATGTGGCTAAAATTTATCAGAAGGATTTACTGCAAAATTCCCTTTATTTCTTACTCAAAAACCTATTCTAAGGTCCGGCTAGTTGGCCGAATTGGCGGGCGGCCCGACAGTTGCATTGGGATGACACCGATGGTATAACCCAAGTCTAAAGGTCCAAATTGAGAGATTCAAAGCCCTAATATCAATTTCATTTATGTGGCTACAATTTATCAGAAGGACTTACTTGATTCCCTTTATTTCCTGACGAAAACTGGATTCTAAGGTCGACTCTGCATATGATCAAAAATAGAATTTTCTTGGTTGACTTGCAGTAGACCCTTTCCGAACACCTATAGGAGTCTTAGGAGACTCTTCTCAACTCAGCCTAACCAGAAATGAGTTTTGGGGAGTTTCAAGCCCAAACCCTTGCTGAGATAGAGGTTCCACCATGTCATACTTTCAATTTAGTAATTCCATACATGATTTTCTGCTTTTCTTTTCCTTCTTTCTTCTTTTCTTTTATATTGCTTCTTCTTCTTATTTCCTTTCTCTTCTCTTTCTCTCTCTCTCGAGACCAAAATGGGACTGATACACAGTGCTTGCTCCCATATTTCACTTTCCGGTCGAAGGAAACTTCCTCTCTCCTTTAAGCCACTTGTCTCTTCTACAATTTTCATCCTTATTTCATTCTAATATCTTTCTTTTATTACTCTTTGGTCCTCCAACTCTCTATTACTCTTGATTTAACTTATGCATATTTCTACTTTGGCATATGAACTTATTAACTTATGACCCTTAGGTCATGTATTGGTAACTTAGTAATTCTTGCTTATTATGTATTAATTACGTTCTTGCTTATTTTATTTTATCTTTATTTTATTAGGATAAATATGCTATTACTTTTATTATACCCTAAACATGTTAGCCAAACCGTTAGGGTATAATTTGAGAATGTTACAACTCTCCCCCACTTAAAAGAATTTAGTCCTCGAAATTCATGCACGATCGGATTGCGGATCACTTGTGTTCTCATGGTTGTATAGCTCCAAGTAGCTTCTTCTCTCTGAGTGGTGTTGCAGGCACTTTCACTAACGGTACTTGTTTGTTCCGCCGTGTTTATTATACCATTGCAGAATGGTCTTTGGCTCCTCATTATATAACAAATCCTCTTGTACTTGTATCTCTTCTTTGGTAGTATGTGCGATCCTTCGGCGGTATCTCGAAGCATCGACACATGTAACACATCGTGTAATTTGACGGTCGGAGGAGTGTCAATCGATAAACCATAAGGCCAATCGGTTCCAAATCTCACTTTGTCCCCATGAACCTTGGACTCGGCTTGCTACGACCGGCGCACATAATTTTCCTCCATAATTACCTTTAAAAGATTGCCTTGTCTCCAGATTATATTCAATATCTCTCCTCTTTAGGTCGGCATACGACTTTTTTTATCGATCACTAGCCGCCTTTAACCTCTGCCTAATAACTTGTACTTTCTCTTCTGCATCTTTTAATATGCGGACCCTATCGGTTTATGCTCATTTCAGTTACGGCTGTCCCGACACAGGAGTTACATTTCGAAGCCCGTACAAAGCTTCATATGGTGTCGTACAATGCTTGGCCCAGAAAACTATTATAAGGCAATTCCATCAATGGAATATACCTATCCCAACTTCGAAAATTCTGTGACCTGACCTCGAGAAGCATATCTTGAGCACTTGAATCAGCCTCTGATTAAATCATACATTTTGCGGATGGAATGCGTACTAAACTTAGACTTAGTGCCTAAAATTTATTTGTAATTCCTTCGGAACCTTGATGTAAACCGCGGATCTCTATCAGGCCTGATGAACAACGGCTGTCACGATCTGATCCTCATCCACATATAGCTTCATTTAATTAAGTCCACTTAAAATAGTCAGTCTTTGTTTGGTATAAAATGGAGCCAGACTTTGTGAGCTATCTACAATTACCCAAACAAAGTCATGTTTTTGTTGTGTGAAGCTTGGAGCACAAAATCCATGATAATGTTATCCCGCTTCCATTGAGGGTGCTGGAAGGGGATTTAACCGCACCCTGATGGCACTTGGTGTTCGGCTTTGACTTCTTGACCACGTCAAACATTAGACACATACTGATCCCACATCTCTTTTCATTCTTTCCACCCGATAAAAGCGTTTCAAGTCTGGTACATCTTATTCCCTCCGGGATGCATGGTAAATGCCGTATTATGAGCCACTCGAATAACAATAGCTGCTTTGGCTCTTTATCATCTAGCACATAATCTATTTTGGAAATACAAACTTCGACTTCTTTCTCTGAAACTTGAATGCGGTCCTGATCTCTAACCATGCATAAATTTTTACCTTCTTCATCATTTTTCTATGCATCTATAATCATTTGCTTTAAAACGGGTTGCGCTTCTAGTTGAGCTAACATAGCTCCATCATCTGCTAGTCTCCAATCACTGTACTGTATCGACATTGCTACCACTGTTTTTCGACTTAAAGCATCGGCTACTATATTAGCCTTTCCGGGGTGGTAATCTATGATGTAGTCATAATCCTTAAATAACTCTAACCACCTCGTATCTCAAATTTAACTCTTTCTGCGTTGCAATCTTGAGACTCTTATGATCGGTGTAAATTCTACACTTTTCCCAGTATAAGTAATTAATACGCCATATTTTAAAGCAAACACTACATGGCTAATTCTAGGTCATAGGTGGGATAATTTTGTTCATGTGGCTTCCAGTATGCGGCGCATAATATATATCTTGCATTAACATGCATCCCTAAACTAATGCTGAGCATCACTATACAGGTATACTCTTTTCTGGTAGAGCTGCGTCGATGCAGTATTGACCAACGATTTCCTTTCAGTATTTCGAAACTATTCGGCATTAATGCATCCCGGCGAACTTTATTCCTTTCTGAGAGTAACTTGGTGACGGAGGAAGCTATGGCGAAAAACCTCTCACAAATCTTCTATAATAACGCTAAACCACGAGAAACTTCTCCACCTCGCGATTACATTTTGAGGTGATTTCCAATCAATAAGCGACCGATCTTAGCGGGATCGGCTCTTACCCTCGGGCGAGACCTGATATGGCCTAGGGTGAGACTTCCTTTGGCTAAAAATCACATTTGCTTAGCTTAGCATATAACTTCTTTTCTTAACGTCTCTAAGACTATTACCAGTCTTTGTTCTTATTCATATTGCATCCTTAGAATACACCGGGATGTCATCGTAAAAACCCTGACAAATTGATCCATGGGTCGGAAAATATTCATCAAATACATGAATCTTTATTAGGTGTATTAGTCGACCAGTGGCATGACCAAAAACTCATAATGGCCATATCGGGTTCTAAATGAATGCAGTCTTCGGCACATCTTCCTCCTTTACTCTCAACTGATAATACGATCGCAGATTCTATCTTCGAAAAGACACTTTGCTCCTTTCAGCGATCCAAAAAGATCTTCAATTCTCGGCAATGGGTATTTGTTTTCTTTGTCACCTTGATGATCTGTAGATAATGTCGATGCACATCAGTAGAGTGCCATCTTTCTTTTCACAAATAAAAGCAGGTGCACCCCAAGGGGACACTGTGAATTAGGATAGACATGTATCCAAAAGTTATTACGGTGACTTTTTAACTCTTTGACTCAGTTGGAGCCATCATCTGGTGTACACTGAACATAGGAGTTGTTCTGGTACAATTTCTATGGCTAAGTCCACCTCTCTCTCAGTGGAATGCACAGTAACTCTTCGGAATACATTTGGAAATTCCCTTACTCTGGGATCTTTCTCGTCGACTTGACCTCTCTTGAGTCAGTATCCATGACAAGAATATCTCACATCCTTTCCTTGTCCATTCCCAAGCACCAATTAGGAATCACATTCTGGACATTACACTTGATCCGAATGCCTTGTACTATTACCTCGATTACGGTCAAGCATCTCAGCACTCTTTTGTAACTTTGTCCCTGATCAACGATAGCTAGGTGCTTAGACAACAATCCATACTAAATCCAAGTCAAACTCTCGGAATGGTAAGTTATCAAATCGTGAAACTCTCTTGTTTGTATATGATAGGCGATTTCTATATGCTATTCACGATGCAGTGTGCCCCAGCGGACTAGTTACATGCATGTCATATGCTAATTTCTCATTGTTGGTACTGCAACCGAATACATGCTCCATGCACACATATGAATAGTAGATCGGGGTCAATCAATGCATACATCTCTATATATTATAAAGAAAATATACGGCTATAACCTCGGGAGCATTACGATCCTCACGAGCCTTCATAGCATATGCTTTCGTCTTTGGTGCTACATAGGCATAGGACGATCACATCTCGAAACTATATGCCTCCTCGTCCCCACTATCTTTGAGATGGGCCACTCGGCCCTACCTCGTCCTTGAGTGAAAGTGGTGCGCGAGATCTTCCTCTGCCACTTCCTTGTTGACTTCTATTATCCCCTGACTCTCGGGGACACTGTGCTATCAAATACTCAAGGCTTCCACACCGGAAACACCCTCCTGTCACTATCCTGCAAACTCCCAAATGCCTTCTATGGCAATGAGGGCGTCGAGGATTTTCTCCTGTCTAAGCGAGCACCTCTACTTTTGTCTCTTCTACGTGCTACATTGGACCTTTGCTTTCTACCTCGTGGCGGAACTATGTTACGATTGAAGTGGAATTCTCCTGAGCTCTTTCCCAGAAAGGAGGACGAAGCTCCTCTAGAAAGCTTCTTCTTCTGAGATCTTTCTTTCATTTGCCAGTTTCCTAGTCTCTCACTTTCATTGACTTTCATTCACGGCTTGGACCAGGCGTAGAAATCCTTTGCTTGGAGAAGTCATAGGTGCGAATACCTCTTGTGGAATGTCACGGTCCATCCTCAAATTGCCTACAGAAATGCCTCGGTGAGGACCTATTCAGTGCATATTTACTAAGATAGCTAAATTCTTTTCATATTCGATATAGATAGCTCCTTTGCTTCAAATTCAGGAAGCTGTTTCCACTTGAATCCACACATACATTTCGGTAACATACTTTGCCACTGAACTCTTGGACGAAGAACTCTGATCATGGGTTGAATCATGGACTTATGGCTAGTTTCCACCAATCATATACCTCGCTCTGTAATAGTGAGGCCACCACGAAGATACTCACGATCGGGAGGACATCAACACTCTTCTAATACCCTTTCTTTTCTAACAGAATTCGACTTTCTCGACTCTTCCATGCTCGACCATGAATTTCACTCCATGTCTTCTTACTGTGTCTATTGGAGCTTTAGGAGAGAGTCGATCTATCAACTGAGTCATGTCTTGCGATATTTCTCGGCCGAAATACGTGGGCTCGTGGGTACATTACTTTTCGAGAAGGTTCGGAAGGTGATAACCCTTGTTCGATTGGGTTAACACTCTCGACTTCTTGAGCGATCCATCTATACAAAACAGGGACATCCCATCGGTAGACACATTCTTAAACACGGGCTTTTACATCATATATACTCTATTCAGGCCGCTAAACTGAGGCTTTTCTGGCATACTAAAAGCCTAGAACTCTGATACCACTAAAGCTGTGACACTGACTCGGCATAGGTGTCAGTGAGAGGAATTTTTTCCTTCACGTATGGCTTTATTTGATTCATTCATATAATGTTAAACAATTAACTTGTATTGTTATAAATACATGTAGTGAATTACAAATATATATATCTAGCTCCATATATGGAGTGTTCAACATTTTACAATATTTACACGATGGTTTACAAAAATTTCATATACAAAATATACACCTAAGGTGTTTCCAGGTGGGCCTATTGATGTGTGGCCACTTTATTTCTTGATGTGGATTGGCCAGGTCCTCTGCAGTTAACACATTACTACCGCAGTTGAGCAGCTGTGCTAAGCTTTAAACAGTGGAGATTAACTCTCATGGATGACCTATTAAAGGTGCCACACTTTTATATACAAATGCATATAACGCGTATAACATTCTGATTAACACATCATTTCTCATATATATATATTTTTCATAACCAGTTTCATTTCTTATCATCTTCCATATACTTTTCATGTCATCTTATTACTTTACTTAACATTGCGCCAGTGTATCTTTATCATCAGCATAAGCGATCTTATGCTTCTCATATCATGTCATTTTATTCTTGCATTTTGCATATACTTGTCACTTTCTTTTATGTTTCGTATGCCATGGAAGCCTTGAAGTGGATACGAGGAAACTATAAGGGCAGAAGGCGTTGTCACTATTTGTGTGAAACGGAGTGGTCACATAAGGGCCGAAGCTAGCTGTATGCTATTTGTGCGGCTGGAGTGAATATAAGGGCGAAGGCGTATCATTATGCGAGGCAATGGCCAGTCATAAGAGCGCAGGCGTTGTGGTATTCGGGGCCACCGTGATCCCAAACGGATCTATCTCATCGACAAACGGGGCCTCGATATCGAACTTGTATGTTGTAGACTTGTTTCCACGATAGGCCATGCCCATCTATCCCTTTACTGGGTTCTAGCGAGACTAATCGATATGTATTTTATGTTCGGTATATATCTCATATTCCCGAATAATTATTGTCGTTCAGTAATCATATGTGATATATATACAATCATTTATTCATATCTTTACATTTTCCATATCTCATTATATGCATAAATAACTATGCTTACTTGTAGTGCCTACTGTTTTTCATGTTTTCCAGAACGAATATGAGTTCCAATCTTATCAAGCTGTCTATTGATGAATTCTTGACTCAATGGTCTTTTTCCATGGAGTGCAAGAACACTCAGATCGGGTTGGACAGGAGAAGTTATGATCTTCCGAAGGTGGAGGTCATACGTAGTAAACCCAGACGAGCTGACCTGAATTGATGAGCTGATCTGACCTTGGTAAACTCGGTCTAACCCCTCGGTATGACATCTAATATCCTCCTCAGGAATATGAATGTATTCTTGACTCAATGGGCTTTCCATAGAGTACTAGAACACCCAAATCGGAGTTCAAACGAAGGAGATATGACATTTCGAAGTTGGAGGTCATGCGTAGTCAGCAGACGGTGGCGCAGGCGATGAAGCTGACCTGACCTGGACAGGCTCGATCTAACACCTCCGTATAACATCTAATATCCTCCTCATGCATATGAATGTATTCTTGACTCAATGGAGGCTTTCCATAGAGTCAAGAACATAATCCCGGAGTTCCAAGCGAAGGAGATATGGCCTTAGAAGTTGGAATCATCATGAGTCAACCCGGACGAGTTGACACAGATGAGCAGTGACCTGACCTGGACACCGATCAACACTATCGTTCTAACATCTAATATCCTCCTCTGGAATATGAATGTATTCTTGACTCAATGGGCTTTCCGCAGAGTCCGAAACGCTAATCGGAGTTCAAACGAAGGAGATATGACCTTCCGAAGTTGGAGATCATGCGTAGTCAACCCAGACGAGCTGACCTGACCTGGACAAGCTCGATCTAACACTTCGGTCTTATATCTAATATCCTCCTCAGGCATATGAATGTATTCTTGACTCAATGGGCTTTCCATATAGTCCAAGAACACCCAAATCGGAGTTCAAACGAAGGAGATATGAGCTTCCGAAGTTGGAAGTCATGAGTAGTCAACCCAAACGGGCGACTGAGGCGCGGCGGCCTCCTACGGGACAAGGTCTGCGGCCTCAGGACAAGGTTTGCTGACCTCTGGGACTAGGTGCGCTGACCTCCTGAATGGGGGTCTGTGACCTCTGTTTGTATGAGGGTGTCTTCGACCTCTGGCTGCATGAGTCTCTGCCGGCCATCTCTTTGCGTGAGAATCTGGCCGACCTTTGTTGGCACATGGGCGACCTCTCACTATTTAATTTAGGTAAAAGACCATAACTTAGCCTCCTGAGGAGTCCAGGTAGAGAATTCAAGAGCTAACATCAAGTTCATTGATGTGGCTACAATTACTGAGGACTACTATAAATACCCTTTATTTCTTGCTCAAAAACCTATTCTAAGGTCAGTGGGTGTTCCGAATTAGCGAAGCGCCGACGATTTAGTGGATGGCTGTTAAAAGGACTATCACTTAGTCTAAAGGTCCAAATTGAGAGATTAGCTAAATCAAGTTCATTGATCTTGACACAATTATCAGAAAGGACTTACTTCGAATTCCCTTTATTTATGACCCAGCTTCGTTCTAGGTCGATTTCTTGCATATGATCAAAAAATAGAATTTTCTTGGTTCAACTTGCAAAAATAGACCCTTCCCAAGACCACTTCTAAGGAATTAACGAGACTCTTCTCAGCTTTCAGCCTAACGAGAAATAGAGTTTGGGAGTTTGGCGGCAATGCAGCGAGATAGAGGGTTCGCCGTATCTATACTCAGATTTAGTAATTCCATTGTGATTTTCTCTTTTCTTTTCCTTCTTTCTTCTTTTCTTTCTCTTGTTCTTAGCCTTGCTTCTTCTTCCTTTCTCTTCTCTTCTCTCTCTCTCCAAGACCAAAATGAGATATTTATTTTGGTGCCTCCATATTTAAACTAGGTCGAAAGGAGGAAACATCCCCTCTTCCTTGTGGCTTGTCTCTTCCTGATTTTCATCCTTGTTGAATTAAATATCTTTCTTTATTCTTCTTTGGTCATACGACTCTGTGCTCTTGATTTAAGCTTTATCGTATTTCTACTTTCAGGCGTATGAACATTAACATGACCCAGCAGGTCTGTATTTAGTAACTTAGTAATTTACCGCCCAGCTATTGTATTAATTCCACGTTCTTGCTTATTTATTTTATCTTTATTTATTGGGACAAATATCTTTTTATTACTTTTATTATACCCTAACGTGTTATCGAAGCTAGTTAGGAGTATAATTTGAGATATTCTGAAATCCTCAAAACAAACAGTTATTGCTAGATCCTGATAGAATCTAAGTTTCAACTAGATAAATGTAGGGGAAGAGAAATTTGAATATTTATGCCACAAACTTTCTAAAATTCTAAAGTGGCGAAGCACATTGCCTCCAATAAGCAATCTATTGTGATAGTTAATCTTACATTGGTAGATGTAACGATTATGATATTTACTCGTAGACCTGTGCCCATTAGACAGCTCTTCTCGACTTGGGTTATCTTTCTAGATTATGTAGATCTAGGATAACATTGCCAGTTCAGTAACAAATTGTTAAACATAGAGTTTGTTAAAAAGCCATCGAGGGGAATGAGACTAAATCCTATAAAGGAATAAATTAATACAATGGATACCCAACTTAACTGATTGGAGATTCCAAGATCTAGGTTTAAAAGGGATAACTAAATTGTAAAGACTTTGATCGTTGTGGGGATGGCACCCTTGTCATTCCTATGGCCAGAAGTTGATACTTATAAAAAGAAGGTTAAATTATGTTTTTAATGATTTCTATGTCGTGGAAAAGAGTAACATGAGCTACTCTTGATTTAGGAGATCGCCTATGGAAGGGTGGTGAGGCAGCGAGGAATTGAATAAGTCGCGATTCTGTTAAACTCTTACGAAAACCAAATGCGTGTTAAGTAAGTACGGAAATGAGCAAAAAAAAGTGAAAAGCTGAAAAATGTTAGGAAAATTAGCACGTGTAAGGTATGTTATAAATGCGAATGGCGTAATGGTTGAGGCGTGGTAATACGTTTTAGTTAGTAGACTAAGCGTCTTACACGAGAAAATGTTGAAAGTGCTTAACAAATGCATCTTTGGTTTGACCGTTGTCATCTATCACTCGTCGATCTTGTGTCCTTGAGTGTCAATTTAATTCATGTGGAGAATTGTTGGTAATGGTTGAATGAAATTATTGGTTGGTAAATGCTTCTTAATTCATTTTTATGGGTTTTAATTTTCTTTGTTCGTTGAGTAAAAAATCGTCGAAATATCTTTATTGGTTATTGTCGCCATTTCCTTTCTTGAATTCTATTTAAGCAAGGATTTGGCTCTCTTGGAACGTGCATATGAAGTAAAGATTCTATCCAAATTTTGTTTGGTCTTTTCTCCGTGTCTTCTTTGTGATAGATACGAACATCTTCCTATTCATCGAAAGTGACTGTCGATAAAGGGTGTTGTCGTTTTCAATTGAAAAACCATTGTATCCTGGAAAGCAAACTACGTGTTAGTCTTGAACACCATAGTGGTGAAGGCAAATTTGTTTCAAGGAAATTATGGTTGCACAAGACTCGGTCCATTTTCTTACTTTGTATTTTGTTTGTATTATTCTTTTACTTTCTTGCCTTCATACTTCAACTGTATTGCTTTGTATTAACAATAACAATTTTTTTTGTTCAAGATATAATTCCAAAAGTCCAAAAAAAATCAGGATTTAAACAATATTTTTCCCTATATATAATTATGGAGATCAAATGTTTCTCTTTAGGTTTTATATCGATTAGAACATAGATCATCTTCCATATGACCCAGTAAAACTTCTCATACTCCATGGATATCTCAATTTTAGATAAGAGTAGTGGATTGAAACTTGAACACTTTCTTTCTTGTTAAAGGTGCTACTAGTTTGTTCACAATTTTACTGGTATTTGAATGTCTTACGTTTGTATTTCCCTAATTTCGCAAATTAAAAGTTATTTTCGCATTTGAGTTTTTTTTACATATATTCCCTTGAAATTATAATTTTGTAGTATTATGTTCTTACGAAAATTTGAACTTGATTATTCTCTATGTCTCGTCCTACCCTTTAACCATTATGCTACGCCTCAAATTTAATATCACAAAACTAGCATATTACTATCATTTCAAGTGTTTTTAGTTTGAAAAGCATTTTTTTTAAAATTTAAATGTTTGAGCTATTTAAGGCATGGGTCAAATAGTAAAGGGGATATCTACATGGAAGGTCTTATGATCAAGTCCTTATAAAAAGGGATACTAAAACAATATAATACAAAGTTAATAAATATAAAAAAAAAATTTGAAAAAATTTATGAAACATTTTTTAAAACATGAAAAATCACTTAAATCGTTTTTGAGAAACATTTAATAACTAATTCTCTCAAAAAATTCTGAAATTTTTTTTATATTAAAAATACTATTTTTAGTTGAAGGGTTTTTAGTGGAAGTATTTTAATTAAAAATGTTGGAAAACATCACATACAAAGGTGTTTCTCCAAAAAATTATTTAAGTGATTTCCAAACGATAAAGTACTTTTTATTTTATTTAAAAATATATATTTTAAAATGTTTTAATGGGTAAAAACACTTCCGAGGGTATGTGTCAAATAGGTTCTAAATGTTACGTCCTCCCTTCTTTTTATATGCTTAAACATTATTATCATTATCATTATCAAAATGCTTAAAAAAAAGGGAATTATAACAGACAAATCCCAATAAAATGTAAAAATAATCTCTTTCATTGAATTCAAATATAAGTCTGAAGATCTGAAAAGAAGCCTGCTTTAATATTTAGTTATAAATATGGGGTATTGGACAAAATAACCCTAGGTATTTTGTTATCGTGTTGGGATTTACCTTTATACTTTTAGGGGCATTTTTGTCCAAACCAAGATATTTTGAAGTTAGTTTCTGAATAAACTTTATTTTTATCCCACCAAACCAATTTCTCAAAAAAATTTACTTTCATTTTCTAAATATTTTTTTTCCATAATCTCAAAAACACTAATACATGGGCCGTACTGATCTTATGTAAAATGAAATTGGGCTGGGCCTAATCCTGTGGGCCGAACCAGGAAAATTATCATGGAGCTGAGCCACACAGGATCACAAATCCTCCGCCTCAAAACTCGCAGGAGGAAAAGCAGAGAGTGGGAACTGCAGAGAGTGAAACCTCCATGGCTACCTCTCTACTCTCACCTCTCTCTTCTTCTATCTCACCCTCCACCGTCGACGCTCACGACGTTGGTTCCGCCGCTGGCGCCAAATCAAATCCCTTTCGCCTGCACAAAGCTCTTCTGCTCCCAAACTCGGAAGAAACAAGTTCGGAGGGTTTAGGTCTCCATCAGCAAAGGTCCTTTGACCACATACCCAAAGCAGTTCAGAGAGGATAATCTCAAAGATGGATGTAATTCTTCTTTTTCTATGCATCTCGCACTCTGCTTGCTTTTGGGTTTGAAATTTGGGATTTAATAGAATAATTTTGAGTGCTCGGACGGATATTTCATTTCTTGGTTAGTTTCTTGTTGGATAAAAACTTGGATTGAATAGAATAATTTTGAGTGCTCAGATGGGTTCTCCACTTCTTTGGTTTGGATTATATGCATCTTTCCGTTATTGAACATTATCTTCGTTTGATTAATTAATTCTTGTTGCGTATTACGATTACTGAGAAAATTGCTAGGTGTTTCTCCTTTCATTAGGCAATCCGATTCCACCTATGGATTATTTATATACGTGACCAAACACTTGAGCAGAACTCAACCTAAGCGTCCCCATTGTGATGCTGTTGCTTTCTCAACAGAAGGGATGCAGGAAATGTTATTGATTTGGGAACTACACAAATTTTGATTTCTGTGTGGTTCGTTCACAAAGAATTACTACCCACTGATAAGTCTATTGTATTTTGGAGTGATTTCTGTTAGATGTTCTATTACTGAAACAATTATAATTTGCAAAATTCAGTTTAACGAAAGTTTGGAATTCATTGTTGGTGCTCAAATCAAATTTCGAGATCTTCCTTTAGAAACCCTTTTAAGGAGAACCGCTTAGTGTGTGTCTGTGAATATGCACACACACATGTGTAACTAATTTTTGGTGGAATCACCTGCCAAGAGATTTTTATATATCTAAAGTGATTTGTACCTGTGAGACAATTCTTTAAGAGAGCTTTTTCAAGCATTAGGAGCACAAGGTCTGTTTGATTAACAAAAAGCATTAGGGGAGCACTTTTAGCTCCATTTCTTAATCACTCAGTCAGGTTCTAAACCAACTGCTCTCATCCTTCTTTGGTTAGAATGAGAACAAGAATTTTTTGCTGGGGAGGTAGTTATAGATTTGATTAAATTATGACAAGGGAAAGAACAAATGAAATGTCTTAGATGAGTTCTTATCCTTAAACCACCAATCTGGTAACCCGGAGAAAAACAGGTTTGGAAGGATGAAGCTGATAGAAAATTTAGAAGTAATACCAAGAAAATTTATTTCAGAATGTTAAACGACCCTTCAAATTTGATGAAATTCTTTGGATGCAAATTATGAAGGATCAATTCCTTCATATTCATTTTAGACATTATTGTATCTTTCCTATCAAATTTTTTTTAGACATTATTGTATCTTTGTATCATTCTTTTCTGTTTCGTACTTGTTGTCCCTGAAATTAAGGATCTATTCCAAAATTGGTTTTGAAAACATTATTTCTACTGAAGATTGCTACTTGCAAGGTTGTTGTTTTTTAGAATAAATATGAGGTGTTTACTGTAGTGTTTTAAGAAATAAATGAAGAATGAATAATGCTTTAAGAACTTTTATGTTGTGCATCAATTAGTACCTAAATGGATATTAGTCCAAGGAGATTATTTATCATATTTTGAGATGGTAAGTATAGGTTAGATCCCCGCGTGAGGAGGAGGGTTGAATCATCGATTTTCTAGACCTTCCAAAGGATTGGGGGAATGGAGATGTTGGAGAGCTTCATTTTTGACCTTTGTCGGGAAAGAGGTGGCTTGATTAAATGGTGAGATGCCATGGAAATAGTCTAAGGACGGGAAATTTTCAGTCAAGGCTCCTTTACCTTATCATGGAGCCTGAGATGCAGTACCATTTCCATAAGACTACGAGAGCATGTGTGCTCTTTTAAAATGGAGTTCTTGCTTATGAAGCTTCATGGGGCAAGGCTTTACCCTTGGACCAATTAAAAAGATTGGGGGCCTACAGAAGAGTCAATTGATCATATATTCTTATTCATTATATTATTCACCCTTACGTTTTGTGGTAAGAAGCATAAGAAGGTTTGGAGGACAGAATATTTGTGCCTTTCTGGAAAAAAAGAAATAGATCACTTTTGATAATGAGGGGCTTCTAATCCAAAGGATGAAATGTTATTTTGTTTGTAATTATTGGTCCAAAGTTTGCCTAGATGGACCTTTTATCTGTAGTCAACATTTTATTTGTTGTCTCTCTAGATGAGAGGTGCCATTTTTGTTGACCTTATATTTTCTGTTCTAGCCTTTAGGCGACTTCTGTATGCTGCTTGTATTCACTGAATGGCCTTTATGTACCCTCTTTCTCTTTATTTATTTAATATATCTTTTGTGCTTCTACCTATAAAAAAAATCATATTTGACTTCTCAAATAAATTTTTGTTCTTGAAAATGGTTGAAAACTGTTTTTAAAATTGTCTTCTGAGAACTTCTTTCAAAATATTTTCAAACAGGCCCTGTTTTGTCTTTCTTCCAGAAAAGGGTAATTTCTGTATGAGAACCTGAGACTTGAGAGGTCTTCTTGTTCTGAATGATACATGACCTTGTTTTAGAAGCTCAAGCATCCCTGATTTTGATTTTGACTTTAAATCAGGATTATTTCGAATTAATGTTTACTTACACATGTTCTCTTTGGCAGTGATGGAAACTATAAAAATGTGTTCCCTAGCATTTTTATGGTCTACAACTTCACAAATGGACATGTTCATGACAGAAGATAACCCTTTACCCGGCAAGCAGAAAGAGTTACAGAGGTTATTTTAAACTCCTAATCTCAGCTCTAATGTGCTTCCAAGTGGCTTCCCAATGATTTCCTCTACAAGAAGCTCAATGAATAACTAAAGCATCCTAGTATTCCATTGTTATTGTTAATAATTCACTGGAAAAGATAGAACTCAATTGTTATATCTGTGAGTTTTGTTTCCAAGAGGTATTCTTATTCCTCAACAACTGTTAACAGGAAAGCATCTCATCAGCTCGAACTTATTTGGATAATGGAGGAATGTGGAGTATGTCAGGAAGGAATGACAGGGGTCCTTCAAAATATAGTATGAGTAAGCATGTATCGGGAGGCAGAGGGATCTGAAGACCGAGAACTGCCCTCCTGATTTGCCATCGTTTTGGATGCTCGGATTTGCTATCTGGGCATGCCAGCAAGTCATTCTCTCTCTCTCTCTATTGTGCATTCTGGGCAATGGCGCTGAACTTTCCTTTTCTTGCCTTGTTTCTTCAATTTGATTAGTTGCCTTAATATATTTTTTTCTTCTCTAATTTTCTGCAGATTGTACCAGCAGTAGCTGAGCTTCTTGTTGCTCAGTTTATGTGGTTGGATTTTGACAATGCCACAAAGCCTATATATCTCTACATAAATTCAACCGGGACTCAGGTTAGCTCTGGAAACTTTGTTTAAATAATATTGTTTTCTTCACCATTTGAGACACTAAATGATTTTCAGGCTACTTACTTGTTCTTATATGCAAAGTTTGTATCCATCTGTATTTAATTTTTAGCTTTATGATGCAATTTTTAGAATGAGAAGATGGAGACTGTTGGCTCTGAAACTGAGGCATATGCTATTGCTGATTCCATGGCGGTAAATATTAGTATTTGTTACACATGGTATTCTTTGGGTTGTGTCTTGAAATCAAGTGAAAGGTTCTTAGTTGTTCCATCAGATTATTTGTTTAGGATTTAGTACTTATCTGTGTCAGATTTTTGTTTAGTTGATATTTAAGCCAATAAAACTATGCTAATTGGTTATAGGATCTCGGAAGTTTTTAACTTTTGTTTAATAAATCTTAGAAGTTTATAATATTTGATCCATTTCGCTTGTTTCTTTAAATTCTAATATGTGCTATATCTTTTCTATTTGCTCGAAGTACTGTAGTCTGATCGTCTATACAGTGGTGAACTGTGGGACAGCATTTGGTCAAGCAGCAATGTCACCCTTGGAGCCAAGGGTTACCGTGGGTCTACAGCCAAACTGCCCAGTATGAACTAACTTCTCTCCCTAAAGGATTTGAGATATTTGTTAGCTGCAGATTTTGTGTCCCAGAAGTTGTCTATACAATGCTGCTTTCTGCATCCCTGAACTGTCTTTTCATGACTCTTCTCGAGCTACCTGAAATCTTGTTTCGAAGCCAGGAAAGTTGCATAGTTACTGCTTCGCATTCAGGCAACTTGCCTACGAAGCAGTCTGCTGTACTGAAGTCTGACTAACTTCTGCTTACTGGCATGCTTTTGGTTGATGACTAAGGGCTTAAGCAGTTTCCCCAAGGTCTGGTCTGGAAGTGACTCAAGCAGTCTCCCAGGTCTGGTTGCAGTTGATTGCCAGATCCCTAATCCATTTTTTTGTGCAGAATCAGGGATCCCTGATCCTAAAGAGGGTAGAAAGGCAGAATAACCTCTTCACTGCATTACTTTTCAGATTCATAATTTTTAAACAATATCCTTCAAATAACCGCTTTTTACCTGGTTCTTAAGATTGCTTGCCTAGAAAGAAATGTGTGTTGAGACATTTGGAAAGAGTAAGAAAAATGTCTTAATAGCCTGTCAAAATTTTAACAAATGAAGACATTTAGTACAATCTAGGTATTGGAGGATAGAGTAGGTAACAGCAGTTGGGAATTGGAGTAAATGCAATGTGATCTGGTTACATATGCACTGCATGATGCTGTTGCCACAACATGACTGGAAAACTTGAGTCCTTGCAGAAGCACTAATTTTGTTGTATCACATGGAGAAAGTATAGCCATATGTCCAGCAGTTCCAACTTCTCCATCGAACCCATTAGGACTTCAAAGCAATAGGTGTTCTCCACCCTGGAACCACTTTGGATCAAATGGACATCCAATATATGGACTCTTGAAGTTAATTTGGTAAATTGAGCTTATAGTTTATGCATCTTTGGAATGGAAATAAATAGGGTTTGGAATTATCTTTTCCTGGTTCCATATTCTCTGTGATCTTACATTGATGAGATTTATTATTATGACATTCTCATACTTCTTATTTTGTTTGAAAGAACTTGTTTCGCTTTTGATGGCAATATATTGTCTTTGTTCAATCTTTAAGCACAGAGAGGGGGTGACATTTTCCTTTACTTGTATATTGTGCTTCTAATACATTTTCCTTATCAAAAAAAAGAAAGAAAAAAAGAGAGGGGTGAATGATTTCTATATTCTTTGTTTCCCATGTTAGTGTAAATGCCCCTCAAGCTGCAAAGAAATTTTTGAGGTTTTTTAAGAATATTTTAGGCTTTTCATGTATTTGATAGGTTTAGTAAGGCCTTCAACAATGGTGCTTCGGACTATAAAGCCAGATTTTGAAATCTGAATAAGATTATGGAGTATGACTAATTTAAATGAGAAAAGATAATAAATAAAGTTGAGTTTTGCTGTTTTTGCCAATAAAAAAAACTCTTTGTTTTTTTGGTTGACTTCTAAGAATGAAAAAATTGTTGAGTCTTTGCCATGATTAAAAGTGGTGGCCTTCAAATATTTTTTTCATTTAGTTTGTTGTTTTGAAGGCCTTTAGGAGTATTTTAAGTCTCTCATTGATTTGTTAGGTTTTAGTCTAAGGCCTATAACAACAGTGCATTGGACTATGATGAATTTTGAAATCTGGAAAAGGTGCATGGAGTACAATGAATTTTGAAATGAAAAAGGATAAATAAATAAAAACTGAGTTTTTCAGTTTTTGCAAATCAAAAACTCTTTGTTTGCCCACAAATAAATTTAAAAAAAAAAAAAAAATGCTGGGTCCTGGCCTCAATTAGAAGTAGTGATCTTTCCAAATCTTCCTTTGGTTTAGTTTGTTGTGGTTTCTTCTTTCTTCTAAATTTCTTTACATCTTTTTATGCTTCCTACAGCTTTACCATTTTTTAGTGCGAGAGTGCATTATCTTGTGAGCATCACATTATTAATCTCTTTTCTTGGATATGACATGACGATGATCACGTTTTTGTAGCATTACATGATTGATCATCTTTTATTCTGGATTTTCTTGTTTCATATTAGGTAGCCAGAAAATGCTTGAAGGTTTGCTTCCCTATCTTTCCAAATGCCCATTGAGATTAGGAACTTATTGTCCAGTAACTATGGTTATGGCAGTCATGCCAATCTAATTATTTATTTGTACCCTTGGAGTTTACTGATTTAAAATTGTAGTTGAAATAGCTGGATTAGGTGTCCTGTATGAGGTCATGGAATATACTGCATCTTTGTTCTTTCTGTCTCCATGATCTTTGACTCTTTTTTTGGCTGAATTGCAGCAAAATTATATCTACCTAAAGTAAACCGATCAAGTGGGGCTACTATAGATATGTGGATTAAGGTCTTTCTCCCTTGCTCACTGTTTCATGCTCTCCCACCTGTCATCTCTCTTTTCTATGCTCTATTTTTTAAATGAATTTCCTCCATCAGGCCAAAGAACTAGAAGCAAACTCAGAGTATTACATTGAGCTATTAGCTAAAGGAACTGGGAAGACAGAGGAAGAAATAAAAAAGATGTGGAACGGCCAAAATATTTCCACACAAGAAGCCATTGAATATGGCCTTGCAGACATGCATAATAGCTCAACAGATCCAGCATATGAGAAACGGGGTAAAAGTCTTAACAAAATTTTCACTCCTGTTTTTTTTTTATTGATATCACCTGCTTTCCATGCACTCTAATTTTACTAAGTATTGATCAGAATTACGATGAGATGCTTCTGCCTAAGCAGCGGCCATGAGGAGAGAGCACCGAGCTGTCCCTCAAGCAGCTCCTCTGGATTTAGATAAATATACAAAACCAACCCTCAAAGGCTACTTACCATCCAGTTTGCATGCCGCACATGGTCACAGAACTGCAAAATGGAAGCCTTCAGATATGGAGAAAGTAGTTCCATTTAGGGCTTTCTTCACAATTCTAGCCAATACGCAGACACAATTTGTATTGTAACCCCCTCCTTTTCATGGCTAGGTTGTTCAGTTACTCTGCTGTTATGATATAGAAATTGGGTTTTAATCATATTTTATTTACGGCAACAACTTTCAGTTGATTAATTGATTTAGGAATTGAGATGCCAGTGTAAAGAAGGCGGCATAAGAGCCCATATTGAAAGACAATTTTATCTTTATTTACGTCCGTCAGCTTACCTCCAGTGGTCCTGGTCCTGACGAGACTGGAACTTAAACCCTATTTTATTCTTTATTTTACCCCTTAAACCAGAACTAGGACAAGTCCTCATAGCTTACTTCAGTTTCCTACTGATCAATATTTCATGAAAGTTCTAAAAGGTCACCTGGGTGGCAGACCTCAAATCTGGATTTTGTTCTCCTAGATACTGAAATTAATTTCAAAATTCTAACTTCGGCATAAACAACAATATGCACAACCAGAATTAGCATAAAGGGTTTAAATGATGGAGTGAGTATTCAGCTGGGATGATATCTCAGGCCAAAAGAGAAAGTCTATCATATATAACTTTAATTCAAATCAGATTACACATCATGTTTTATGAGCTTCGTAAGGAAGTGAAACTCTGTAATAATGCAATGCAAATATAACATATGAACATAAGAAACATCATAAAAACAAGCGTTTCCACAATTTTCAGTCACACTCGGAGGGGTGTGGGGGTGGAGATTAAGGTAACACTTTCGGCTTTGGCTTAACTTCCATTTCATTCACGCTGCGTACAAAGATAGCATCGGGTTCATGGCTACAAAAAACAACAGGTAATTAATTGCTAAGAGGAGGAAAGGATATATAAATATTAACACAGAAAAAGAGAGAGAGAAGATTCTTTTCACGGTTTGGCCTCCCTCTTCAAATGTGTAGCTGATGCCGCAAAGCCAATAAGACCATCTCTGCTAAAGGATAGTGCAGCAATGCTCGAAGGGTATTTTGAATACTGGAAAACAAATACATAGCAGAAATTATAGGTATTGTGTACCTTTCTCCAATCAGAATTAGAAGACAGAATTTGTTCCACCGGTTATTTACCTGATATAGCCTCTTCTTGTTGTTTCCGTCCCAAACGTTCACAAAACCATCACAACCTCCAGTTGCAAATGTCCCATAGCTGCAGGTAGGTTGAATTCAAAAGCATGGTCAAAGAATTAACTAATAATAGGCAAGTATGGTGCGCAAAATAAAAGAAGCTCCTCAAAACACTAATTGATACTTGAACAGGAGTCACATATGGATCCCAAGCCTTGGGGCTAACACTCATATGTGATATGATGGTATCACAACATTGCCACTCACATATGCATGTATGTTTTTACAGTGCGGTTGAACAACAAAAGATTTAAAGGATGTTATTTGAGGAAAAATGAATTTGAGAAAAATCATTTTTCTAGTCAGATAGCTCAGGAATTCTTCAGATGGGTTCCAATTATGGGGGCACTAAGATCTAAAAATCTATGCATTTCAAATAACATGGGGAATGTGTTCCTCTCACATCTCATGTATAAAAGAGACGACAGTCCATCCTTAGTTCCTTACACCATCCTACTACCATGCCAGCCATCCAACCACCACCACTACTACCATCGCCATGCTGCCCAACCATTGCTGTAAATATCAGCAACCACTAGAATTGTACCATAGGCACAAATTTTCACCATCACAACATTATAACCAAGGATGAAAATATCGGTTTCGATCGATATATTCCAGATTTGATTTTACTTCGATATATCAGATATACCTGAGATATATCTACGATATTTTTATACGAATATCGATATATCGGAAATTAAACTCGTTGTGATCAATCCATAACCGCTGGATCGTTTCAAGCATTTCAAATCGTCATTTAAATATATCCTCGATATATTTCCGATATATCCCAATATATCTCTTGATATTTTAATAAAAATTAAACTAACACGCCGCAGGTGCCAGACCCGGGAGTATTTCCACGATATATCGTCCAAAACCGATATATTTCCATTATCATCGATATCAAGAGCCGAACATCACCGATATCGGATATATCGGAGATATATCGACGGATATATCGGATATTTTCATTCCTATTTATAACCAACATATTATATGGAACTAAGGAAATTCATAAAGATAGGACTTTCATATGAAGGAATTTCTTTCCCTTCATACGTGTTTTTGCAAATAAAATGAACATGGTTTTTGTGAAATCTTTTCCATTTCTAAGATGGAAACAATGGACATGTTCATTTTGCATCATTTTCAAAATGTTTTAAGTGCTTGCAATACTGAAAACAAGGGAAACAACACTTGAATAGTTTTGAAAATAAGCCCTTTACATGAAGTGTTTGCAAGATGAGGTGTTTACTGTAGTGTTTTAAGAAATAAATGAAGAATGAATAATGCTTTAAGAACTTTTATGTTGTGCATCAATTAGTACCTAAATGGATATTAGTCCAAGGAGATTATTTATTATATTTGAGATGGTGGCATAGGTTAGGGATCTGGCAGGTGAGGAGGAGGGTTGAATCATCGATTTTCTAGACCTTCCAGTGATTGGGGGAATGGAGATGTTGGAGAGCTTCATTTTGACTTTGTCGGGAAAGAGGTGGTTTCTGATTGGAAGGGTAGGATGCCATGGAAATAGTCTAAGGACGGGAAATTTTCAGTCAAGGCTCTTTACCTTATCATGGAGCCTGGAGATGCAGTACCATTTCCAAGTAAGATCATTTAGAGCATGTGTGCCTCTTTTAAAATGGAGTTCTTGCTTATGAAGCTTCATGGGGCAAGGCTTTACCCTTGGACCAATTAAAAAGATTGGGTGGGGTTCTTGGGGCGTAAGACAATTGATCATATATTCTTATTCATTGTATTATTCACCCTTTTTGATGTTTTGTGGGTAAGAAGCATAAGAAGGTTTGGAGGACAGAATATTTGTGCCTTTCTGGAAAAAAAGAAATAGATCACTTTTGATAATGAGGGGCTTCTAATCCAAAGGATGAAATGTTATTTTGTTTGTAATTATTGGTCCAAAGTTTGCCTAGATGGACCTTTTATCTGTAGTCAACATTTTTTATTTGTTGGGTTCTAGATGAGGAGGGTGCCATTTTTGTTGACCTTATATTTTCTGTTCTAGCCTTTAGGCGACTTCTGTATGCTGCTTGTATTCACTGAATGGCCTTTATGTACCCTCTTTCTCTTTATTTATTTAATATATCTTTTGTGCTTCTACTCTATAAAAAAATCATATTTGACTTCAAATAAATTTTTGCTCGAAATATTGAAAACTGTTTTTAAAATTGTCTCTGAGAACTTTTCTCAAAACATTTCTAAACAGGCCCTGTTTGTCTTTTCTTCCAGAAAAGGGAGGAATTTCCTGCATGAGAACCTTTGAGACTTGAGAGGTCTTCTCTCTTGTTCTGAATGATACATGACTTGTTTTAGAAGCTCTCAAGCATCCCTGATTTTGATTTTGACTTTAAATCAGGATTATTTCCTGAATTAATGTTTACCTACACATGTTCTCTTTGCAGTGATGGAAAACTTATAAAAATGTTCCTCAGTATTTTATGGCCTTACAACTTCACAAATGGACATGTTCATGACAGAAGATAATCCCTTTACCCGGCAAGCAGAAAGAGTTACAGAGGTTATTTCTTTAAACTCCCTAATCTCAGCTCATTGTGCTTCCAAGTGGCTTCCCAATGATTTCTACAAGAAGCTCACGAATAACTAAAGCATCCTAGTATTCCATTGTTATTGCTTAATAATTCACTTGGAAAAGATAGAACTCACTGTTATATCTGTGAGTTTTGTTTCCAAGAGGTATTCTTATTCCTCAACAACTGTTAACAGGAAAGCATCTCATCAGCTCGAAATTATTTGGATAATGGAGGAATGTGGAGTATGTCAGGAAGGAATGACAGGGGTCCTTCAAAATATAGTATGAGTGTAAGCATGTATCGTGGAGGCAGAGGATCTGGAAGACCGAGAACTGCTCCTCCTGATTTGCCATCGTTGCTCTTGGATGCTCGGATTTGCTATCTGGGCATGCCAGTAAGTCATTCTCTCTCTCTCTTCTATTGTGCATTCTGGGTATTGGCTGGAACTTTCCCTTTTTCTCTTGCCTTTGTTTCTTCAATTTGATTAGTTGCCTTAATATATTTTTTTCTTCTCTAATTTTCTGCAGATTGTACCAGCAGTAGCTGAGCTTCTTGTTGCTCAGTTTATGTGGTTGGATTTTGACAATGCCACAAAGCCTATATATCTCTACATAAATTCAACCGGGACTCAGGTTAGCTCTGGAAACTTTGTTTAAATAATATTGTTTTCTTCACCATTTGAGACACTAAATGATTTTCTAGGTTGCCTTACTTGTTCTTATATGCAAAGTTTGTATCCATCTGTATTAATTTGGCTTTATGATGCAATTTTTAGAATGAGAAGATGGAGACTGTTGGCTCTGAAACTGAGGCATATGCTATTGCTGATTCCATGGCGGTAAATATTAGTATTTGGTCATAGCATGGTATTCTTGGGTTGTGTCTTGAAATCAAGTGAAAGGTTCTTAGTTGTTCCATCAGATTATTTGTTTAGGATTTAGTACTTATCTGTGTCAGATTTTTGTTTAGTTGATATTTAAGCCAATAAAACTATGCTAATTGGTTATAGGATCTCGGAAGTTTTTAACTTTTGTTTAATAAATCTTAGAAGTTTATAATATTTGATCCATTTCGCTTGCTTTAAATTTAATATGTGCTATATCTTTTTCTATTTGCTCGAAGTACTGCAAGTCGGACGTCTATACAGTGAACTGTGGGACAGCATTTGGTCAAGCAGCAATGCTTCTATCTCTTGGAGCCAAGGGTTACCGTGGTCTACAGCCAAACTGCTCCAGTATGAATCAACTTCTCTCCTAAAGGATTTGAGATATTTGTTATTGTAGATTTTTTGTGTCCTAGAAGTTGTCTATACAATGCTGCTTTCTGCATCCTTGAATCAATCTTTTTCATGACTCTTCGAGCTACCTGAAATCTTGTTTCTGAAGCCAGGAAAGTTGCATAGTTACTGCTTCGTATTCAGGCAACTTGCCTGATGAAGCAGTCTGCTGTACTGAAGTCTGGACTAACTTCTGCTTACTGGCATGCTTTGGTTGATGACTAAGGGCTTAAGCAGTTTCCCAAGGTCTGGTCTGGAAGTGACCTAAGCAGTCTCCCAGGGTCTGGTTGGGTAGTTGATTGTCAGGATCCCTAATCCATTTTTTTTAAAAGGAATCAGGATCCCTGATCCTAAAGAGGGTAGAAAGGCAGAATAACCTCTTCACTGCATTACTTTCAGATTCATAATTTTTAAACAATATCCTTCAAATAACCGGCTTTTTACCTGGTTCTTAAGATTGCTTTGCCTAGAAAGAAATGTGTGTTGAGACATTTGGAAAGAGTAAGAAAAATGTCTTAATAGCCTGTCAAAATTTTAACAAATGAAGACATTTAGTACAATCTAGGTATTGGAGGATAGAGTAGGTAACAGCAGTTGGGAATTGGAGTAAATGCAATGTGTGTAATGTGCAGGGTAAGGATCTGGTTACATATGCACTGCATGATGCTGTTGCCACAACATGACTGAAATTTGAGTCCTTGCAGAAGCACTACTCTTGTTGTATCACATGGAGAAAGTATAGCCATATGTCCAGTAGTTCCAACTTCCATCAACCCATTAGACTTCAAAGCAATAGGTGTTCTCCACCCTGTCCACTTTGGATCAAATGGACATCCAATATATGGACTCAGTTAATTTGGTAAATTGAGCTTATAGTTTATGCATCTTTGGAATGGAAATAAATAGGGTTTGGAATTATCTTTTCCTGGTTCCATATTCTCTGTGATCTTACATTGATGAGATTTATTATTATGACATTCCTCACATTTTTATTTTGTTTGAAAGAACTTGTTTCGTTTTGATGGCAATATATTGTCTTTGTTCAATCTTTAAGCACAGAGAGGGGGTGACATTTTCCTTTACTTGTATATTGTGCTTCTAATACATTTTCCTTATCAAAAAAAAGAAAGAAAAAAAGAGAGGGGTGAATGATTTCATATTCTTTTGCTTCATGTTAGTGTAAATGCCCTCAAGCTAAAAGAAATTTTTGAGGTTTTAAGAATATTTTAGGCTTTTCTATGTATTTATAGGTTTAGTAAGGCCTTCAACAATGGTGCTTCGGACTATAACAGATTTTGAAATCTGAATAAGATTTATGGAGTATGACGAATTTGGAATGAGAAAAGATAATAAATAAAGTTGAGTTTTGCTGTTTTTGCCAATAAAAAACTCTTGTTTTTTTTTTGGTTGACTTCTAAGAATGAAAAAATTGTTGAGTCTTTGCCATGATTAAAAGTGGTGGCCTTCAAATATTTTTTTCATTTAGTTTGTTGTTTTGAAGGCCTTTAGGAGTATTTTAAGTCTCTCATTGATTTGTTAGGTTTTTAGTCTAAGGCCTATAAAATAACAGCATTGGACTATGATGAATTTTGAAATCTGGAAAAAGGTGCATGGAGTACAATGAATTTTGAAATGAAAAGGATAAATAAATAAAAATCTGAGTTTTTCAGTTTTTGCAAATCAAAAACTCTTTGTTTGCCCACAAATAAATTTAAAAAAAAAAAAAAAATGCTGGGTCCTGGCCTCAATTAGAAGTAGTGATCTTTCCAAATCTTCCTTTGGTTTAGTTTGTTGTGGTTTCTTCTTTCTTCTAAATTTCTTTACATCTTTTTATGCTTCCTACAGCTTTACCATTTTTTAGTGCGAGAGTGCATTATCTTGTGAGCATCACATTATTAATCTCTTTTCTTGGATATGACATGACGATGATCACGTTTTGTAGCATTACATGATTTCTGACTATCTTTATTCCTGACTTTTCTGTTTCATATTAGGTAGCCAGAAAATGCTTGAAGGTTTGCTTCCCTATCTTTCCAAATGCCCATTGAGATTAGGAACTTATTGTCCAGTAACTATGGTTATGGCAGTCATGCCAATCTAATTATTTATTTGTACCCTTGGAGTTTACTGATTTAAAATTGTAGTTGAAATAGCTGGATTAGGTGTCCTGTATGAGGTCATGGAATATACTGCATCTTTGTTCTTTCTGTCTCCATGATCTTTGACTCTTTTATTGAATTGCAGCAAAATTATATCTACCTAAAGTAAAACTGATCAAGTGGGCTACTATAGATATGTGGATTAAGGTCTTTCTCCCTTTGCTCACTGTTTCATGCTCTCCCACCGTCATCTCTCTTTCTATGCTCATTTTTAAAATGAATTTCTCCATCAGGCCAAAGAACTAGGAAGCAAACTCAGAGTATTACTGAGCTATTAGCTAAAGGAACTGGGAAGACAGAGGAAGAAATAAAAAAAGATGTGGAACGGCCAAAATATTTCCAAGCACAAGAAGCCATTGAATATGGCCTTGCAGACAAGATAATTAGCTCAACAGATCCAGCATATGAGAAACGGGTAAAAGTCTTAACAAAATTTTCACTCCCTGTTTTTTTATTGATATCACCTGCTTTCCATGCACTCTAATTTTACTGTTATTGATCAGAATTACGATGAGATTTGCCCAGCGCGCCATGAGGAGAGCACCGAGCTGGTCCTCAAGCAGCTCCCTCTGATTTAGATAAATATACAAAACCAACCTCAGCGGGAAGCATTTGGCCATCCAGTTTGCATGCCGCACATGGTCACAGAACTGCAAAATGGAAGCCTTCAGATATGGAGAAAGTAGTTCCATTTAGGGCTTTCTTCACAATTCTAGCCAATACGCAGACACAATTTGTATTGTAACCCCCTCCTTTTCATGGCTAGGTTGTTCAGTTACTCTGCTGTTATGATATAGAATTGGGTTTTAATCATATTTTATTTTTTACGGCAACAACTTTCAGTTGATTAATTGATTTAGAATTGGAGATGCCAGTGTAAAGAAGGCGGCATAAGAGCCCATATTGAAAGACAATTTTATCTTTTATTTGATGTCCGGGTCAGCTTACCTCCAGTGGTCCTGGTCCTGACGAGACTGGAACTTAAACTTATTTTATTCTTATTTTACCCCTTAAACCAGAACTAGGACAAAGTCCTCATAGCTTACTTTCAGTTTCCTACTCGATCAATATTTCAAGGAAAGTTCTGGGAAAAGGTCACCTGGGTGGCAGACCTCAAATCTGGATTTTGTTCTCCAGATACTGAAATTAATTTCAAAATTCCCAACTTCGCATAAACAACAATATGCACAACCAGAATTAGCATAAAGGGTTTAACGATGGAGTGAGTATTCAGCTGGGGATGATATCTCAGGCCAAAAGAGAAACTATCATATATAACTTTAATTCAAATCAGATTACACATCATGTTTGGCGAGCTTCGTAAGGAAGTGAAACCTTGCAATGCAATGCAATGCAATATAACATATGAACATAAGAAACATCATAAAAACAAGCGTTTCCACAATTTTCAGTCACACTCGGAGGGGTGTGGGGGTGGAGGACATGCAACACTTTCTTTGGGCTTAACTTCCATTTCATTCACGCTGCGTACAAAGATAGCATCGGGTTCATGGCTACAAAAAAACAAATAGGTAATTAATTGCTAAGAGGAGAAAGGATATATAAATATTAACACAGAAAAAGAGAGAGAAGATTCTTCTCACGGTTTGTCTCCCTTCAAATGTAGCTGGATGCCAATAGTGGCGACCATCTCTGCTAAAGGATAGTGCAGCAATGCTCGAAGGGTATTTTAAACACTGAAAAACAAATACATAGCAGAAATTATAGGTATTGTGTACCTTCTCCAATCAGAATTAGAAGACAGAATTTTGTTCCACTGGTTATTTACCTGATATAGCTCTTCTTGTTGCTTCCTGGCCCCAAACGTTCACAAACCATCACAACCTCCAGTTGCAAATGTCCTACAGCTGCAGGTAGGTTGAATTCAAAAGCATGGGGTCAAAGAACTAATAATAGGCAAGTATGGTGCGCAAAATAAAAGAAGCTCCTCAAAACACTAATTGATACTTGAACAGGAGTCACATATGGATCCCAAGCCTTGGGGCTAACACTCATATGTGATATGATGGTATCACAACATTGCCACTCACATATGCATGTATGTTTTTACAGTGCGGTTGAACAACAAAAGATTCAAAGGATGTTATTTGAGGAAAAACGAATTTGAGAAAATTCATTTTTCTAGTCAGATAGCTCAGGAATTCTTCAGATGGATTCCAATTATGGGGGCACTAAGATCTAAAAATCTATGCATTTCAAATAACATGGGGAATGTGTTCTCTCACATCCTCATGTATAAAAGAGAGACGACAGTCCATCCTTAGTTCCTTACACCATCCTACTACCATGCCAGCCATCCAACCACCACCACTACTACCATCGCCATGCTGCCCAACCATTGCTGTAAATATCATAAATCACTAGAATTGTACCATAGCACAAATTTTCACTATCAATAACATTATAACCAAGGATGAAAATATCGGTTTCGACGGATATATCTGCAGACTCGATTTTACTTCTGATATCGATATAATTCCGGTATATATCTAGCGATATTTTTACATGAATATCGATATATCGGAAATTAAACTGTTGTGATCAATCCATAACCGTTGGATCAAGTCAAGATTTCAAATCTGGTCATTTAAATATATCCTCGATATATCTCCGATATATCCCAATATATCTCGGATATTTTACCGAAAAATTAAACTAACACGCGCGTGTGCCATAGACCTGATATTTCCACGATATATCGGTCCAAAACCGATATATCGGTCATCACTGATATCGTGTCGAACATCACCGATATCGGATATATCGGAGATATATCGACGGATATATCGGATATTTTCATTCCTATTTATAACCAACATATTATATGGAACTAAGGAAATTCATAAAGATAGGACTTTCATATGAAGGAATTTCTTTCCCTTCATACGTGTTTTGCAGCCAAAATGAACATGGTTTTTTAGAAATCTTTTCCATTTTCTAAGATGAAAACAATGGACATGTTCATTTTGCATCATTTTCAAAATGTTTTAAGTGCTTGCAATACTGAAAACAAGGGAAACAACACTTGAATAGTTTTGAAAATAAGCCCTTTACAACATTTTCAAAACAGCTTTTGTAAAGCTACTAGACATGTCCTCTCTCTCTACTATTTTCGTTGTCTTGCAGTTCAAAAATGGCCCATTTATGAGAAACATCTTCAATACAGTTTTTGATAAGAAGCATGTTCTCTGTATCATTTTGTTTGTTGACATGGAAAACAGATCTTGTTCTTCCAAGCAGATCTTTCAATCCAAATCATGATTGATTCCAAACCAAATGCAATCTCAAGGAACTAGTGAGGTATACAGCTTTTTTAGCAAACTAGTAACAAAAGGGCAGCTCATGATGTAATGATCCTTCTTGTTTTAACTTCTTATGTGTTATTACTAGTTCAATGACCAAAAAAAACAATTGCTCATCTTACTTTTCATCACATGAGCTGTATATCCATTTGGTCAAGTTCCAAAATTCCTTTTGTTCTACCAACTTTACTGGTCCATTTGGTCAGGTTCCCAAACCATTCCTACGATAAAGAGCAATACAACAAATGCAGTCACTTTATCATAGGAACAGGTCATCACCTTTATTCGCACTAACAAGCGAATGTGCTATCCATTCTCAACCATTCAAATGATTAAGAACTCCTGGACTAATTGACTCCTGCAAATTACATCAACATGATCCTTGACAACCATATTAAATATGATTATAGAGATCACCCTTTCCATGCAGCATCAGTCCTTTGGGGTTCCATCAAGTAATTTACAAAAACAAAAGGCAGAGAAGACAGTGACCACTGATTTATAATCTTGTTAGCCTATAGTTTCTCAAGCAAGTGAAAAATTGAAATATAAATAAATACTTACATGGGGTGGAATGCAATTGCATTTACTGGATAGACAATGTCTCTTCCAGCCTCTGATTTTCTATGACACTTGAATGCATATCTGCACAATGGTTAAATCTGTCAGTAAGAAGTAAAATGATGAACAAACATTATGCTGTCTGGAAAATGCATATAGGATAAAACATAAAGAGGTTAGGGGAAAGCCTGTTAATAGCAATCAATAAGAAGCAGAACATCTATGTCCAGATACAAGAGATACTAATTCATACTTTTTGGCTTGACTGGCCTCAGAGAGTTCAAAAAATTCCATTGCAACCCGACCTTCAACAGAACTAAGAGCGTAACCTGCATACAGCAGCGTGGATTACAAAAGATTCTAACCTGAAAGAAATTAGAGAACAAATGCACCAACCAAACAACTGTTATCACTCAATTCTTAATCACTTATTAGAACTGTTGGTCATAGTTCAATGCCAACAGTCACCAGCTAAGCATGAAACTTAACATTATTTGGTGCTTGTGTTTCCCTCTCAATAAAGGCACCATTTTTTAACATAATAAAGGCACTGTGTCACACCGATAAGACTATAAAGGATTCTTACATGCAAGTGATGGAAAGAAAAAAATTATTAAAGAGCTTCCAGGGATACAGGAGTATGAGAAAGAGATGCAACTTCACTATTGCAGTGAATTCATGGAAAAGAATCTCACGTCAACCATAAAACTAATAAAGAATAGAAACTGTGTTGAATGGGAAACAACTACAGTACCCTTGTATGATTTGGAAAACTAACTGCTAAAAAGTGTAATTAAAGATTTCATAAGACGGTGTTCCAAAAATCTGTGCTCAGATGAATACCTGTTCCATTGGGATAACAACGTACACATCTAGTTTGATATTTCAATGAAGATTCTCTCCGTTGCTCAGGCTGGCGACATATTTCGCAAATCACAGATATTTACATGCTCCTGCAGTTGCTACTACTAATCGATTGCTGAAAAGAGAGAGAGAATAAACACGCTCAGGTTGTTGGTATGTCCCAACAAGAGTGTGCTCCTGCCCACTTGCTCCTCTAGGATCCCAACACTTGAGTGTTTTGTCCCAGCTACCGGTTACCACTTGCCCTAAACTCAAACCATTGAAAGATAAGTGAAATGTTAAGTATTCACATTTTTAAGTGGAACAAAAAAATAATAGAATTCGATACATGTTTTAAATATAAAATATAGAATTAATATGTCATTTTACTGAGAAATAAGGACAATTAATGATTAATGAGAAGGCCACGCATATTGAATTGGTATCATAATCTACTGTAATCCAATGGGAAAAACCATCAAACATTTTTACTTTTAATAAGGGCTCTGGCCTGGCTGCAAGATTGGCAATAGGAGCAAATAAGCGACCCTATTTTTTAGCAAAATGAAAGAAACAAATATGGCAAGGGAGTAGCACATCATCCGCTGAAGTTGTGTTGTACCTTATTGGGCAGCTCTGTGGCAAAGGCTCAAGGCTCACCTCTCATTCGGAATCAAATGACTTTGTTTCTTTATTTATCTCCTTCCCACAAAAAGGGATCCATTATTTATTAACCCACCAGCTTAACGGAGGGCGAATTCACCTTTTTGCTTCTTTATCTTTTCATGACAACAGACCATAGTTATCAAAGGCACGCCTCAGGCGCGCTTAAAGCCCAGGTGCCACCACTCCGAACAGCAACGCCTCGCCTCGAGTATTTTCAGTTTTTTTTTTTTCCTTTTTCTTCTTCTTCTCCTACTTCATTTTCTCCGCTGTCAGGATGCATAGAGAAGCCCTAGGGCTTCTTTTTTTTCTTGTAACATCGTTTTGATCTTTTTTTTTTTTTTTTCTTTTTAAGCAAACCAAAACGACGTCGCTTTGGATAAGTTATTTTAACTTATCCAAAACGCACAGCTCCCTAGTTAAAATTTCTGAGTTTAAAAAACAAAGCCTTTGGTGCACCAAAACGACACCGTTTTGGACCTAGTAGGGCCAAAACATCGTCATTATGGCCCTAGATGCCTGATTTTCGACATTTCAGCCCCCCACCCTCATTTCTACCATGTTTCAACTCCAAAAAAAAAAAAGTCTTAACCCTCCCAACTACTCTATAATCCTTATAGAAAAGGAGAAGAAGCAAAAAATCAACTAAAATAGTCACACCAAGTAGAAAGTCATAAAAATAGGTAACAACCATCATAAAAATTACAAAATATATATTTAACATATGGTGCGTCTCACTTAAAAAAGCCCACGCCTCAAATGCGCCTTGCGCCTCAAGGCCCCAAGAGGCTTTCGTGCTTCAATGCGCCTTGCACCTCAAATAACTATGCAACAGACATTAACAAGAAATGGCATTTGGCATTACATCTGTAGTCAACAGGCCTAATATATTTCTTCACATATGTTACGGCGCATCGCCACCAATGACTAACCTTTCAACAATCACTATTTTCTCTTCGCTATCATGAATATTTGACTGATCTTCATCTACTTAATGTTACAAAGATGCTCGACATGCAAAACTACCCATGTCTTGTTATCCACTATCCTAAAATCCAACATAGATCTTGTGTAACAAACAAAACTACATACATGAAGATTTTACAGCTATATTCCATTATAGAATTTCAGATGTAATATCATGTCAATACAGTGCTCAGAAAGTTATTTTAGCTTAATCAACACATCTTCGTCTCAATTAACCTTCAGGAGTCTTCAAACTGTTAAGCAATTAGGCCTGCCTATGCTTTTAAAGAAAGTTTCCGCACTAGTAGTCCAACGATCTTGAATAAACAGTAATGACTTGGCAACTATCCACAGTTCACAAGGAAATATGTCTCATTATCCTGGAAAACTGATCAATTTTACAACTGGCATACAGCAATAAGAACAAAAAGGTGTGTGTGTATGTGTGCACGCGCGCGCATGTGTGTGTGTGTGTGTGTGTGTGTGTGTGTGAGAGAGAGAGAGAGAGAGAGAGAGAGAGAGAGAGAGAGAGAGAGAGAGAGAGAGAGAAGCCTTCTTATCCTTTCAAAGAAAATTGCTGAGCTGATAAGAGTCAACAACGTTGAGCAAACAATTATCATTCAAAAAAAAAACCCTGCAGTTTACTAGGAAACACGTGTCAGACATACCACTAGCAAAAATAAAAAGGTATGTGTGCACGTGTGTGAAAGATGGGGGGAGAGAGAGAAGAATGTTGTCACTAGAGTCACTACTTAAATTAGAACCAACCTGTTGCATAGGAGTACTCAATACAACGAACAGGTGCATCATGCTTTCCTAAAATATCCTCTTTTCCATGGCTGAAAACGAGCCTGAGAAATCAACAGCAATATCTTCTATTAACTTGACTAGAAAATCAGTGTGACATTTGGCATCAAAAATGGGATGGAAAAACCAGATAAAAGAGATTATCATTGCCTATAGATTAAATATATATGATGATGGAAAGAAGTTAATAATTCAATAAGACAAACACATTCTACAACTGAAGTGTTAGTAAGAAAATTCCAAGCCACCATATATGAAGAAATGAATCTCAGTAGAAAACTAAAGAGATTATTCAGATTAGTTCTTTTAGGAACAGTAAAAAAGTTTACATAAACAACAGGCTATCACAGAAATTAATAGACATGGACCATGAAAATGAAAGCGAGATGTTAGTAAGACAACAAAGGAAATGAAATTCAGTGAAAAATTATGTCATTCTACAACTGACGTTATGTTTTTGATAGGTAAAGTTTGCCCCAGGATCTGAACCCAGAACCTCCTGCAAACCCTTCCTATCCCCTTTATCACTTGCACCAGGCCTCACAGGCTTTGAGATTGGGAAATTGTTACACAACTCAATTTAGGCTGATCAATGTTTTGAAAAGCTAAAGACGGTCTGAAGGAGTTTTGCCTATCCGAGGTGAGGCAAATGCTTAAGGCAGAATGAGGCGTGAGCATCAGCTTAAACAAATGAATAATAAAAATTATTTTAAAAAATCCTTTCATAAATCACAATAAATTGAATAATATATAAAAGACTCTAATGATAAAATTAATTATTTTTATTAATAGTTCTACTTAGTTCCTTTTTTCTCTTAGAAATTTATCTTTGTCTCATATTTTTGCCACAAAAATTTCAACAGTAAATTACAATCACTAGGAACTTCCAATGAATATTATTATATCCGATTGTTATATTATCCTCGCCATTGGTGATAATATCCAGTTATTTGTCTTCCTCTTTGTCCACCAAATGTAGTGGCATTCTTTCATCCATCAATAATTATATTCTATATGAGATTAACTACTAGGAGAGTTAACATTTCTCTTATTCTTCTCAATCTCTTTATTTCTTCCACTTTAAAAATTACTTGAAAGTTAAATAAGCCCTTAGTTTGTAAAAGGTTTAACCAAGTAGGGACAAGATGCAACATCCATGAAATCTATACGGCAATCCAGAAAAGCGTAGATGATAGGACCCATTAAAACTCATTGAACATTGAGATTTAAGTCTCTTAAGAAATATACACCGTAAGCCCATAAAGGTCAAACACTGTTTGGATATTTGAGGCTATAGCCTTAAAGCTATATGACTCCAACAGCTAGAGGCTTATGCCTCAAGTACCTTCACTGGGACTATAACCTCAAGGCTAAGTTGTAGACCATGGCCTTGAGGTGAGCATCGAGGCATAAGCCTCACTAACCTTAAAACAAGGGGCTGATGCAGAAGAAAGAAATATAGTTGCAAACAAAGAATAAATGGAGTATAAAAATGATGATTTAAGAATAGGAATGACTGTTTTTCTTCATGTTTCAATCTTAGATCAAAAACTCAGAGGCTCTTACAGGATGTGGCTACAAGTTATTTATTCAATCATTTGTATTAACAATCCAAATGCAACTTTCTATCTGTAGCATATGTACAAACTGCACAGAGAAATGGATGCAACATTTAAATTGTTATTATAAAAAACAAGCTGGAGATAACAAATGCCTAAGTCATCATTAAAATTACTCACGTCGATGAATATCAAAAACATAGTTTAGAGAAAAAAAAAAGAACCCAGAAATAATCAAAGCATGCCATCATTTACTTCATGTGGAACAATAAATACAATGCGTTATATGTTTCTCCACAAAATGTGTTTTTTTAACAAATAATTTAGATAAAACTGCACCATGTGACTAATGGGAGCATCACATAAATGCACAATGCAATTTGTTAAAGGGCTGAGTATTACTTAAGAAACTAGGAAACAATACTATTTTTCATGCAAAGCTATTCCAATGATTGATTCATTTGGCAGACTTGCTCTTTTTATCATGTGAGGCATCTAAGCTACCTAATTAATTTTCATTTGCAAGCAGTGAAACAACCATGGGAATTTAAAAAAAATACACCACACAAATAGCATGGATGAATTTGAAAACAATAAAACTCATAAAATACCAATAAAAATATTAAAGAAAATAAAATGGGAAAATTTGTAGAAGGATAAATTGATCACAATAACAGCAGAAATGATCCTAAAATGAAAGCAGTATATATACGATGTTTTGAAAACGTGACTGACCGCCAAATTCAATCACAACCTACAAAACCAATCCGATTCAATGCAAAAACCGGCCACAATGAATCAATGAGAACCGCTTGAAACCGGGCGGGTCAAACCGGAACCGGCCGGGTTCTCAACAAACCGAGCGATTCTCTCCTACAAATTTTTTTTTTTCAAGTTAAAACGACGTCAGTTTTGATGCTTTTTACATCAAAATTATGCTTCATTTCGCTTGCGCTGGCAAGACTCTCAGAGGTTAGCGCTTGTAACTAAAGAAAATTTAATCAAATACTACTAAAATTTCGTGATCCAAACATGTGAGCAGGCTTATACGATCCACTTTACCATCGCGCCAATTATCAGGACTATTTTAGATGTTAAATAAAATTATACATTACTAAATTAAGTATATATTTATATAAATAAGTTTCATATTTATATAAATAAGTTTCTTCCATTTTAATACATAAGCCATATTTAAACATTATACATATTTTCAATATAAATTTTAAAATACTTTATTTATATAAAAAGTAATAAATAATATCTTAAAATTATTAATTTATTTAAAATTTAAATAAAATATAAATAATATATTTATTACGCTACCGGTTCAACTACTGGCCCATTAAGAAACCCGTAATCCGATAATTTTTCCAAATTTCAATCACCGGTCGTGCTTTTAAACATAGCATATATATATATAAACATATATATACTCACACATACCGGGTATCAGCAAGTAATTATTAATTACACGTAATTTTCAAAATAGATTCAACTGTTCCTGCACCTTTTGTCTTTTACATGGTCATGATTTTAATCATAGAGATTTTTTTATCCAGACGCAACTGATATAAGGGATAAATTCTCATCCAGCTTCCTGCAAATGTTCTTCTGGAGATACACATGTAAGTTCCTGGCTGCGAAAAATTACTTTTTCTCCGAGGGACTTAGTAGAAGATTCATTTTAAGTTTCCAAAGTACACAGCTTCAGAGAGAAAAAAAATGCCAGAAAAGTTTTCTGAAAACTTAACAGAAAAAAAAAGTACAAATTTCCAATTTCCAACATATTTTACCATTCTGTACTTCCTGAGCAACCAAACAGAAATTTAGGTGAGGATTAAGCCTTACCGCCTCACACAATTGTCGACGCTGGCACTGAACCCCGAGGAATCGTCATGGAAGCAACAATCTAAGACAGGTCCTCCATGCATGAACTCTCCTCGCAACACATTTGCACTCGCATCGTACAACCGAACACTCTAACAGATCGAAACAAACCACAGCATCGATTTGAGCTTCGAGATCCAAGCGTTGAAGATGCAGAGCTAGGGTTTTGCTACATACCTTGTCCCAGGAGGATGAGAAGGTTGTCACTTAAGTGGATTGGAGAAGCGGAGGTTGGAGATCCCGTCGGAGGGAGGGTTCACGAGCTCCCGGCCGATCGCCGGCGGGTTTACAGCTGTCATAGCGTGATTGGCGGAGAGTAGCGTTAAGAGTTAGGGTTTTGGGACCTAGGGAGGGAGAGGGAGTGAGGGAGGGAGGGGGAGAGAGGGAAGGAGATTTGAAAATGGGACTGGATAGATAGTATAATAATTAGCGTGGGTTTATCCCGACTGCGTTTTGAATTTAAATTTATAGGACCGAAGATGTTGGCTTTTTAACAAGTCCAACACAACTTCGGAAAAATTAAAAAAAAAGGTCCAACATACAGACACAGTAAAAACAAGCTGGTAAAAGTAAAACAGTATTTTTTTAGGGTAAACGTGAAAATAGTCGTGTTTTACCTAATATCTCACTTGCCCTTCGATTTTTTTACATCATTTATTCTCGTAACTTACTTAAATCCTTACTAGCCCGTTATAACTAATTACGTTAAAAAAATGGATCCAACCATGTTAAAATGACCATTGATTGTTGATGTAGCGTCCACGTGAAACTCAATCTCCTCTGTCTTCCTCCTCTCTTCTCTTTCTTCCCTTCTCTCTTCTCATCTCCTCTCAATCCCTAATTGGACCAAACCCTAAGCCCTTTTTTTAACGGTAAGTGAAGGATCCCGAACCGGATTAATCTCTTACGAACCCGAGTGACTCCTGCACTCCAACCATGTAAACTTTTCCTCAAACAATCAATTAAAATCCACAGAAATGAACCCTTACAATCCCACACATATCTTAAAATAACGCTGCTCGGGGTTTGAGAATTTTTTTTTCTTTTCTTTCCCATTTTTTTTTCAAACACTTAGATTTTTTCTTAAAATCGCCAAAGTTTCCTTTGATGCTTTTCTGACTTTCCCAAATTTTCAAAACCTGATGAAAGCATTTAAAAACACTTCTAAACTTCAAATTTTCAATTTTCATATTAGAACTCCTCGTCCACAACCCAATCAAACACAATACATATATATATATATATATATATATATATATATATATATATATATATATATATATATATATATATACATTTATTTACTTCTAAATCATCAAAACATTCAAACCTTTCTTCTATTCCATGCACATTTTATCAAAAGCACGCCAGCCGCTGCTTCTCATTTACGTACTCGGCCCATCGTGATCAAAGCTCACGTAGCTTCCTTTTCAAAATGTATACATATATATCTATATACATTTAATACAAAAATATTCAACATATACAATATGCAAAATATATATACAATGCAACCACAGCTGCCTCGAATGGCTCGACTCCATCACAAGCAGGAGATGTCCTACCGGCCAAGACTCCGTCTCTTGCCTCCCGAAAAACCCGCTTGAAACATACTGAAAAGAATGAGCTTAGCTTGTTCTCGTAGCTGAGTATACATTTATTTAGATAACATTTTCGTGATATACAAAGTAATAAATACTTATACAATTAAAAATCAATTTATGCCTTAAACTTTCTTTCTTTCTTTATTCATTTCTTTCTTTCTTTCTTTCTTTCTTTCTGATGGAACCCACGGGATAAACACACCGGTCGCCTCTCGGCAATCGACTGGGTGAGGGACATCATCTAATCATAACCACTACGTCGCGAGAAACCTCGTGCCTTGCATAGTATTCCACCATAAGACCTTATCACGCAGAAGTGATATTACGCTAAATATATTTCCCTCCTCCTCATAAGAACCTAATTCAGGTTTCAAATCCTTACACGCTTAAGGTACCTCAAATTCGACATCACTATAACAATATATGTGGTTGTGGTAACCATCAAGAAAAAACATTTCTTCAAAATACATTTATAAATCCATTTAAATCCTTTACTTTATCATTAAAACACATATGCATTCTCTTACACATTTTAAATCCATAATGCTTTAACATATGCATACATATTTAATATACATATATAAACATTTACATTAAGCTTTTCATTTTAACATTAAAAATCTTTCACTTTAAACTCAATTTTCAAAATCGCTTTACACTACCACCGTCAATCCCGCTGGCTCTGGCCGAATTCCTCGTTTCCCGTCCGATAGTCCTTTTCACCTTTTTCAAGAAAACCACAACTACATATTAATCATAACTTCCATTTTAATCCACCATACACATTCATTTAAAGTCAAATGAACAAATTACCCTTGAGCACTAAAAAGCCCCTAACAAAAAAAAACACTCATTTTGGCCAACCTTTTTCCAACAATACTCTATAGACTTTATGACCCAAAAATTATTCAAAAAAAGGGGTCTTCAAAATTATGAAACTCTCGATCGCCCTTATATATCCAACGACATCTCTTAAATTTTTAATTTAAAATTCTTCTCTAAGGCCCTCAACCACATAACACAAGTTAAGCAGCATGTTTTTGATGCCAATTTGGTTAACCTACTAAATCACTTACTGTTATCCTTGGATTTATGGGGTCTTAACTCATAAATTGGAAATTGTTTCTTCACTCATTTCAGCTATGGTTCTAATGTTTCTTCTCCAATCGAATCACCCAATTCGATCACCAAAACTCGCTTATCAGATTTTACATCTGCATTTAATTTAATTTATATAACAGAATCTGCACATAGCTCCACTTTGAAAAATTTTCTAGGCACTTTGGGGTTAAAATTTGCATGCACTTCCTTCAGATAACTTTTTTCCCTAGAAGTCTATTTTACCCAGAATTTTGAATCACTCAATTTGGATGAGTGAAACTCCACTTATGGCCAAACACTACAACCATACCCAAAAACAGAAGAGAAAATCAGTGAGCCTACACGAGCTCACCTTTCAGTCCGTATTTGGGAGCCTTAGAGCTACAATTTGCTCTCGGGTCCCTTCTATACATTTGTAGCCCTCATCTCTATGGCCTTTACCAATTAGAATCAATTCATTTAGATGGATTCTAACTTCAATCTATAGCCAAACAAAACATGGGCTTTACAGAAATTTCAAGATTCCCTTTACTTTACAACATGATCTTAATGCCCTCAATTCAACCATTCTAACCAATTCCAAATTTTTACTTAGAGTTAAGATTCACCCAAAACATTATTGAAATTACCAAATTACCTTGACCCTCTCATTTCCATTTTCCAATATCTACGCACAAACCATATTCCATTTTGTTCTTCCATTTTCTTCACTCTAATCACTCCCATTTAATGCCTTATGCTCCCACTCTCACTAATCCCTAACCAATTTCAACATATCATAAAATTCAACATCAACCCTAATCATTCACTCACTTGATTTTTTCAAACCCTAACCTAATCCATTTATTTCTCAATTTATATCAAAATCATCATTTATTCAACCTTAAATACCACAATTCTACTCATCCATACAAGAAAATCAAAGATTAAAAGATGAAAAACATTAAAATCCAACTTTCCCACCATTAAACTTACTGCTTTCTGGGCTTCCTCGCTTTTCTCTCTCACCACTTGAAATCACTTGAAGTTCTTTGAAAATAAGAAAATCACATCTTACCTTTGCTCCACCTTAGCCTTCACTTTTGCTTTCTCCCCTTCTTTCTCTTTTCTTCCTTTCTTTTTTCTCTCTTTCTTCTCTTTTTCTCTCATGGCCGAGCTCCTCTTTCATTTGAGCCAAAGCTCAACTCAATTTGCATTTCTCAATTCCTCACACATCATTAAAATCTCCGCACTGTGTTCTCAACTTAGCTTTTTAACCTACACTTTTACAAAATTGCATTTGAGCCCATGAATCTCATTGGTCCATTCTAACGAATACAAACCCTAACTTAAATTTTATTAAATGTGTTTTGATCATCTCACAAGAAAATATTCTCCATTTTATCGATTTTTATTCCTTTCGCCTTGGGATCGCTTATACCACTAAACGGCCAAAAATATTCTATGGTCGCTCTAAACTTCAAATTGATCATGAGTCATTATAATTAAATCTCACAATCGATTCCGCGCTCCGAAATCACCGAACGGATTAAAATCATTAAAATAGGAACCTGACACACAGAGCTATTATCCGACCACGTCATCACTCGAAACTATCCAAACTAGACTGCTTTCCAATTCCGTTTCGCCTTTCTTTAGACTCTATGATTAATTCCTATTACTTTCGTATTTTCGACCCAATTTCGAAAAATATCAAGAGTCCACTTCAAATCAAAATATTCACTCTAAATCTCCACCCTCTTCTAAATATCAGCCTAAAACATGAACCGAAATTTAAAATCCTCCTGCAAACCCTCCATCCGCATATAATGTGTTAAAATCACGTCTTATTAGCGGTAGATTCATTTAAAATTTTCAAAAATTTCACTTTACGTCAATCATTTTCTGGAAATGTCAAATTCTAATATACCCTCGCTTAACATCTTAATTTAATCGCTCAAAACTACTATTATAACATTCAATTAGGTTGGGGTTTTACAGTAAGAGCTTATATAAGTTCAAGTTTATATAAACTCAAGTTTTTATCTGTTAAATCTGTGATTTTATCATTTTGAATAAGATCATAAAGTTTCTAATATTCTCGATTCAACGAGTCAAAAGCTCGAGCTTATATGCTCTATCTTTTCATCCAAACCTTTTTTTTATTTTCTTTAACTCATAGTTTTTATTAAATTTCTTATTTTATTTTTAAAAGCTATTAAGTAAATATTTAAATTTATTTTTTAAATATAAATAAATTATTATTTATTTTAAATCTAATAAAATTTTATTTTAATTTTTAAAATCTACTAAATAAAAGTTCAAATTTTATTTTTTAAAATATAAATAAATTATTCTTTACTTTTAAATCTATTTTGTAATTATTTTAATTTTTTAACATAGGAGGCAATGTGGTTTAAATTATTTTTAAAATATAAATAAATTATTTGTTATTTTAAATTTACTAAACGAAAAATCAAATAGAAGAGTTTGAAATAATATTTTAATATTAAATATTTTTATTTAGAAACTAATTTATTTTAAATTGATGAGTTTAATATTTAATATTTTTATTTAAAAATCCACTATTTTTTTAATGTATTAAATTAATACAAATTTTGATAAAAACAATGCATGAGTTTAAAAAATCAAATTTATTTTAAAATATTATTTAAAATATCAATATTTATTTATTTATTATATTATTAATTGTTATAAAAAATATATATTTATATTAAAGATATTAAATATTTTAATTAAAATATAATTTATTTTAATAAAATAATTATACATAAAATTAAAATAAAATTATATAATGAATAGTTTATTTATATTTTAAAATAAATTTTGAATTTTTATTTAATAGATTTTAAAATTAAAATAAAATTTTTAATATATTAAAATAATGAATAATTCATTTATATTTTAAAAATAAATTTTAAATTTTAAATAAGAGTTAAAAATAAAAAATAAAAAATAAGGCGCAAGGCTATGTGAGGAGTGGGGGTGTTGGTGGGGGTTGAGTGAGGGAAAGAGATGACATAATAGAATATAGAAGAGAGAGGAGAGAGAGGAGATGCCTCTGTAAACTTAAAAAAGGGTTCGAGGTATAAATGTATTATTTTTATTTAATACTTCAAACTCATTTTATTTATTTTTAATGTTCATTATAAAGATTAAACAATTTTAAAAGACTAAAGTTTCTAAATAATTTTATATATATTTGATTTTCGACATTTTTAATCGGGATATTCACACATGAGCAAAATCATTTCCTTAACATTTTTTTTCTTTCTGTAGTACTTTCTATGAACCAAGCACAATCTTAAGCTCACAACCCAGCGATAAGTGGAAAGAAAATACTGGTGAAAAATGATTTTCATGCTGGCTTTAAAGGAAAATATAATTATTAAAATTTTACATATTTTCTTAGGTTTCATACTACAAGTGGAGAGTCAAACAAATAAAATAGAGTCTTTCATAAACTTACATAAACAAATGGGGAATATATTTTTAGAGAGTTAGTATTAAACTCTCATATCATGTTAAATAACAAACTCTCTTAAAAGTTCAAGCTTATAGATTGGGTTTAATATAAAAATATAGAATTAATTAATTTATTAAGTTTAAACTCATTTTTTTATTTTTATTTCGTAATTTGGAGCTCAGGGCTTATTAAACCCGAAAAGTACAAAAGAAATAAAATAGAGAGGAAAATAAGGAAAATGTGTAAGGAAAAAAAATTTAGAGGAAAGTAAAAAATTTGATGAATTTTGATTATATTTTATTTTTTATATTTTCCATGCTGAAATCAAATATGAGAAAATTATTTGCCTTAGATTTTTTTTCTTTCCCTAATACTTTTCAGGTTTCAAACAGAGCCTTAGAGAGTTTTTTGCCCCCCATCAACTTATTTTCTAGCTTCGTCACTAGCCTTGGAGTTCAACCAATTTGTCATCATTTCGAGTTCCCCATGGTCATTAGAGGTTTATCTTGTCATTAACTTCAAAGTCTCATGGGATTAGTTAAGATGCACAAGCAAGCTCAGACAAATAAATAATCTATTAAAATAATTTAAAATTTTACTACTAGAGAAGTGAATTTCATATCAAGAAATATTTTATAAATCTTTTTTTTTTTTACTTGTATTCAATATGTAATACGTCGTTGTTATACTTTCTTTTTATAAAGACTTGAGTTTAAAACCTCCCCCAATTTGTAATACATCCTGTCGCCGCACCGCCTATGGGCGTAGGTCGCTACTAGATGTGGGCCCTACTTTGTAGTGGGCCTTGAAATAATAATAAAATATTATATATATTTATAATTTATAATTAATTAAATATAATAAAAAATTTGGTTGTTAACAACTCTCAAAAAACTCACGCAAATGCACAAAGCTCTCAAAAATACTCCCACTTTAAATACAATAAATAAGTCTCAAGGGCCTACTTATTAAATGAGCATGCTATAAATTCTTCAAATTGCCGACATTTCTACGCGATACTTTCTTTTATTTTTGTTAAAAAAAGTTAAAACACTCTTCAACATCCGAAGAGTCCGTTCAAAATATTAGGTTTCTTTGAAAAATTGGGGAAGTTCTCATTTTTTTGTCGATAAAAACAAACATAAAAATCTTCGCAACTGGGATCATAGGTATGAAATAATTTATTATTTATTTTTTAACGATTTTTATTTGATTATTTTTATTTTTTATCAAAAAATAATTTTGTTAGTTTTATATTTTATTATGCAAAGCCTAACTAAGAAAGAAGACATGCTCAAGCCATCAAATTCTATCAAGATTCTCTCATCGTGCCCTATCATTATTATCTAATTTAAAGTTTGATCCCTAATCGATATCAACGAGTTATTACGCCTACTGTGAAAGATTTCGCTTCCTGATATGAAAAAGAAAGAAGAAAAGAAACTACAGCTTTGCCAATCTCAAGAGAGTTTCCATGACAAATTTCTAGTAATACAAGCAATGTTGACAAGGAAGTATATGAGAAGGTTCAAGATGAAAGATATTAATGAAAGTGAGAGAATTTAGTAACAAAGAAGATTTGGATGATTGTGAACAAGAAATTTTAAAGAATGTTAAAATAAGAATCCAGCTGAAGATGACACTGGAGAAAATACGAATGAACAAATAAGATGATTTATAAGCACATGTTGTTCATTTGCCTTTTGTACATTATAACCAGGAAATTGGAAAATTACACTCAAAATTTATTAGACATGTTGGTGAAGAGGTTCTTCTAAAGTAAAGCTGATAATTTTCCTAAAGACGTAGTAATATGATTTCTCTTCTACACATTACACTCAAGTATTTATCAAATGGTGAGAAGACTATCGTAAAATGGTCAGTTTATCTAATTTCACGGGAGCAAAAGTATTTTGGCTTACTGTGTTATTTAAGCAAGAGGGAAAATATTTTTCAATTAGGTTAATGACAAGGAACTAATGATTGGAAAAATATTACGCTTATAGGCTCAAAAGTCATGAACTAGTAATGAACACATGCACATGAGTAGAGATGGATTGAATTAGAAAGGATTAAGCAAAAGAATTTGATAATTGATAAAGCATTACAAGATCAAATCTCAACAAAGATAGAGAACATTGGAGATGCGTTTTGTGAGGAATAGTTTCGTTTGTGCTACTATAAGAATAATTCGCATTTCTCAAGTGAGTAATCAGAAAATTTATGAAGAAAATAATTGAAATTTCTTAGGTATAATTGAAATGATTGCTGAGTTTGATCCAATAATGAAAGAACACCTCCGACGGATTCAAGAAAAGGAAATTCATTATCATTATCTTAGTCACAAAATTCAAAATGAATTTATACTTATGCTGACAGTGAAACAAAGACCGGCATTATTAAAAAGCTGTGGTAAGAAAATATTTTTCAGTTATACTTGATTGTACACCCGATATAAGTCATGAAGAACAAATGTCTCTCAATACGATGTGTGGATGTCTCCGCAAGTCCAGCTTAAGGTAGAAGAATTCTTTTAGGATTTCTCTGGAAGTGGAGGATATCTCAGACAAGGATTATTTGATGAATTAATAAATGCTTTAAGAACACTTAAAACTTGATCTTGGTGATTTATGAGGTCAAGGTTATGATAACGGTTCGACATGAAAGGAAAGCATAAAGGTGTACAAAAAAGTATTGTGGCGTAAATCCAAGAGCTTTCTACACACCATGTGGTTGTCATAGTTTTAATCTTGCACTTTGTGGATACGGCAAATTTCGTTTCAAAGTGCTAAATCTTTTTGAATTGTACAATGCATATATATATATTGTTTTCATCTTCTACAAAGCGATGGGAAATTTTCGCAAGATAACGTAGTGCCGCTTCAATTTCTTTAAGTCGCCATCATGCACGCTGGGAAAGTCAAGTTGAATAGCGCATACAAGATCAAGCCCGTAAATTAAAGTTGCTTTAACTACTCGTGGTTCGCGATGAACCTAAGACATTCAGTGGATGCTAAAAGTTTATTAACGATATCATGGATTTTGAATTCTTATTTGGCATGGTTATTTGGTACAATATTTTATCCTGCCATTAATAAGAGTGAGCAAACGTTGTAAAGTAAAGACATAGTTATTGATGCTGCTATTAGTCATTTGAAAGCACTTATTTCTTTATTTGAGACCTATAGAGAAACTGGATTTGAATCTGATAAGATTATTGCTAAAGAAATCATATCAGATTTAAAATCGAATCCCACATTTTGTGAAAAGCGCATTATTTAAGGTAAAGAATAAATGATGAAAATGTTATTAAGAGATTACACATTCACCGAAGAATCTATAGGAGTTGATTATTTCTTATATATATTGATCGTTTATTTCTTCACCAATAGTGTGATTTGAATAATTTCAAAATATGAAGATATTTTTGGATTTTTATTTGATTTACACAAGTTAAGCATATTGCATGATGATTGTTTGAAGTCTTGTCATGATAAGCTTGAAAATTTTTGAGACATAATATGACTCGACATTGATGGGGATGCGTTTATTTTCTCTGAGCTAAAGATTGTGAGAAAGTGCTACTTCAAAGGAAACCAAAAGAGCACCGAGGCTAGGGACTATTTGAAAATGATGCATTCCCCGTTTTCCAAATATAATATCACATGTAATACTATCAATTATACCAAGCATAGCTTGCCTCGCAAAGAAGTTTCTCAAAGTTGAAGTTAATCAAAGCATACATTCGAACAACAATGTCACAAGAAATATTGAATGGATTACTATACTGCCTATTGAAACATATGCTAGGAACAAATTGATTTTACAATGGGTGATTGATTTTTATCTAAAAATGCTTGTAGAATAAACTTACAAGAATTTTTATGTAATGTTGAATATATTTGTTCAATAAAAATTTTATTTTTAACTTATATATATATATATATATATATATATATATATATATATATTTATAATAGGGCCCAAAAAAAAAATAGCCTAGGGCCCCTATAAAGTAAGGGCGGCCCTGCCCACTGTTTATCACCTTAGTGAGACCTCAAGACATTGAATTTATTAATAATTAATAATTTTGAAAAGTATATTTTTTAAATAGATAAATTTATTGATCCATGTTAGTAATATAATCGACAAAAACACATAATCAAGTGCTAAAAATTTTAGAGGATGGCGTAGTGTCTAGGTTAATAACAAAAATGATCGACTCAAGACCTACACATTTGATAATAAAAAAATAACTAGAATATTTGAGATTCTAGATCTGCAACATACTAATGAACAACATTTTATCTCATGACTATGTCGAATCGAATTTTGACATCCGAACTATCAATGTGAAAACTTACGAAAAAGCTAAACATCGACGACATAACTACCCGTTGTAATAAGTCAGTGACAAAACACGGCGTAACAAATCAACACCAAAAAAACGAAAAAACAAACTTAGATTGGTGTGTATGGAATAAACAACTTTATTGCGAAGAAAACCCGAATATGAGGAAGAAAATGATGGTAGAGGTGATTTCAAGCTAAGAATAGTCAAAATATCACCACTCATCTCTAACAAAAAAGAGTCTGAAAGAGATAACAGAGGGAGGGACGACTAAGGTTTCAAAGAGAAGTCTTACATTCACTGCACTTTTCTTAACCCTTATTTTCCGTTCTATTCAAAAGTTTAAATTTGTTATTTTTGAAAGTAATTTAAAGCTTAAAAAAATGCATAACTCCTATAAAATGAATATACCAGAACTAATATATTATTATGAGTCACGATTTATTATTTTTTATAATACAGTAACTATATTTGCTGAATTTTCACACTAGGTAAATATATTCTTTTTAAATCAAGAACTACATAATTAATATTATGAATCGTTTGATAAATCTTCTAGTTTTTATTGTAAAAAATAGATGGATACAATGGAGAGGAAACACACTCTAATTTCACCTTATACAATGAACTTTTGAAATTACAAAAGCTGCACTCACAATCTCTTAAGAATTAAAATAAGAAGAAGAACACAAGAAAGCTTAAATAAGTTCTTGGAACTTTGTCCAAATACTCTATTTCATCCCACTTAAAAAATCTTTATGGAAGTAGAATGAAAATTAGTTTTGGGATTGATAATGTAACACCCCAAAATACACCTTAGTCATTTTAAAACATAATTAGGGTATATGATAAGTGCATTTTGAAATTTTTTGTAATTATTATTTTGCTAAGTGAGAAAATTTCGAAACCCATAATTTGTACAAGTTACAAGGGTAAAAGTGGAATTTGTTAAACATGATATAAAAGTCATAAGATAAGAAGATGAGAAGCTATTATATAAATGACATAAGTTGTGTTGAAAATAAAAGAGAGTTTGAGGACCAAAGGGTAATAAAAGGAAAATTAGATCAAATGGGATAAGACCAAGTTGGTCTCTCATTTGGGAATGAGGGCTAGGGCATAACGTGAAGAGAGGAGAAGAGAAGAAGAAGAGAAAGAAGAAGAAGGGGAAGAGAATTTCATGTATGGATAAGTATGGATTGAAATGGTTTTGTATGGATTTTTGGACTTTTGTATGGATATTAGTTTGTTCCATTTCTACTTAGCTAGACCATCATAACCCTGTATTTGTCGAAGTCGGGGTTGGTAAAACCCTACTTGTATAAGATGAGCACGAAATCCTTCCTTTCGAAAGATGGATTCTCGGTTTAGGATGTATGAATACCTATTTGGGTGTTAGGAAGTTAACCTAACTTTACAAGATTTAGCTCGTTTAAACCTAATTAATCTCTATGTTTGGTTTTGGTCAAGAACTAATGTTTTGAAACGGACCAACTCTGGCCACCCAACCTGGCCAACCTGCCAACTGCCACAAAACCGGCCTGCCCAATCAAACCGTTTTGCATCGAATCGCTTTGAACCCCCGGACCTGGCGATTTCCTCCATCTATGGAACCTGATGAACTAGTTTGCCTCACCTACCGCTCACACGCCAAAATTTTTTTTCAAGTTAAAACGATGTCGTTTTGATGCTTTTGGAAGCATCAAAACTACGTAGTTTCTTTGCTTAGGATTAGAAAGCTTTGTGTGGTTAAAAGACTTGTAACTAAAAAAATTCACTAAATAACGCAGACTACGATTCAATATAATGGTTACAAGTAACCACTTACCACTGCCGCTATCGCGATTATTTTATATTAACAAAATTATATATTACTACTAATTATATATTTATATAAATAAGTTTCTTCCATTTTTAATATGTTTTCATATATAAACATTGTTATATATATTTTTAAAATACTTTATTTATATAAAAAGTAATAAATAATATCTTAAATATTATTAATTATATATTTTAAAATTTAAATAAACTATAAATAATATATTTATTATGTCACTAGTTCAACCACTGCTCAATTATTTGGCTCCAACCAAAGGAACCGTGAACTCCGGTAACTTTTCTGCCTCGTGATGACCGGTCCGATTTCTTTTAAAACATTGGTTAGGAACACACTGGGAGTTGTTTCTTGGTGATGATTTGGATTACTGGGTTATTGGTCTGACTTATGGGAAAAGGGACAAAAAACTAGAAAACTGGGCATTATCTGGCTCCTATGCCATTACCTAGTGGAACCCACGCCGCGGCATGCACCTACACTAAGGCGTGGATACCTCTTGTCGCGCATGAGGTCGAGGCAAAAATGGCACCCTCACGAGGCGTAGCAAGATACACCACGGCCAAGGCCCACGCTTGCAACAGAAAGCACCGTCTGGCGTACACGTGTTTTTGTCATATTTTGCTATTCCGTTAGTATGAGGACTTGTCTATTGGACTAATGAGGACCCTATAAGTGTATGAAAGGGTCCATTCATGTTTGTAAGGTAAAGGAAAAATTAGACTGTACCTCGCCGCCTCGGCGAAGCGAGTTTGATGTGGCAAACTTAATGCTCCTATGATAATATAGTAAGTTCTTGAACATATATAATTGTAGAATTGCCTAAAATCGGATATTGAATGACACAACACCTTCGCGATGAAGAAAGACGATAAGATTTCTAAGATTTCTAATTAGCTGCTGACGACTCTCTCGATCGTGATTTCAAGACATTTGGGCGACTTCTCGCTGCACTCTCCGATTAGTACGACGACACCTCTGGTCAATGCTCTAAGACTCGCTTTATGCCACTAAGACCTAACATCGCACCATACCTCGTACTTATTGTGTCAGGTCCTACCTATTTCTTATTATCGTCTAGAATAAATAGCTTATATGATAAGAGCTCCAAATAACGAATAAGAGTAAAGTAATGTACATAGAACTCTGTAGTCTAATGCACTTCAGATAGTGACAAGCTCAGAGTACCTGGCGGGCACCTCTCAGATGGAGTGAGAAAAGCATGTGAACTCCAGGAGATCCTGAATAAGAGAGTCCGCATATGGCTGCATGCGTAGAAGCTTGCATACACCAGCAATCTCATGATTCTGCTATCAGATATTTATGAAGGCAGAATCGATCGAAATAGAGTATTAGTGCATGTATAGGAGGTTATATAAGCCTGGTTTGAGCCAAGTGTTTAGCACAAAGTTTTAACTGCAGGTATGTAAGGAGATGAATTCCAAGAACTCGGGAGATTACACAACAAATTAGAAGGAGTTCATCACAGTAGGTTTTGCGCTCTAATTATGTAAATGTAAATGTACAATTTTTGTATATGTATATGTATATGTATATGAGACTCATGACTGTATGTATTGACACTGTAAACCCCACTACTGGTGGGTAGCTTTTGTAAGTTTATTCTTTGTATATGGGATATTTTTGATCTCAGCTTATAGACTTTGGTCCACTAATGTCTGAAAACAAGAAGAGTACTCTAGAGGTTTTTCACCTCTTCTTCTGATTCACTGAAGTAGTCATAAAGATGTAGATAAAGTCTTCACTTTTTTTGCATAAAATTTCACAAAGAATAGTGTCAAGAATTTTATAGAATAGACTCTACAGAAAAATGTGGTTGTTGTAAAAAGACACTTTGTCTTCCTTAATGATTTGAGATTGTGAAGATTCTGGTAAAATGATAAATGGTGTTTAATTCCATATATATTAAATTAAGATTAATCTGCAACAAGAATTTTAGCATTTTCTCAACTCTGTAAGTTTGCATGAACAATACCTTATATTATGTTTAATGCAACAATGATTAAACATGATTTACTCACAAACGTTACAAAGATGGCCTTTCCAACCCATTTAAGTTTGCAACATTTCAATCCTATTTATTCATGGTAAGGAATCCACTCATTAAACATTCTCTAAGGTATGTTATAAAAACTTTATTTCATTGAATGTAACTCTTTTACACATTAGAGGTACTTAAAGTATAACTTTTCTTTATACTTAAAGACGCCACAAGTAATTCTCTAGATATTCTGTAGTTTATTATGTAGTGAATTTTTATACTTATTTTAACAACAATATGGAAAATATGGAGAACAATCCCCCACTCTTATTAAAAAATGAAACAACCTTTGCAACCACAAGAAGGAAATGCAATAAATAAACAGGTTTAGTTTTAATTTCATCCAGGACTTTATTGGCAAAGCTTTGTTGAACTGAAGGCTGTGGATGAACTTTATACCTTGGAACCAAACCAAAACAAAGATATTACACTTCATTAGCTTAGTTATGAGTATCCAAATTGTTCTTTGGTTTTGATACTTATGAATATATAAAGCCAATCTATTCATGAGCTTCTTAAGAGAAATCTGAACTCATGAGTTGATCACCTAAAAGTCTATATAGTAAATGCCTAACATTCTGTTACCTTTAAAATGCTTGTTACGTATAGACTTATTTTAGCTTAAAACTTATGTTTAACCTCAAATGGATAAATACAAAACTAAATATTTATTCATCATAGATGGAACTTGAAAATTTAATCCCGCCACAATTTTTAAGAACAATGACTTGTTTCACCCCATTAATTTAACACTAGCTTCAGCTTCCTTAGTATTAAGATGAGTTACTATCATTGGTGAATTCCATTTGTTGAAGTTTTTAGTCTCATCCCTCAGATATTATTTTCATGATAACTCTCAAAGGCTTTATAAAAGAATCCTCCTGGTGCTCACTTCCATCTACAATGAGACATTTAAATTATCTGATCCTTAACTGGCTTGACATACTCATATTTGAGGATTTATGCAGGTCTAGATTCTCTTGGCTGTGGCACTCCACCGTGATGGATCGAGCTAGAGACTGAATTCATCACATTGTAATTAAATTATTGATATTATTATTTGTAAGAAATGGGATGGTCCATTTCATATGATCCTGCAAAGCACAGGTCACTTTTCTTTCCTCGCGGTTAAGGTTGGTAATCTTAGCTCCATGGCTGAGTGTGAATATACATGTTTAGCTTCTTGAACTTTAAGATAGCCTAATGAAGCAAGTGGTAAAACACTCAACCTGTGTAGGAGAACGCCCCACAATAATTTGACATCCAAAGCTTGTATCAGTTTATCCCTAAGAGTACAAACTGAGATGAGTTAGTCTTTTAGTATTTTTGATAATCCAGAATCGTCATTAATCGTAAATATTGCTTTCTGACTTAAATAGTAAACATACTTCTAGCTTCATTGAATTGTAGTCAGTAAATGTTAGCCTTTGTAATACTGCATAGCACATATGATTTCATTTGTACTTGTATACTTAAGCTGAGCCATTGTTTCTACCATCATTCTTTTAAAGTTTACACTTGGAATCACAAATAGCTGGAGTATTAGGTATCTGTGCACTTCAAATGCGCTTGTATTACTCAAGCTGAGTCATTGCCTATCATCATTCTTTTCAAGTCAGACACTCTGAACTAATGAGTGATTAACATCTTTAACTTTGAGGATGACTAAACTTGGCAACTTACTTCTTTAGCAGTAAAGTAGTTTAATCTAAAGCATAATTTATTATTTTCTTACTTTGATAGCTAAGATAGATCACACTCCAAGATCTTCCATTTTGAAAAGCTGATAAAACTCTTGTTTCCCCATTTATTCATTTCTATGTCATCACTTAAAATTAAAAGAATGTCATCCAGTGAGATAACGCATGATTCATAATACAATAGTTTCACAAAGCCTGAAGAGGCATTTGTCCAGCTTGCTGCCCAAATCCATTAAGAATAACAGATCAAAATTTTTCATGTTGCTTGTTTGGGCTGCTAACCATAATGACAACAAGCCATCACTGGTTTCTGATTCTTCCTTAACAAAACCTTCCTATTATCCAGCAGACCCCCTTATTGATAGACCTATCTTAAGAACGTCAATATCCATTAATGCATGTCAGATTGGCGTATTGCTAAAATTAAACAGATCCTTTAATTAATGTTATTTCCTTGCTAACCACGATGGCATTTTGTGGTTAACTAATACCTCTCGATTGCTTAAAATCTTGAAGGCCAATTGAGTTTTTAAATGTTTAACTGATGCTGATAGTGATATTTCCTGGGTACCACTGGTAATCCAATTGATTTAGACTCGTGAAGGTGTTACCAATTCCCATTTTTGCTGGAAGAGAATTTGAACAATTTCTATCATTATAGACTTAAAACTAGCATTCGAAGCTCATAGCTCTTCACATATTGGACCTCTTTATTTGAAGTGACAGAATCTTCCAGAGAAGATTCTCATCCCCATCATAAAAGGGAATTTTTATGAACAATCTCGTCCTGATCGCAGAACACTTTTTCTTTTTCAACTCTTTAATTCTTTCCGAGATATAATAATACTTCCAAATAAACTTGGAGGCCTTTATTCTGTGGACTCAAAGATTTAGTGGTACTGAGAATTGTTACTTCATCAACGATTCCTAACGAAACTCCTGTACTTCTCTTCTTATTCAGTTCAATTACTAGATTCCAAGTTTAGTCCAGAGCTTGTTATTTTAGATATAGCCTGCAAATGCATACTAGTGCCTTAATCACCTGTTTATTTGAGTCCAAGTTTGATAATAAGCAAGATATCTCATATTCTTGAAGGTGAAATATAGCTTCCTTCATTTCCATAACTCATATGAAGATATCTTCTATTTTTTTTTCAGTAAGAATTATATTCAAAAGATATAAAGTCAAATAACAAAAGCCACCCCACATATTAAAATTTGAATGAAATGAATGAATCTTAATATCTAAACATGCATTTTAAAAATGTTCTTTTATTCTTTCTTTGTTATGTCATTGTAGTTGTGGTGCAGGTACAGAGACTTCTGTATTACGTCATATTCTCTGGCAAAATGAATTGAATCTACCAGATAAATATTCATAATTTTTATTACTATGAAGCACTTAATTTTTAATATTTAGCTTGATTTTCAACTTCACTTTGTAAACCCTTTGAAAGTTTCACTTTGTGTATTCTTCAACAGTGACATAGGTAATTCAGAAAACAAACTACCTGAGTAATGTAAGAAAAAGACTGCTTCCTAATCTCTTATGATGAGGTTTGGCTAAGTTCACAAAGATTACTAGTATTAACCTAAGAATGATTGATCCCCAAAGCAATGATTATGGAAAGACTTTACCGATGAATACACATTTATTTTCAAATTTTTGTATCACAAGCGACTGATCAAGATTTATAATCTTTAATAGTACTTTAAACCAAATAGGTTCAGTTTCATGCAGGCCATGGTGATACAGAACTTGAGTTTGCGAAGGTGGCGCAGTGATTAAAACCCATTTAGTTTAAACAACAGTTAGTAAGTAAAGCTGAGACCATCCACGCTGAAGCAACTTTTCCCACGAAGTTCCCGATTTGAATAGACAGCTGATCGATCCAAAACCAATGATAATTCAATTATTAGCAAACTCACCATTAAGATTTCATTCGTATCGTGGAACGATACAACACTTTACATAAAATCTTTCAGCGTAAAGTAACTCATTAGTGGCCTGGTTCAGCACCTCCTGGATCTCCCATTGTTTATTTAAACTTTTAATTACCATTTTGTATCTTTCAAAGGTCTGAAAGAGATTTGTGATAGGTGATGTGAAAACAAAGACGCTGGGTGGTTAGACATCATCTTTATCTTCCTTTCGGTTACCACTGTTATATATATTATGCATAATGTAAAGGATCTCCCATCAACAGATTCACACTATAGCCTATCGGTCCTTCCTAGACTAAGATTCCTCAACATACAGCCTGAGCTTCAATAACACTGAAACATGGACCTTCGCAATTTTAAATTGCTTTTGATTTTTGCTGGGCTCATAAATTTTTGGAATGTTTTTTTGTTATTTTTACATTTATGATGATTTAGGCTTTTTGAAACTGATTTTATTTCTGTTGGTCCCAACATTGGCTCTTCCACCACTTTATTCCTTTATCTCACCTTCTATTCAAGATGTTTTAATCTCCTCTGGCGGAGTAATCTCTCAGACTTTGTATGGAGTAACCATTTTCTGATAACCTTTTCCAATCCCTTTGTACTTAAACTAAGAAATTTTAACTTGGAAGACCCCGTAAGTTCAATTTGAAAATCTTTCTAACCACGTTAATTATCACTTTGTAACTCCAAAGAATTTTGGTAAAGATAGTTTTCAAAAAAATTGAAATTCATTGTAGTTGAAATAAGAAACTTTTATACCTTATTCCTCAGTTTTGTACTTGTTTTCATGATTCTAAATTTCCTTTTGGTGGAATGGAGTGCTGGTGTGGTACCAAAGATATCTGCATCAGTCAGCATCTAGAATATGACCTCTACATATGAGCCTGCCTTCTTTTCCGATTTTTCAAAGTACTACTAATAACGCCTTTGGTTCCGAATAAGCTTGGCAAGTGATCGCATATATGATCTATGGCAAAGTCAGAGAAGGAATCTCATCTGTCTTGCAATTTTGAAGTAGTTTTAATCATCAAAACAACCCAACCTCACAAGGTCTTGGTTCATGATCTTGATGAAGCCCCTCTTCCTCTATTAAAATTGTAGGCTTTGATTGTTGTAAAAAATAGGTGATACATGTGTAAGAAGATGAATACATTCTAATTTCACTTTACAATAATGAACTTCTTGAAATTACAAAGTACTTCATGCAATCTCTGAGAATTAAATAGTAATAGTAATAAGAAGAACACAATAAAGAAGGCTTAAAATCTTGAATTCTCTTTGTCCAAGATTCGCTTCTTAGTCTGCCAAATGTTTAGGGAAGTTAGAATGAAGCTGGTCTTGACTTGATCGCTCTTTTTCACTTTTTCTGCATGTTTTTTCTCAAAAGAAGAAAAGTCATACTTCATGAAACACTTCTAGATAAAATGTGGTTAAGAGGCACTTTTTTGGTCTTCCTTAACCCTTGAGATTGTAAACTTAATTCACACATTGAAACATACATTTAACTGGGCAAAGGTGTTGATCTTCCTCAACCAACAAGTTTGGTAACAATCTGATATTTATCATATGTTTTTTAATGCACATTAAACATGATTTATCAGCAAATAAGCAAAGTTATGCCATTCTTCAACCCAATGTTTCAGAACATTTCAACTCATTATTCATGAGTGTTTAATTCACCATTGAACAATAGCTTAGAGATTCTCCTCGGGCTGTATAAAAGAACCTATTCTTCATTGAGTGCAACCCTTTTTTACATTACTTATATTCTTTTAAGTAAAATTTTTCTGCAGACTTAGTATCATCAAAGTGTAATCTTCCTTACACTCTAAGATTATAAAAGTATAATCTTTTTATATTTATTTCCTTAACAAACAATATGAAAATATATACGCTTTAGTGACAATGTAGAATTTAAAATTTTGATTAATTGTGCTAAGTATTAAATTTAAATAAGCTAGAATATTATGCTCATAAATGAGTATTTGTTTATATTAAAATTAAAATTTTAGCTGATTTCTACCCTAAAAATCGAATATAGTATTATTATTTTTTATTTTAACAAAATAAACCAATATGTTTATTTGCAATCACAAATTATTTTATTTTTATAAAACTTTAATTAATTTAATTTACATTATATAATGAATTTATAATTTTTTTAAAAATCTTTTAAAAAATTAATTTTTACAAATAAGTTATTGAAATAATGTGCTTCTTATTAGGTTGGATATCTGCTTATGGCTTTAATCAATTGACCTACTTGACAAGTATATAAATGGTTGTTTGCACCCAAATTAAAATTTGGCATGGTCTAGTATTGAGTTAGACCTAAGCCCAAGCCCATGAGTAAAAGTCCAGATAAAATCCATTTTTTTATCGTATAGTCTGCAAGTACACAATGCCCCCACAACGATGAATAGTATAGTGGGGTTGAAACACAAGAGTGCCCACCCTGTCTTTCAAGTAGGCCGTTTTTTTCGGAACGCAGTCTGGGATAACTGTGACCGTGTATATATAGAAATATATCTTCGATGCTGTAATTTCTAAATATCCGCTTCAAATGTTGTTTCACCTCCTAAAAAGCAAAGTTGGCTTGACGAGCGCAAACGAGAAAGTGGGAGCAATAAAAAAAAAAAAAAAAAATCTCTTTCTTCTACTTAAGGGGCAAAGAGAAGCACTATTGCTACTAAGAAAGCGCATGGTCAACGCGAAGTGGCATGAATGATGGAGCTAATCGATATCAACATCAATATGTAATTCATAATTTGTTCCTAACTCTCCCAAGTGAGTGGCTCTTGGGAAGGCTCACGAACGTAGTAGTTATATTAGTAGTAGTAAATAAGTGCTATATTGGCTGCTAGTCCTCTTTCGTGCCCCTATTTCTTCGATAGGGAAATAGAGTAAGGGCACACCTTCTTCCTAGTCTAAGTATGAGTTTGAATGCGCAACCATTGGGGAAAGGCAAATAGTCAATCCCAAGGGGGGTGAGTCCAAGCTAACATTTTTGTCAATTCGACTAGCAACCCATGGCATGGCTACCTCGCCTAGTGACATTCTTGCCAAATCCATATAATGTTTTTACGAGAACTAAGCTAGTCGATGCAAGCCTAGGTTAGGGGCCCATATCCATTTGAGTAAGCCCAAAGAAAAGCCTAGGGGTATTTCTAACAAAATTTAAATTTTTTGGAACTCAAACGAAGCTTTTTCTCAAATATCAAAAGTGGCAGAGAGGTAAGGCGGTTATTTGCAGACGTGAAATTTCCTTCAGGAACAAGAGACTATAATGGAGACGTGGATAAATTCTTGAAAAACAAACTTCCTTAATGGAAGACATGGGTAGTATCTTCAGGAAGTGAGGAGAGTGGAGAAAATGGAGACTTAGGCAGCAAGTCAAGTCGTCTATAAAAGGAGCACAAAAATATCGAAAAGGACCAATGAATCAATCAATCAACCAATCAACAAATCAATCGACTCAGCAATGCCAATTTACTTTAGCAAATCCTAGCTTTTCAATTAGCTTTCATCAATTTCAGCAATCTATTTCCTAATTCAATTCAAGTTTCTATCAATTTTCTTGCACAATGTTATTTCATTCCTTCATAGTGAAATCCAATGAAAATAATGAGATCATAAGATATAAAGTGCTATTAGTAGCACAAGGTTTCTCGTAGAGGCTTGGTATCGACTACGAAGAAACATGTTCTATCATTGCGGACGAACCCGCGCTTTAATAAGCTTGGTAGTCTCTGAAAGATTGGATATGCATCTCATGGATGTCATCACCTCTTTATCTATATGGATCCATAGATAATGACATATTCCCTAAAGGATTTAAATTGCTTGAAGAAAATAGAACAAAGACTCGTAGTATGTGCTCAATCAAATTACATTGATCTCTATATGGATTGAAGCAACCCGGATGCATGTGGTAAAATTGCCTTAGCGAGTATTTACTGAAAAAAGGGTATGCGAATAACCCTATATGCCCATGCATCTTTATCAAGTAATCATAAATCAGATTTGCGTTTAATGCTATGCATGTTGATGATTTAAATTTTGTTGGGATTCCTGAAGAGCTTATAAAAACATCAAAATATTTGAAAAAATAATTTGAGATGAAAGATCTTAGGAAAACAAAATTTTGTCTCGGCCTGTAGATTGACCATTTCCCTATTCGAGTTTTGGTTCACCAATCAGTATATACTAAGAAGATCGTAAAACTCTTTTATATGGATAAAGCACATCCCTTAAGTTCTTTAATGGTTATCCATTCACTTGACGTGAAAAATGACCAATTTTGTTCTTGTGAAAAGGGTGAAAAATTACTTGGTCTTAAAGTACCATATCTTAGTGTCATTAATGCACTTATGTATCTTGTTAACTGCATTCACCCAGATATTGCTTTTTTTGTCAATTTATTAGCCAAGTATAGTTCCGTTTGAACCCAAAGACATTGGAATGGTATTAAGCGTGTATTGCGCTACCTCCAAAGAACAACTGATATGAGTTTATTTTACTGAAATGCCTCAAAGCAACAATTTCTTGTATATGCAAATGCAGGATACCTTTCAGACTCCCATAAAGCCAAGTCTCAAACAAGGTATGTATTTAATTGTAATAGAGCTGTTATTTCGTGGAGATCTTTTAAACTGACAATGATGGCAACATCATCGAATCATTTAGGGATTATAGCAATTCACGAAGCAAGTCGTGAATGCATATGGCTAAGATTAATGATTAAACATATCCAAGAATCATGCATACTCCCTTATATCAAAGACATCCCGGCAACATTATTTGAAGATAATGATGCATGCATTGCATATATAAAATGAGGTTATATAAAAAGAGATAGAAGTAAACACATTTCCCCAAAGTTCTTGTATACACATGAACTTCAGAAGAGTGGAGAAATTGATGTTCAATAAATACGCTCAAGCGATAATCTAGCAATATATTCACAAAGTCATTACCAATTTCAACATTCAAGAAGCTAATATATAAGATTGGAATGTGCCACCTAAATGACATCGACATGAGGGAGCGTATGTTTATGACATGATGTTAGTGTATTAAACTATTTTTCCCTTCGTCTAGATTTTGTCCTATTGGGTTTTGCTGGCAAGGTTTTTAACGAGACAATCCTAACAGACTAAGAGTAATCAACAATATCATAAGAATATTGTACTATTTTTCTTTCACTAGGTTTTTCCATTAGGTTTTACTTGCAAGGTTTTAATGAGACATATTATTTATAGTGGTCATTCAAGGAGGAGTGCAATGAAGAGTTTCATTTCATGTGGTGAATAGGCACATTGAAACTCACTTATTTGAGATTCATAAACTCTCATTAACTCACCCTCTGTTCACTTTGTAATTTGTGTATCATGTTATTACCTTCATTACTCAACCATAATGAGGAGTAATTGAAGGCCATATGGGAAAGCTCTTATAAAAAGATCTCCCAACTCTTTGAATGAAGAACACACCGAGATTAGGAACTTCTTTCATTCCTCATTACCTCTCTCTCATTATTTCTCTTTTGATATATATAAACAAAGAGGAGAACTTACATATCTATTAAGTTTGCTTTTCATTTTATAATATTTTCACAATAGAAAGAAGTTAATTATTATTGTTGTCAGTATTACATATTAAAACTACAAAAATAAAAATTAATTTAATTTAATTTTATATATAATTAAAAAACTTTTCTTTAAGTTCTTATAATTTGCTTGTTTAGATTCCAAATGAAGTCATGGGTAGGGGTAATCGAAATGAGTCGAGCTGGATACATAGCCAAACTTGAACTCGACTAGACTTGATCAAGCCTTTTTTGGTGTTTGAAACTTGACTCGAAAAATAATCGAGCTACTCGAACTTGACTAGATAAAACTCGAAGCAATTAAAAAAAATAATAAATAATTATCTTCAAACTCTACTTGAGTTTGACTAAAAAATAAGTCGAGTTCAACTTGATTAATAAAATAGTAAAGCTTAATTAAGCTCATGAATAGCTCAAGTTGAGTATTGTGATATTCGAACTCGACTTGACAAGCTACTCGAGTAACTTGAGCTCAAGCTCGACTTATTTAACTCCGAGTCGAATTTGAGTAGCTTGACTTGTTTGCACCATTAGGTGGGTGGGTAAAACCTATGATTAACTTAACCGAAAGTCTACACAAGGGTGATGCCAAATTCAAGGGTAAAAGAAAAATACTAAAAATAGATTAATTTCAAGGGTTAAAAAATAAGAAATATTTAGTTAAAAAATCTTGAGTAATTTAATATTTGTTAATCTAACATAGGTAATGTTTTCTATACAAGAATAATCCATTTTAGACCAAAATATTTTTATTTCATATATTTACATATATCGCTTAAAATAAAGAGTTATTTTTATAAGACTATAAGATGCGCATTTTGCCAATGAGGCCTGACTTAGTGATTAATGATTAAGCAAGACAAGAAATAACCAAGTTAACTGAATACTACAACGTTGTATTACTAAGCGAATAGATATTAAACAAAAATAAGAAGTGCATTTTTTGTCAAAATGAGGAAGGATTATATTTTCGAAATTAGCTTTTCAAATGATAATTTAATCAAATCACCCTAAAAATAAGCTCAGAAACAACATTTGGATTGTTGATTTTTTTTTTCTTTCTTCAAAATTAGCTCCAAGTGGGAATAAAATCTTTATCTTGCATGGTAGATTTTACTTTTTGTGTGTGAGGGTATCTGCCTTTCCTAGCCATATCACTCAAGCCTTTCTGGTATTAAGTTCGTGGTAACACTTGTATAACTTTCCCGCTAAGTTGTTAAGTTAGCTGGCTATTTGTTTTTTTGATTCTTAATGTCGAAGCTATCTTGGGCCTTTCAAGACAGGTTCGTTGTTTTAAAATTTACGACTTATCACGGGAATTTTTTAAAAAGCTTCCGACTGTAAGCTCGAATATTTACTTTTTCTATTCATAAAGTCATTTTCCATCAAAATAAGAAAACTCCATCACGCCAAAGAAAAGGGCTAAAGTAACACTTACCACTGCACGACAAATCTTAGCTGGTATTTGTGCGCCCCATCTCGATTCTACTCGCTTATTTTTTAATTCTCAAACCTTATCCCATTTTAAAAAATTAAACGAGCATGGACGTGGGATGAGAAAATTTCTAAACCTGCTCCGCTTCATTTGATTTTTTGTTTTATTTTTTATTTTTTATATTTGTTTTTTTATTTTTATTATATTAAAATTAATATATTTTGCATAAAAAATAAAAATATTATGAATTTTTATAAATTATTTATTAAAAAACATTCTAATTATTATTATTATTAATAATTATATTAAAATATAAATAAAATAATAAAAATTATTTTTAAATACACCTGGACTGGGTGGGGGGGTCAAGCAATGGAGTAATAATATCTCGAATCTGGTCCCGAACCCGCTCCTGATTCAAAATAAACAAAACTCGAAAAACTCCGACATAGCTTAAACCAAATACGTCCCATTGCTAATGTGATTTAGGTTTAACCCAAATAATCCGTCTCAACTGCTATCCCTACTTACTACCTAACGTTAAAAACAAATAACTTAATACTCTAATTCATAAGATTATTCAAGATGTTCTCAAAAAAGCTTCATTCCAGATAAAGAAAACAACACAACCTTTACTTTTCACTACTTATCTAAATTTTTGCTACACTTACACTCCAACGCCTGAAGCCAAGAGAGACAAGATAGATAACTCACAAGAGACCTTTTAAGAAGGCTAATGCTTTATCAAGAGGCTCTATACAACTCTTTGGAAACTTATTTGCTTGGTACTTTTGGCCAAATGAGGCCTCCTCCTATTTATAGGCATCACACAGATGTACAAGAGTATTTACAAGAATTCTCTAGAAACTTTATTTGACTCTCCCATCTTCACAAGTCTTTCACACATATGTAGAAAAGTGTAAACTTCTTTAGGGTCTTATAGAAGCTCTCACTCTTTTAGCTAAAAAAGTCTCCAAAAGTCTCTAAATTCTTCATATTCTCCTTATATAAGGTATTGAGAAGCTCATTTATACCCATGCATTCTCAAGTGGGGTCTCTCTTATAAGTGAGGGCGTGACACATATCCCTTTATATTGGAAAAAAACATAGATTTAAATTCCTAAAAATAATGTTTGGAATTGTTGGAGTGCAAGAGAAATTGTTTCAAAATATTTGCGGTAAGAAACTTATCATGTTTGGTTATAAAAAATTATTTAAAACACTAAAAAAATACTCAAGTACTTATTATCTATGGTGTGGAAACAGATAAATAAGAAAATATAATTAAATTATTTGTAAATTTATATATTTTAAAACTCCTTAATTTTATATAAAATAGAACAATAAATATAATGGACGAAAAATCAAGAAAATCATTTAACTATCAAAATGATTTTTTGTTTTTCATTGTTAAAAAACATGATATTTCTATATAACATCTTTTATAATATATTTCCAAATACTAAAGTGCCAAATTGTAGATATTTTGATTTTTAAATAGACTTATTTCATAGCGATCAATTACTGTCAGATAAATCATGAGTGTTAGAAAGATTCAAGATTCGAATCCTTTATAAAAATATTAAAGACTATAGTATGAACTATATGTAAAATAAATAGATATAAAATAACTTTCTATTTCATAAAAATTAAAATTTTAAAAACTATTTTTGTCCTCTATTCCTAGGAATGACTTTAAAAAGGCAAGTATAATATTTTTAGATGAGGTCCCAAGCCTAAGTCTTAAATCAAGAATTTTACTATATTATAACAAAGTTATTATCATTATAAAAACTAATCTTTAGAAGATAATAATAGAATAAGCCCTAAAGTTTTCTTACAAATAATTTAAGGAAAGAAGAAATATGAAATGGCTCTATGAGAGTTGAATGGCTATTACCTGAAAATTAATTTAGCAGACGATTATTTGCGTCTACAAAAATCTGAAAGGAAGCTAACCGACCAACAACCCAAAATGGCGAACCTAAAGAAGGCATTTAAGCTCACTCACACGCTGTAGCCTGTAAGCCCCCATTCCCTCTTCAACATCCCATTCTCCTCAAACCCCAATTTTCCTCTTCAATTTCTATTTCATTTCAAATTCCAATTCCAAAATCAATCTTTTCGCCTTTCTGATCTGTCAATCTCCTCTCCTCCACTCCTCGCCTGCAGTACCAATGCGATGGTGGTCTGCAAATGCCGAAGGTACATCCATGTCTTCCTTCATCAATTGATGATTCAATGGAAACTCTTTGAATTTTGTGTTCCCTGTTGTGGTTGTTGGAAATGCGTCTGATTTCATTGGTGTTGGTTTCCAGATCTGACTTGTTCCAGTGATCCTCGAGTTTATGTCTTTTTTAAGACTTCTAGATTTGCTGGGATTTGTAAATTCAGGGACAGCCTATGCTGTTGTGTAGCTTCTGGGTGTGAAGGTAATTCAGCTTTGGTGTTTTTGTTTGTGGTCAACATAAAATTTGGGTTTGAATTGCAACCTCAAAGACTGATGAGGAGATTTTGGGTTTCAGGCAACCAAGTTGTATTGTTTCAAAGGTTCTGGTTTGTGGAGAATGCATCTGTTTTCTGAGTACCAAATATGTGGTACGGATATTTGAATATTTGCTCATGCTTGACTTTTGTGTTTTATATGTGTTGGGGATTTTTGCAAGACTTGTCTGATTTTTTTATGGTCTTTTTCGAATATATACTCATTTAATTTCGTGCAACCGCGAAAATTGTTGTTTGGTTAAACTATTGTTTTATGTTGGAGATTCTAAATAAATGATGATAAAATCGGAGCAAAGAAAACGAAAAACACAGATCGTGTTTGGCAATGTGCCTGGCAATCCATAGAAAAGGCGGGTTAAACTTTTCTACTCATCACCGAAACAGGCACATATTGTGGCAGATTTTATAATAACTCTGATAAGGATCGAAACTATAAAAATACCCCTTATACCAAATATACCATATTGCGCCTGCTTTGCTCGATGCGCTTATTCTACCTCATTCCACTGGCATTTGCCTAACTTTTCTAGCCTTAATATGAGCCCACATGCTACAAATATGGAGTTTAAGCATCAAGAGAGCTTTGGTCTTAGAATGTAGACTGGGATTTTTATTGAGGAAAATGTTATGGGAACTGTTGTTTGTTATTTTGAGGAAGTTTGGCATGATCATGAAGATGGATGAACCAAGGGTTGGCTCAGTTTGATTGCATATCTCATTATTATTATTATTATTCCAAGGAAAGTATTTGCTTTTTTCAGACAGATTATAAAATTGGTTTTATATTCTAGTGAAAGTTTCTTTTGATAACTTTGATTTTTTTTTTGTCTAATTTAGTGGATATTTTTGGCTAATAAATCTGGCAAACTCATTTACAAATCTAATTTCACCTAAAGAATTCATTCTTGAATGTTTTTTAATGATTTTTTTTAATGAATTGCATTCACTTTAGATATGATTTTTTAATATGGTATTAAGAAGTTTTTCAAAAAAAAAAAATGGTATTAAGAAGATTTTTTTGCTCTTGCTTTATTTTATCTATTTATTTATTTCTAGGCATTAAATTAATTTGCTTAGATGGATTTGCTTGAAGCTATATCTGTATCTGTTTGAGTGATACTAGTATACAGAGAAGGGATTTAGAAGGGTAGCTAATTCTTGTTGAAACTTCGAGTTGCATTCACCTGCATCTTGGATCCATTTAGCAGTATTAAGATACGACTGCTATTTTCCCTTATGTCTGTCTGTGCATCTGCTGCATCCTTATATTCATGCAACTAATATAGTTTTATTTTCCATATGGTGGTCAGTACGGTAATTTCAGGCACCATGCTGACTTATCTGATATTTATCCTAGGTCCGTATGATACTCAGAATGGGTGATGATGGAGAGTATGATTGGCCTCCACATGTTGTCTTTGTCAAGTGGCACTCCAAGAGGGAACAGATTCTCAAACAACTCGATTGGGCTGCTTGCGTATGTGATCTGTCTGATAATGTTATTGCCTCCTATATGCAATTTTCCTCTTTGAAAGAAACCCTATTTTCATCATTCTCCATAACTTAATATTTTTCTTTTTGGCTTGTTTTAGATATCATACACATTGAAATTGTTTGGTTTCATATTAAAGTTTTCCTCCGCATGACTGCACCAGCTGGATACACATGTCCTGCATGTTCCATCATGCAAGTATTGCCATTAGAGTTATTCATAATTTTATCTACTTTGGTTAATTTAATTTAATTTTCCTTCTTAATTAATAAATCATAGCTGGAAGTGTGGTAACAGTTAAGCTGTGTTGAGAAAAATAGTGATCACAAGCATTTTTTAAAATTTCAGAATGTGCTGCTACTCTTCTTTCTTTTAGTTTTTTCCTTTTTCTTTTTAAATTAATTAGTTTTATAGTTTTTTTTGATAGGTAAACCAGAAAAATATATTAACAAGATTAATTAGTTTTATACTACTGAATGTGTTCAAAGATAAAGAACTCAAAGGTCTAAAGCATATGAGCATATGAGCATCGGATTAACATGGCAACTTTGGCTTAACACTGAGATACAAAATCAAACATGGTTATTTTTGAACTTCAGAGAGGCTCAATTTTTGAAAATGTTTGGAGTGGCTGAACAGTCTCTCAGTGGATAATTATCTTCTGACAATTCTTTCCTGCTGCTGTAGAATGTGACATTAGATTCTCAAGTAATTCTAATGATTTCTGGTCTGTCCTTTGGCATCATTTAGATATTCTTATTATTTACTGGGCAGCTACTGTTGTCGAATATATTAAATTTTTTATTTTAATTAATTAGTTCTGAGTAACTCTCCTATTAGGTGACACTATTGATTCCTATTGATTTTTCTATAACTCCTCTCTCTCTTAGTTCATTTTTTTTTGATCAGTAAAAATCAAGTATTATAAAAGGAAAAAACTTAGGAGTACACAGGACGTGGACAACCAGAAAAAGCCTAAACAAGGCAAACAAAAACCTACCTACACCCCAACCAAGTAAGGAAATCTAAAACAGATTTTGAATTAGCGTTGCTATATAGGTTGCTCTCTCTCTTAGTTCATTATATGAGGCAAGTAGTCCCATTAAATCCATTGCACTTTCTCATAGATATAATTCTTGTACTGAAAGGATAACTTTTTCTTTAGTGCTACATGAAGAAACTGTTAAAGTTTCTCTGGTTATGTATGTTTCATTAGTCATCAACTTCTATGTGAAGTTATTTTTTCTGCAAGTAGTTATCGTATTCTAGACCATCTTTGCACTTCTGTGTAAAAATGACTCTTGGCAAGGCTAAAATTTATTAATGAAGAAGAGGGGTTCTAGTTGGCTAGCAAGTGCCCTTTTGTGGAAAAGATGAAGAAAATCTGAAATCCATCTGTTGCTTCATTTCTGCGATTTGAGCTCTCTAGGAGGGCCTCATTTACATTTGCAGGCTTTGTTCGGGTCCCCCAAAAAGTTAAAAAAATTGTGGATGGTAGCGCCTCTTTGTCTCATCTGGTCTATTTAGAAGGAGAGGAATCACATGGCCTTCGAAGATTTACCTTTTTCCTTCACTAGAACAAAGAACTCTTTTATTAGCTTGTTTTCTTTTTGTGCTGGTCTCTTAGATTTGGGAGAGGATCCCTTTGTTCGAATTCTTTGTGCATTCTAAAGCTTCTGTTTATTGGGGTAGGTTTCAGCAGCCCCTTCTGTTTTAGATAGGCTGGGTTTCCTCCTGTATACTGTGTGGAGGGTCCTGGGTTTTCTTCTTCTTTTGTTTATAAATTTGCTCTGCTTTACTAATAAAAAAAGGGAAGCAAATTAGTGTTAGTCTGTTTCATCTCTCTTCAAGAAATGTTAGTCTGCTAGTCATTAGCCAGTTCTAATGGATCAAAATATTCACCAAAGATATACTTAATTGATTGTATTTGCTGTATGATAAGTGAAAGCAATGAAAATGTATCAGTTAATTTCTAAATGCTTAGTGTCATTTCTTTTAGTGGATCATTATGTATAACAAAATTTCTTTTAGTGGATCATTATGTATAACAAAATGTGTGCTGAATTTTGAAAAACAGTAAACACTCCATCATGATACCTACTTCTGGTCTTTCCTCATTTTTCAACAAATTATGTAGACCATTTTGGCTTTGTCATTGTTAAGATATTAATGGAAATATTAGTCAGATGTACATTGGTGACTTGTTAGCGAACAATTTAAGTTAGCACACTGTCAAAGTTTTCATGTTGACAAAATTGGAAGCTGGACCCTCATTGTCTATTCATTACCCCCGTTGGATTCACCCAATTGCAAAGACAAGGAAGCTGCATGCAAGAGATATGTTAATGCTTTAGCCTTTGCATTGTTGACATACTGTTTGCTCACAATCTCATTCTTCGTTGCTTTGGGTCGTAAAACTAGTAGATTGACCAGTCTTTATGGTGCTTTTTTCGACCTTTGTTACTTCCATGCTGGTTTTAGATCTAATTCATTTGTAATGATGCTTTGTTTATGTAGATATGGCCCCCTAAAAGCATTAGAGATTCAGGGTCACGCCTTCATTCGAAATTGAAAGAAGCTATTATGCAGGTAAAGTCCATGCCAAATTCCAAAATTATCAAACATTTTCTTGCTTTAATGAAATCCAACAATCACTTTACTATTTCTTTTATTTGCAAAATTGTTATTCTGTTGACCTGCTGAACTTCTTTAGCATTGTATTAGAATGCATTATGCATGTCAAGTTGTCACTTGTAATACAACTGGTGCTTCTTTGAGTTGCACCCCTTTAGGCATTCTTGTTTGTTCATATCCTAAGCATCAAAATGGATTTAATTCTAAATCTTACAACATGAGTACATCTCCAATTGAAGTGCAAGGATAAAGAACATCCTCTAACCTGGAATTTGTTCTTTTATTCGGTTGGGTATAATTATTGATCCATATATGTCATTAGGCACCAAATATATATTTCATGTGACAATCTGGGCCTCCTAAAATATGTAGATATCGTTCACTTTGATCCTAAAAGACTCTCATGACTTTCAAATGCATCTATGAGGTTAAAAGGAATTAATAGATATATAGAACCAAAAACTATTTTTACTATTTGATGTGGGATATCAGGAGCACTCCCACTCCTACAATTTCCTTGTGTGTTCCATGGGATTGTGAGACTGAATGAACAAAACACTTCTTAAGAAGCCAAAACAAATCCCCACACCTTAGGTCGAGAATCAACTTTGATATGTAACCATCCCACTCTCAACTGTGCAGATGTTGGCTGCTTTATGGCCTAAAGGACCCTTGTGGTTTTATAATGTGTCTATAAAGTTGATAGGAGCCTACACATATATAAGACCACAAACTTTTTCACCTATCTGATCTATGATATCACATTCCATATCCTATCTGATGCTTTGTGATGTCTATGTGACATAAGTTCTAATTCATGGAAGCACATCAATTTTGAATTCTTCTTCATGGGTTTCCCTACTAGCTACATGTTTTGCATTCCAACATGCATGGGTATATGAATAGGTCTCCAAGGCATCATTTTGTCATTAATAAGGAAGAAAAAGGGTATCCATGTAAATGCTATGGCCTTTGAGGACTCGATTGGTGGTTATTGAAACATTATCAAATATCAATGTGCTAAAAAATCCTGTTAATTTAACTAAGTTCTAGGGTTGGCATGTTGCCCAATGATGCATCCAGCATGTTCCAAATGTTCCTATAAAATATCTAGATTTCCTACATGAAGTTGGTAAGGGTCTTAGAACTTGCCAGTTGATTTTCGATTTTGATAAATCTTTTTGTTTGTTTGTAAGTTTTATGTGCATCTGATATGAAAGCATGCAGCTGCTCACATGCATCAAGACTTCTTTATTTACTAGCCGAAAATTTTTTTCTATAGAATCATGAGCTTGTTAATGTCAAGTTTTCTTCACCTCTAGAAGAAAATTGAGAGTCTTGATTATCATATTCAAGTGTTGTAAATCTTTCAAATTCTTATCCTTGAATGTAGGAAAGTGAAGATGGTTGGCATATCTTTGGAGTCTCTGCTCATGATTTTGCTGGCTTTTGCTGAATTTTTACAAATCTTATATTGGGTTTAAACTATTGGCACATTTTGCTCCTTAATGATTTTGGGAGAATGTTGTGGGGTCCTAGTAAATTTTGCCCTATGGGGTTGCTGAAATTACCCTAAAGTTGACTGAATCTCACTGGCATATCCCCTGTTTTGAGGTTTTAAATTTAGGATGACTTTGACTCTTATTCTCCTCTTCTTCTTTCTTTTATTTTCAAGATAATATTTGCAAACCAAGTACTCGTTTTTGTTGCTTCTAATGGTTCTGTGAAATTTTAACATGGGAGAGTGCATTTGGGACTACATGATAAATCCATATACTGTAGTCGTTGTTTGTGGATCACTGTTCAAAATCAATTTTTGTCTATAATTATAAATATGTAGCTAAAATATGTAACAGGATAATGAGCTGGGGAAAAATGCATGTCTCTTTGAATATTTACTTTTGAGGCCTCTGATTGAGGAATAAACCTGTGGTGTATTAAATAAGTAGAACGTTCCTTTGTAGGAGATGTGACCTTGTTGATCTTGCTAAACTCTCTGCTTTTGGATAACTCTGGTTTGCTTTTATGCAGACTGGCATGGAAAAGAACTTATTTGGAAATCATCCAGTTTCGTTGCCAGCAGTGGAATCTCATGGTCCTCCTCCTGCTTTTGCCACGGATCCTCTGATGCATGTCTCTGGTGCAAGCTCATCGACCTCAATAGGAAAGGATGAGACAAACTTTACTGATGATCACTCAGCTGCCAATGGAACTGGGCCTTCTAAACTTTTATCAGATATTGTGGAAATAGATGGTCCTAGCTCAGCTGGGAATGTGGCAATCTATAATCATGAGACAAATTTCATGAAAAGCACGAGTCCCTCTGGTGTAAGATGATTTTAAGGCAAATTATAGCATCTAGATTATATTATCACTAAATTATTCTCTGATTGCAAATATATGCCAATTTGGTGGAAAAGAGTATGGATGTGCAGATTTCATGTGCTATTTCTTATATGTTTTTAATTTGTTATCTTAGTACAATTCTTATTTGATCATTGTTTTGCAACACAGCCTGGTGCTACAACGCGAAAGGGAGCATTCAATGTTGAAAGGCAAAATTCTGAAATCTCTTACTATGCTGACGATGAAGATGGGACTCATAAGAAATACACTCGAAGGGGTAGGTATAAAATTTGTCGCATACTTTTCAAATGCTAGTTCTTAATTTTGTGACTACCTTGAGGACAGATTTTTCCAGAGCTTCCAGTAGAATGAAGCAATCTTGAACTATTGAAAACTATTTCATATCTTCCTGGTGTTAACCCCAATATCAAAAATAAAAATAAAAAGAGAGAGAATGTGTTTTTTTATCCACTTTTTCTCTTTTCATTTTTTTGTTTATCTCCACATACCAAAAGAGTAAAAATCGAGGGTGTTTCTTAATCCATTTTTACTGTGTTCTTACTTAATCTTGTTTAATGCATGCTTTTGCTGTCACTTCTTGCAACCCTGCTGATTGAATGCAAAATTTGAATTTAGACTAATGGGAAATTCAACTGTAGGTCCTTTCCACCACAAATTTCTAAGAGCATTGCTGCCTTTCTGGTCTTCTGCACTGCCAACTTTACCAGTGACTGCACCTCCACGGAAAGATGCATCAAATGCAGATGATGGGCCGGAAGCGCGGCCACGGCATCAGAGATCTTCTCGTATGGATCCAAGAAAAGTCCTCCTCATCATAGCTATAATGTAATGTCAACTCACTCATCTCTTTTTTTCACATTCTTTTTTGCAATTTTTATTTTTGTTTTTTCCTGAAATGATAATAGCTTGAAAAAAGGAACACAAAATTTGGAGGAAAAAAAAAGAAAGAAAAAGAAAAGGCAGGAAGTGAATGTTTGACAACTATATCCAGAGGTTCAAGGATTTGTTTCCAAGGTGAAGAAGCTAAACTAGGCCCTTGAGGCTTGACTCAAGTGGTAAAGGGTTTGGGTAGGATTATGGGAGGTCCTAGATTCAAGTTCCTATGTGGAAAAAAAAGATGAAAAAAAATTGCCTATCAAAAAAAGAAAAAAGAAAAAAAGAAAGAAAAGGTAAATAGGCTAGATGGGTATTGGCACACCGTGGTGGATAAACAATGGCATCAAAATTTGCCGTAGGTTAAAATCTTCCTAATAGGATGGTTTCAATCTGTAACACACACTCACACACATATATTTTATATGTGTATATGTATATGTATGTGTGTATATATATATATATAGATAATATTAATTAGTACATATATATATATATAGTATATATATATATATATATATATATATATATATATATATATATATATATATATATATATATATATATAGATAATATTAATTAGTACTGCTCGAGCCTCTCAAGGTCATGAGGTTTTACTCCTGCTTGTTAACTTTGTGCTCGTGGATTAGTCGATAAGGTATGTAAGTCGACCGACATCCACACGCTTATAAAAAAATAGTACTAGTAGTCATATTGATTTTTCATGAGAGTAGATGTAGATGATGGGATCATCTTAGTATGGGGGGTATTTGCCCTCCGTGACTTAATGGGATGTCCTAATTGGAATACATAAAAATCGGGAACAGCAGGAAAAGTAATGAAAATGGGAAAAGGAAAAATAAGAAAGGTATATTAATATGATGTAAATATTCCATAATGATATGCAGGGCATGCATGGCAACAATGGGCATCCTGTACTACAGGCTTTCACAAGGTGGTTTGGGAAAAGTGGTGCCTAATGATGAACAACAATGAATGATTTATCAATTATTATAGGAGGAGGTGGTTGTGTTGAATTCAGGTGACAAATTTTCAATTTAACATGGAGACTGTCTGTCAGGTACCTGCGCTTCTTCTGCTGCTGCTTGTTTTTGGTCAGTTCCCGCCCTTGTGGATCCGCTTTTGTTTTAGTGAATCACACAAGTACATAAATCCTTGAGAATTTTATTTCACAATGTCTGATGAAGCACAATATTACACAATCTTCACTCTTCAATCTTCCTTTCTTTTCTGCTTTCACCATTGTGTGTTGTTGAATTGGACAATCAGGTTAGAGGGAGAACAACATTTCTAGAACTGAGTGATTGTAATTATCTGTTTCCAGTCAATAATAAGCTTGCAACACTATGAAATGAGTTCAACATCCAATTATTGAAACGGCGAGAGCGACCATGAATCGATAGATATCATTGTTAGTACACGAAAACGAAATTAGGCTCATAGTCAACCAACCAGACTGATCTAGTGGATAAATTAGGAATACAGAAATCAAAACACCAATTAGAGCTTACCAAGTCTGTTCTAAACGACTCTGTCTTTGTAGTGTTTTTGAGTGATTATGTATCGGAAAGTCTCTAACTATGTGGGGTTATCTCTCAGGGATCAATGACATGGTTTTGGTGAAGGAGTAAAAAGCAAGAAGAGAAATTCAGTTCCACAAAGGAGCTTTAAAATACGTGACCCTTGTTCATTCTCTTTAAAAAGACGCACAGTTACCACTTAAATCAAGGTAAAAAAAAGTACGAAAAATGAGAAATACATGGTTCAGTAGAGGTATTATCTTAATCATTTTAGTTACTACATTAATAGTTTGAGGTATTAGCTTAAATAATTGATTAAGGTAGTATCTAAAGTGATTAAGATACTATCTTTGCGTAAAAGCCAATTATCTTTTCTTGATTGAAACATTTATTTTCTGTTCTTCATACTTTTTACCTTTTTTTTGACTTTATTCCCAATTTGTACTCATTTCTTCGTAAGCTTGAGATTGGTTGGGCCCATCAAATTTAAATAAATCTATAGGCAAAATGAGATCGAGTCAAATCTCCTCTAAATTATATCAGGTGTACTTTCCATATTAAAAAAAAGGGTCTAAAGTCTTTTTAAGTTCGAACGCGGTTTCTTATTCTTATAAAATTGGTTTGATTTGGTTCCCCCAAAGTCAGCAGTTGATGTCATTATTCTGAAGAGATTCGTATTTTATTCGAAAGTCAAATATGTATTTTCCTTTATTATTGGACGCACTACTGTCCCCAGAACTTTGTTATTAATCCTCTCTATTTTTTTATAGTGATTAAACTCCAGTTCCAGTCTAGCGGTAGATGCCGTATTTATTGCATTAGCAAAGGCAAAATGCATGTATGATATTTGATTAATTCTTCTACATTTAGATTTTTGTTTGACACACACACACACACGTGTATAGCTTTTTTTCTTATAAGGATTCAAACTTGGATCTCTCGCGTCTTCCCACCCCTTAAGGGCATTACATTTAGAAAGTTAAAAGGAAAAAAAGTAAAAATGCACAAACAAAATTCTGAAAATTAAAGAGAGTATAAGTACTATATATGTATATAGATAGATAGTTAAAAGACATCAAATAATCATAAATTTGTGAATTTAATATTTTTTATGTTTTTTTTATTGAAAAACAACTTATTTTAGATAAAAATGTCTTCAATTTAATGTATATACAGTTTTTGTTTTTTGACAATGAAAACTGAAATTTCATTGATTCAATACAATGATACATTTACATATGAACATAGAAATCACCTATTAAAAGCATTGGGAGTACACACAACATTTGCAAGTGTTTAATAACAAAAAGAACGACTCAAAGCTCACACACATACCTTAATACAATGCAGTATCTAAGATTCTAAATTAATGAAGATAATGACGAATAGGAACCCAGATTTGATACGACTTTCCGCTCGATCAAAAGTGAGCGCTGGTTGTTGATCAAGAATATTGGCCGTTTCGACGCCTACATAAAAACCAACGAATAACCATACGCTACAACAAATCATTGACAAAAACATAAGAAAACAAATGAAAACTCAAATCAAATGGAAAAAATAACTTTATTGAGGAAGAAAACCTCAAATCCGAAAGTAGACAAACAAATTCGATGAGCGACAAGTCATGAGCCTAAAACCACCCTCATTTCTAACGGAGATGAAGTGTTAAACAACGAAGTTAGTCTGTATTTCATGTATTTATAGTCTTTTAAAAGATGTTATTTTTACAAGAAAATAAAGACATGAATCAAAATCAAGCATTGATGGAGAGTCAAATTTGCATTAAAATAGTTGTATAATCTCACAATAAATTAACCCTTCAACTTATATTATCTAATTTATTGTAGTTTAGTTGATGATGAAGATATATATATATATATATATATATATATATATATATATATATATATATATATATATATATATATAACCAGTTGATTTTTGGATTTATAAATTAGTATAGATTAAAAATCATAGTAATACTCGCATACAAAATCCTTCCCTTATATAATCTCGTGGGCAATGATCCATTTTTTAGAGAGCATTCATGTTATATCGAGTGAGAATGCATATAGAATTATGGGTTAATTAAAAATATTCAATAGTTTAAAAATTAGCATTTTCATGTTTGATTTTTTTCTTTTTGGTAAAATAATTTTGAACAAACTATTATTTTTTACTTATATGTTAAATTGGTTACCTTCCACTAAAATGAATGAAAAAAAAAATCTATTATGCCAAGTTCATGAATAAAGTGAATATATCTATAGACATTCATCTATTTATATTAAAATATTGTGTTAGTATAATTTTAAAAATTACTACGAGATTCATAGGAGTCAGTAATTATCTAAAAAATTTATGGAAAGATTGTTATCTATCTATATTTTGTAAATAAAATTACATATAAATAATAGTTTTTTGGAAAATATATTAGTGTATGAACCAATTGCTAGCTCCTTCATAATTGACATTTTTTCTTTTGGACGACTCAATATTCTATTATCATTTGAAGATCCTTTTTCATTCTATACATATGCTACATATGCTCTATATATATATATATAGGTGTTGATCCATCAAATCTCAATGACATCTCGAACTTTTTTTTTCAATGATGCCATACTTTGAGCTTAGGTGTTGATTGATCAAATCTCGGAGATAGCTCAAACTTTTTTTTTCTTTTTTTCTTTTTTAACGATGCCATACTTGACAAATGTCTCTTTTTTAAAGTAAAGAAATCGAATCAAAGATGTAGTTTGCAATAAAATAGATGTATAATCTCATAATAAATTAACCCTTCAACTTATATTAAATTGGGGACTTGATGTAATGATACTATAATGCATTTAACTAAATTAGGGTTCTTATAAAAAAAGGAAAGAAAAAAAGAGTTAAGAATGATTATATGAAATTATCTTTATGATTTAATGTAGCTTAGTTGATAACAGCAGACAAGGTTTAAAAGGGAATATCTTATAAAAGCAAGATGAACTTTTTTAAATTGAGAGTTTGATATGATATAATGTAAATGGAATTGCATTTCTAAATGCAAATACTTTTGTTAGATGTCTACTTTGATACAATTCTAATAACGAATCAAACTAAGAACCATCATTATCGAAACAATTAAATCATAAATTTTTGGGCACATAAACATTTTCTGAGATAATTAAAAAATTTATAATACTAATCATTAATTGAGGAAAAAGATCTCCATTCTAATAGATTTTTTATTCAATCAAATGCAAGAATTTGTGTTAAAATATTTGTGTACGTGAATTTATCACTTATTGTCACCTCTTAGAAAATATATAAAGGAAGGGATGATACTTAATTAAATGAAAAATTGAACTAATTATTGAATAATTAAATATCAATAATGAGAATGATTTGGACAGTTTGTAATATTTATAGAAGATCTTGCCTCTATGCAATAAAGGGTTAATGGTGACTACTATTCTTGGTCAGTCTAGGGATATTGATGATCCTTTCATTTAATAATAAAAAAAAACTTATTCTTATTGAAAAATAATCCAAAGTGGGGAGAGTGTGTGTCGTGGGCCTCTTATACTTAGATGAATGCACGTGCCACCCACCTAACTCCTCAAAAATTATTTTGTTTGTTTGTAAAGTGAGTCCTTGTGTTGAGTACCTAATAATACTCCATTTTTTATGTGAGCTAAAAAAGTAAGGAAAAAAAATTCATGGAGCGAGAATGTGAGATGGTTATGATATCTCATAACTTAACTAATAGTCTCGAGTTCGAGACCTGAGAATACAACTGTGTTCTGTGGTAAAACTTTATCGTCATCATGGTCCCTTTCGACTTGTATAAGGATTAGTTATAGTATGGTATAATGTAAATGTGCCTTTCATTTATGCACAAGTTATTCATGACACGTCATGATTTGATAAAAAAAAAGTAAGGAAAAACAATTTTTTATTTTTATTTTTTGTTTTTCTTGAAAAACAAAACACTAAAAATTCGTTTGGTTCTTATTTTTTATGTTTTGAAAAACACGAAGAATATCAAGACCCTTGGATAAGATACATAAATGACCTCGGCTTTTGATTGCATGTCCAATTTGACACATGAGTTTTTTTTTTTTCGATCGAAAGATACCCTCGACGTTTAATGCTATAACTCAACCATGTCCCCTCCATTACGAATTTTGACAGATGGACAAACGAGCGTTTAACGCTGCTGACATAGAATGCCACGTGTATAACTTTGTTGGGAGATTGACATTTCCCCCAATTTAACCCCAAATCTCCCCTAAAATTTCCCTAGTTTCAACCTAATCTTAGATCGACTTCTCTCCCGATTTGACCCTAAATTTGCCATAATTTCAACCTAATATGAGCTCGAAATTCAAGGGGGATACAATAATCAAAACCTAAGTGTTCATAAAAAACATCCTTTTCGTGGCTAAAATCGTTGATTTCAGGTCCAATTGTGGGCGTAGATGAATCAAAGAGCTTGATTTCAGTGGAGGATAGGTGATGGATGAAATTTGGGGAAAAAAAAATTGATCTCAAGTTAGAGACAAAAGAGATGTATATGTGGCATTCCATGTCAGCTGCGTTAAACGCTCGATTATCCATTGAATGTCAGTATTTTTGGACTGAAAAAAACTTAAGTGCCAAATTGGACATATGACTAAAAGTCGTGAGCATATATGCACCTTATCCCAAAATTATATTTCGTATACTAAAACGACATTCTTCATAAGCCAAAACTATTTTTAGAACAATTTTAAGAACTAAGAAACCAAACTACCTTAAAAGTTCTATTTTAAAAGTATTTAACAAATAATTTTAAAAGTAATTATTGAGAATCGTTCTTAAAATATATTTCATAATATTTTATTGAATAAAAGTCTATTTGAAAACTCAAATATTCTCCCTTTTATTTGAAACTTTACAATTTCACTCACACACACACTCTCTCTTAAAGATAATATAGTTCAATCTTAAAGATAATAGAGTTCAATCTCGTAGTATAGGACCCAAAAATACTAACTTCAAAAGGAAATGCAATTTAAAATCTTTATTGAAAATAATTTTTTCGAAAACATACATGATAATTTTTTAGGTGTTTATTATATAATTTTTGTATAAGTTAAAAACTTTTGCATTGCACATAATTGTAGGTGGCTGCTATGAATAATAGGCTAGGGAAGCTATTTTCATATTCGAGTTACCAAACAAAATCTTGTTTCTAAAAGTACTTAAAAACTATTTTAAAAAACATTATAACATAGTATAATCATTGACATCTCTAATCATTTTTACCATATTTCTATCCCTATCCATGCATGTGATCAAATTTTATGTTTAAGATTAATATCATATTATTAAAGATTAGTTCTTCCATTGTTTTTGTATTGGATTGTAACTTTTCTAATGGAATATATTTGAAATCCATGTATATTCATATGTTTGTTTCAAATCCTCCTTACATTTGATTTGAATCTCTGTGCAGAATTTGTGTAAGAGGTTGGTTAAATATACCACATTCTTCATAAGTTAAAGTTAGATCTGTCTATACTTTGAAGGGAGCTTATCACAACTTATGGTATAAAGTTGATAAATGTTTGCTTTATTTAATTAATTATTTTGTTAATTTCTTCTACTCATGGAATCAAAATTTATAGAAGTGAACTTGTCAATGTTATCATTCTTTACTATCTCAAACTTTCTTATACCTTCTATGTTATTGATAGATATAAGTGTCTGTTCTTGAACACAACTCCTAATGTTGGGGCTGTGTGAGAGTTCGGACTATAGTGCGGTGCGTCCGAACTTCCTTTATGGGATCATGTGTGTGCAAAGTAGATATAAAGTATATGCATAACAACACAAGCACACACAATCTTTTACGTGGTTCAGCAACTGCCTACGCCTATGGGGCCGTACCCAGATGTAAGAATTTTAACTAATTTGATTTAAGGTTACAATTAGTCTTATGTGGTATAAGACTCCCTATCTGCCTACGATCCTTCTTTAACCTAATCACTTATAGTGGAATTAAGAATGAACTTCCTTCATTCCCCTCTATACAACATCGCACACCCATTACCGACATTACATAGATAAGAGGAATAAATTCAGAGCATCATCTTTCACATAATGTGAAAGACTTTTAATGTGCAATACCTCAACCGAGTATCTACACTCTGCATTCCTTCAACACGTTTGAACTTCCCTTATTATTCTTCAAGCTCTACTCCTGAAATCCATGATGAACAACTTTCAAACTCCTAAATTTATAGCCTTTGTGATTTAGTCTTGAAAGTCTAGATAAGACTGGGTCATTTTTCTCATATGACTCAAACTTTACCTTTTATTTTATGTACTTGCCTTTAAGCTATCATAATGGAATAAGGAAACTTGTTGCTCAAGCATTCTCTTCAGAATAGAAACCTGATATGTTTCTAATTTTGGTTTGATAGCTTAGATGATACAAATATTCTTGTTTGATATTTATCCACTTGCCAAAATGATCCTAGGTGCATCGATAACTTTCTCCCTAAGTATCTTGTCCTCCAAGGTTCCAGAATTGACTTGTGATCCACATTAGTTTTGACCCTAATCTAGACTTCTTGAGGCTATCATATCCTTGCTCTAGAGGATTGTCTTAGTCCGAACTACTTCCTAATTCTTCTAAGGAATTCACATATATTTCATCAAATATTTATCAAATTTGGGCTCTGAGGTAGACATTTTCTTATAGAACCCTTGAGACGGAGATATGGACAATCTCAAACCTAACATTTGGGCTAGCTCTTTTAGAGTAATGTATCTTATTACTATAGCTTTTGTTAGAATAAATATGATCCCTTCCCCATTGCTATTTACATATATGGGATATTTTAATAGATGGCATATTTTAAGAAGTGAACATCTTTCTTAGTAGGAGGTGTTGAGAAAGAATTATTAAGAGGAGGTGTTGAGAAAGAATTATTAAGATGAATGGACTATATCTTTTACTAGAAATAGGTGCTGACCATAATAATATTTTCTTTTAGTAGGGTGATACTTGCCTATCATTTCTTTCATCTTGGAGGAAATACAATGGTCTATAATTTATAACTAAAATTAAGTTATAGAAAATAATAATAAATCAAAGATTTAAAATATATTAGGATTTTGAAGATGTCAGTTGGTTCTTTATAATTGTTCTTCTTCAACCATCTAATTTTTCAATCCGATTTGAAGATCTCTCACGTACCTTATCTATAAGTTTGCGGATTGATTAATACAATTTCAAAGACAACTCAAACTTTTTGTTTTTCCAAATATTGCAATAACATGATTTAGAAAGGTCTTTTTTATAATAATAAATTTATATTTTATATTTGTTAAGAAGTAAAGAAATAAATTAAAGCCCCTCATGCCTAACTCAAGTGGTAAAAGGTTGGTAAAAACATAATAACTTAATATACAAAATGAATAAATGTCAACCCAAAAAAAATAAATAAAAGATGGTTATATAATCTCATATTTTAAAGCAAAACCTCTACTCTATATTAAATCAAAGGTTTACTGTGATCATATTATAAACCAACAAAAATTGAGCTCTCTCTCTTTTAATCTTTCAAATTAAAAAGGATGAAAGAGAAATACTTTGTAAAAACAAGATGAAATTGTTGATTTTTAGTTTCATGTTGCATTTCTAAATGTCAGTATTTTGTAAATACATGTTTTTATAGTCACAAAAATAGTATATGATATTAGGAATTTATAGAACCCATCAATAATTAAGGAAAAAAAATGAGAGGAGGTTTTCCTATTGAAAAATCGTTTATTTATTTTTAAAATTTATGCGATAATCCTTATCAATCAAATAATAATATTTTCACGATAGATGTCTTTATAAATTGATTATTCCATGCCGAACTTTTCTTTATTTTCTTTATTTTTGAAAATTTTAATATTTACGAAAACTTAAATAGATGAAAAAAGCCCATCATCCTTAGCTTATGTGGTAGAGCGCTTAATATTTCAAAAAGATAGGGCATAGGGAGGGGAGAGATCCCGAGTTTGAGTCCCAATATGTGTTAGAAAAGTGTTCTAAAGGCAATCACCTTTAGTACTTATTGTATGTCTTTTGTTACTATTAAGGATACCTTCATTAATTTGATATCCATACGTTGAATTGATTTAGATCTTTAATTGGATTAATGAAGTCCATGATACGTAACATAGCGTGAAGGAAATCGTGATATGATCATGATAATAAGATTCCTTTCATGTGCAATTATGTTAGTATCTAAATTATCCGTGGTCATAGGATTAACGAGATTGAACATTGTCGATCCGGTCAGACTAGCACATGTCATACTCCTTGATTGGATAAAGTAGTGGATCTTCTAAATTGTGATCATAAGTTGATCAGATTTGACATGTGGATTCTTGCTAAGAGTAGCTAAGTACACCTGAGACCTGCTATGAGACAATCATATGAATTATCTATTATATGTAGATGATAGTCTCATCATAGCAATGATGCAAGTATCCTTAGACTTGAGGTACTCAAGGATATCTTGGATTCTAATTCTTTACTTAGATTTCATTCCTTGTTGCCTCTTAGAGGTTGCTCTTAGGGTGATGATTGGGTACAGCTTGAGGTGTTCGGAGATAATTAAGTAGCCAACAAAGGATTCGCCACTCCTAGTAAAACCTGAGAAAATTCAATTTTTCTGAACAAGGATAAAATAGTAATTTTGGTTTAAAATCCGGAATTTTTCTAGATCTTGGATGATGAAACGGACTCCACAGTTGAAATCGTCTCGTGAAATCTAGCTACTCCATCAAATTTCATCGAATTCCGAGACAGTCGAAATTTCACGTTTTTCGAGGTACCGAGAGTAACGAGTGACACTTGCCACAAGTTGGATGGCTATTAGGGAGTCATGTGTAAAAAGAAGAACCAGTCAAATAAGAGCTCAAGTGGGGCCCATTTGAGACGTGTCACCACATGATTGGATGGAAATCCAATAGATGGATAAATGGATAAGGGTAATCCAAGAGAGCCAATAGGGGGATGACATGTGGCAAGGGAGGACACTCCCACTTGATCATGTTGGACCAAACCGGTGGGAGGAGGAGAAGGGAGAGAGAGAAAAGAAAGAGGAAAGAAAGAGAAGAAGAAGGTAGAGAGAGAAGCTCCACCTTCTCTCTAGTTTTTCCGACGATCACCGTCGGTTTTCGTCGGAGCAAGTGGTAAAGTTCTTCCTCGCGGCAAGAGCTTCAAGTAGAGACCGGAATCGGGGAGTTTCGACAAACTCTAAGAGGTAGGGGTTCTTCTCCTACTCGGTTTATTTTCGGTCTAAGAGCCATTCAAATGGCATATGGTGTTTGGGGGTCGAACTAAGCCGTGCGCTTAAGTCCTAAAATTTTGGGACTCGACTGAAATTGAGATCAAGTTGGGGCGGGCCCCGGACTGATTTTTCGGATCATATTAGTCAATGTGTGCTGTTTGTGTTATTGTAAATACGACTCTGTCCAATGAGCTTCAAAACAAAATCTTTTGTTTCAGGGAATAGTTTTTTTCATACGAAAACGCATGTGCGAGGAGTCTATGAGCATCGCACGGGTACGGCATGTAGACATTCGAGTAGGAATGTTCATAATTTTGTATTTTGTATTTTTTAAAAATCTAGGTAGAAAACCCAGTTTTTGTATAGTGTAAAGAACATAGAGTTGTAATTAAACTCGTTTTTGTATGATTAATACATTTGGAAAAGTTTTCCAGGCTTCTTGTTGTCTTTGTAATAAAAAGCACTAATTTATATCAATTTATGGTGTTTTGGAAAGGAAATAAGAAGGAAAAGAGAAACCTATGAAGAGCTGTGGTGGGCTGGGCTACTACCCATTTTCGGGCCTATGCCTTGATCGGGTCCTCGTGGTCGCGACAAAGTGGCGAGAAGGCAAGGCAACCGCGCGACAGTGCACGCAGTATCGAAGACGCACGACACGCGGCGCGCGCACTCACGACCGGTGATTCCGGAGCGATTGAGTGCATGCCGCTGATGAGGCTAAGGTCTGGCCGTGGTGACACCCCAAATCCCGGGTCCGCTGACAACCCGCCAACTACGAGAATTGCGGATGCCTGCAACCTCGAACACCGCCTTACCGAAGCCCCTTTCCGTGACCTAGATTTAACGTAGTAACCCGGTAGCCTTTGTACGGGGAGCTCTACCCAAAATACAATTTATGTAATTTTATAGCAACCTGTCCCAATATTACACAACGACCACACCGGGTCCACATAAGAGTAAAAATGGCCACGTAGGGCCCATTTATCCATATAAATACAATCTATATCACCAAAGCCTTCAAGATTTATTACATCACTCTTAATACAAAACATTATATTAAAACTAACATGTTCTAATATAATATACAAAACATGAATCAAGGCCACAATCCGGCCCGCTTCATAATCCTGGCCTCTAAGGAGCACCTTCTGCCTGCACATGTCCTATACCTGAAAGGGGGGTCCCACGACGGGGTGAGCTAACGCCCAATAGAGATAAGTCCTACAAGGGCTATTTCCCACCTAAATGCACATGAATGGTCAAACAACCAAGCACACACCAACCTAGGACATGCAATCCTAGCACATAATCCTACTTGTCATGAATGAGACGCGACTCATCATGCCCCATGTATCAAGTCCTCACAGACTCCTCTCACACATGATAGAATCCCATGCGTGATAAAAACCTTTATTTTTCCGGATCACATCCAATGATTATTTTATAAAGTCATTTTCATTTATTTTTCAAATCCAAAGGCTTTTTGGATGATCCCTCATAAAATCATTTATTTCATAAAACAAAAACTTTTTGTTTTATGTGAAACACATACCCAATTAGTTTATCCTCCAAAGGCACTTGATGTAATCAAGTGTTGTGTGTATATGCATTTGTGGGACACGGATTTTTAGGGTCTCACCTCCAGACACCGCACGTCGACCGACATTTTCTTGTGTCTTTCATCGACAGGGTCGCGTCCAACCGCAGTTCTAGGTTTCACCGGCGTGGTGTTCATCCCTACTTATATTGCCCAACACACGGGGTATTAATTTACGCTATGCACCAGCAGATCGAACCCGACTTGTCCCATTTATCACCTCAACATCGACACCAAACACAATGTTGATCGCCAACCGTAAAACCGCGGATCTCCATCGACTTCGTCCAAAGTACGAGTCCACAACCCATTCACCAAGGATGGTGAATGACAATGACTATGCACTCACACCCATACTCATGCGATGTCTCAAGACCAAATAAGAATGCACTGTGCCATTGTACCTAAGTCATGCCCAATGTATAAAGACTTACATGGACACCCTATACCGTACGCTACACCGTGTACCATGGACACTTATGTCTAATGCACACAAAAGTCCATACATTCATTACACGTTAATATACATGCAGTCATACTAACATTTATCACATTCATGTCAACACATCAAACAAGCATGCATCAACATCATTCCAACTACTACTTGTATAAGTAATGTTATACTCAAATCCCTAGGCTACATCATGGCGCATAATGCCCAATAAACTAGCCTACAACATGCCATGCAATAGCCATGTCCACACGAAAACACATCACAAACCCAATATGTTAGAGCACACATATTGACATCCAAGCATGACACCTCTTAACCAAGAAATGTCATTTCAATCAATCACACAAACACATGTTAACATTTCATCAGTCACTACCTGTATGTGCAAGTAATGACACACCTCATTTCCAGGCTAATTCGACGCCCCAAATCTCGGGTCCGCTGACCACCCACACGCTGAATACTCGTGGAATGTTTGCGACCCGACATTTTTCACGAAATGGTATTCCTTTGTACTGTGGAGCTCTACCCAAATACAGAACCCGTGATAACTGGCCCCAAATAAATTCAATATAACATTTATGATTTAAAACGGCCACTAGCCCATAACAATGTTCAATAGCCAACTATGAATCCAACTATATACCCAATACAAGAGTCAATATGTTTTTACTCTTATACAATACATACATTACCTCGTAGATTCGATCTACTCCCAAATGTAGTGGGAGCATGAGTATCACTTGAGGATCGCTTACAAATATTGCTGAGAGACCATCAACAGATCGCCAGTTCAAGTAGGCGCGAGTTCGCCATCGAGGTGAGATTTGATGGACACGTGGGTGTCGCGATCGTGAGTGTTAGCTCCACCTGCAGAAGGTCGAGGCAAAGCATGAGTCGGGAGAGGCCAAGCCGCCTCGAGATACGAAGCTGATCGGGCTGGGTATTACAGGAGATTCATCGAGATTTCTAGATAGCAAAGACTTGGTGACTAGGTCGACCCGAAGGAGGGTCAAGTTTGATCGGGATGACCGATGCGAGGAGGCATTCCAGAGTCAAGAGGAGACTTACTTCAGCTCCCATCTCTGATAGTCCCGGACAGGGGACAGGGGTACACGGTGTATTGTGATGCCTCGAGGTCCTGATCGATGTGTTTTGGTGTAACCGAGGGTAGTAGCTTATGGTTCTCGCGCTGAAGAATCACTTGTTAAGAATTACCCCACACACGATACTTCGAAGGTCACACGTAGTCTTCGCTTAGAGCCTGGCGCCACTACTTATACGACGAGTAATATACAAGATCTCGCACTACAATAGTCTCGGGGCATATTTTCACAGAAGGGACTCAACATGAGGCAACGCAGATGGATGGAATTTTGTGAGGGATTACGACTTCACTTTGCATTACTATCCCGGGTAAGGCAATGGGGGCCATGCACTCAAATGGGAGTCACGAGCGCGGCAAGTAGCTTCTCTCGGAGGGCGGATGCTCGAGACCGTGGGAGCGCTTTGGGCTACAAGACAAATGGTGCGCACTTTAGTGGTGCCTGGGGAGTTTAAGGCTATTACACCGTCTCGCTGGAGCGCAGGATTGAAACCCAAAGGCGTGGACGCAGAGATAGTGTCCATCAAGGATCGGGTACAGTCAGGTACGGTGACGAGGGCTAGACCGTCCACGCAGATGGTAGTCTTCGATATAGGGGACGGGTAGTGGTTCCCTGCCTTCTGACCGATTCCAGAGAGTAGATTTCGTGGAGTTTCATCAAGCTCGACTCATTGCAGATCCGTGTGGCACTAAGATGTATTAGGATCTTCGCTGCCAGCATTCACCGAGAGGATGAAGAGACGAGGACTTTGAATTCGACGACAACTTCACATGTCGCATGTTAAGGTCGAGCACCGTAAGCTAGCGTGTGGCCATCACCACGTGAGGTAATGAGTGGAAGGAGCACGTCACGATGGACTTCAGGACCCACTCTGCCACGGATCGCAAAGCAGGCTAATGACGCGGTACGGGTGATGTGGATCGGCTCACGAAGCTCAAGAGACATTTTCTAGCCATGCGGATGACCTTTGCCTTGGAGAGATTCTGCCGGTTATACATTCGAGAGATAGTCCGGCTACATGAAGTACTAGTATCCATAGTGTCGAATAGGGACCCGAGGTTTACGGCACACTTTTGGAAGAGTTTCCAAAAGGCTATGGGCACACGGCTGACTATGAGTACAATACTCCACCCTCGCATGCACGGTCACCCGAGAGGGCTATATTGTATTAGAGGACATGCTACGAGCATGCTACTCCTGATCATATGGCAACCGAGGAGCATTTCATTTATGGAATTACTACAACAACAGCTATCGCGAGTATACAGATGGCACCGTATGAGGCACCTGTGATGGGAGGCCATGCAAAGTCACCATTATGTTGACCGAGGTGGGAAGAGAGCTCCATCATCGGGGTCCCCGATTTGATTAGAGACACCTCGCAGAAGGTGAGTTGATATGACAAAGGTTTTCTCGCGGCTAGAGTCACGTAAGAGCTATGCGACGTGCGACGCCGACTTAGAGTTCGAGGTCGGGGGATCACGCCTTCGCGCTGACGCCAAGCAGGGAGCCGGCCAAGCCGCGTCACGGTTATCGCCGATGCTCATTGCACTCTCGAGACGCCGAGAGGTAGACCGCCAGATACCTGCTAGCACACGCCAACATGTCGTGTCCACGCAGGTGCTTCCACGCTCCATGTCTCGAAAATATACTCCGCATCCGCCTCATGTGGTGAATCGGGACGATCGAGGTTGACACGATGAGACCTTCGAGGAGGGACCAAGCAGGCATTGTCAGATAACCGCGGATCGGGTTTTGAGCACGCAAAGACCGCGATACAATGAGTATGCATTTCATGGAGGCACTATGGAGTGGAGGAGTCCACGGGAGAGCGAGGATTAATGACAGGGCCACCTATCCCTTCATGTTTAGGGGATGAAGGTACGTGGTTTAGTCGCTTAAGATTTAAATGATCAAGCATGCATGGTGACGCACGTGATACGCATGTGATCGGACAGAATTGTCCGCACTTGGTGACGAATTCATTTTAAGGAGGGGAGAATGTGAGACCCGAGAAATTCCAATTTTCTGAAAAATGGCAAAATCGTAATTTCCTGCTACAAAATTGTAATTTCGGTTGTACCATGGAATTTATTCTCTTAGATCTCGATGATGAAACAGATTTCATCGTTGGAATCGTCTCGCCGAAATCTAGCTAGCACGCAGCCTCGTCAATTCGGCATACCTAATTTATACGCTTCAAAACATCGTTCGTGTGTCGAAAACGAATTTCGACGCGATTTAAAGTCACATATAACAAGTACTCATGTGTCATAAGGGCAATGAGTAGAGAAATGACGCGAAAAACGACGGCCGAGATAGTGTCGAATGTCAAACTGAAAAAAGGACATAATGGTCATTATAGAAATCATGTAAATGAGAATAATGCCAAAAATTGTACAAAGGTCGTTTTCCCAATTAAAATGACCAAAAACTAGTTAATAGGAGGGGGGTTGGACGGAGAGCAGCAGATTTTCCATTTTTGTTTTAGGAGAGAGCCACTTCTCTCTAGTTTTCCGGCAAATCCGACCGTCGGCAGTCTTCGAGACAAGAAGGAAAGCTGCTCTACGCGGAGCAGGCTACGCGTGGACACCGGATTTGAGGAGTTTTGACAAACTCCTTGAGGTAGGGGTTTCTCCCTACTTGGGTTTTATTCCTCTTAAGTACACCAGAATGTTTCGAAGCCGAATAGGCCGTGAGGTCACAGCTTGGACGGCCCCAAACCTTGGGACCGAATTGAAAATTTTTTTTTGGAATCCAAATGTATAAAACAGAATCATGGGGCTGTTCGGGGGGTTTTATTTTATAAAATTTGTGATAAATCATGTATTGGTTTGGAGGAGGCCGGGAATGGCCGTGAATTGCGGGTTCACTAAGTGAACCGATGAATTGTGATTTTTCGGGAATAGTAACCGAGGGTTTCACTATTCCCGAAACAGTGTTCTCAAAATATATTTGAAAATATTTGCTCGTCGAGTAGTATTTAAATTAAATTGTTTGTTTGATTCGCAGCCTAAGTGAGCTAATTTTGATGTATGAATTGATTAATTGGCATGACATGATTGTGTGGATTGGATATTATGCATACGTGCGTACGCTTACATATTCGTGATGCGATTAGACCGTATTGGAATTGACATACATGCATCTCCATATGCACTGAACACCCAGACTATGTGGAGTGAGTGCATGAGATGAGTCTAGAGTAGAAAAATGGTTCGAGGTCATTTCAAAATACACTATCTGAGGGTAGTCCAAATTAAAAATATCAATCATCGGAGCGGCCCAATTGATATTCATCAAAGGGTAGTCCACAAACAAATAATATATCAATCGTCGGAGCGGCCCAATTGATATATACACATCGGAGGGTTATCCACAAACAAACAAACAAAATACACACTTTCTGTTAATGCAGGCTTAGCGAAAGTGTGATGCAGCTCTGGTGAGGACTCTGATCCGAGTTGGTAATGTAGATATCTGGCAGGATCATGCATTTGCTTGAATGTATGTTTATTTTGGAACATCGCACTACACTTAAAGTGAGAAAGACCCACTTGGCGCGATTCCACTCATCGAGCATTAGCTCACCCCGGTCGAGGGATATTATTTACAGTACAAGGAGCGTGCGAGGGACTTTACTGGTCCTAGGATTGAAGATTAGAAGGAAAGCCAGGTTGTGGCTTTGAAGCAGATATATACATGTATCAAATGTCTAATTTTAATATATGTATCACAAGAAACAAAATATCAATCTTTGTGAACTATTTAGTATATAGTCGATTCATAGTTAGTATGTATTATGAGTATCGTTTGTGGGCTCAAGTGGGTCAGATACTCATGTGATTGATATATTGGATATATTGCACCTGCTTGGGACAGTATATGTGCTTGTACTGGGCAGCCCTCGTGACTCGCCCGATTTTTCATGAGAAATGTCGGGTCATCCGACATTCAAGAGTGTTTCCGCGGGTTGACGGGTAGTCAACGGACCCCCGGGTTTGGGGCGTCACAAATTCATGGCATATCATGCACCTAAGATAGCCTATAACCTGTCATGTAATGGCCACTTCAGCACACAACTCCTTACATCCACACAACCAATAATGAGCACACTTGTTGTGACGATCAATTTTTCAACAAGGCTGTGAGCACCAATTGCCATTGAAAATCATATGGTCAGATTCTAGACTCCAAGAGCTTTCCATAGAGTTCAAGAACACCCCAAACGGAGCTCGCATTTGAGAAAGTTATGGTCAGTCCGGTTGGAGGGCTCAGATGAACAAAGGATCGACGTGAAGGAACCGTGAGGGGCCTACTTTTTTTTTGTCATTTTTAGACCAAATATGAGTTCAAATTTTATCAAGATATACATGGATGGATTCTAGACTCAAAGGGCTTTCCATAGAGTCCAAGAACACCCAAAACGGAGCTCGGATGAGAAAGTTATGGTCGCCAGTTAGAGGCTCAGATAAATGGGGTGATCGACGCACATTATTAACCCACGCATCAAGGTTCCTAGGGCACCTCGAGCCCCGTACATACTATTTTCATACCCAAACTCGTCTCGGAAACAACTCTTTCACCCAAAAACAAACCCGTCCTAATTGGGACCACAAATCGGCCATAAACATGGCACAAAACTCATCCCAAAATCAGCTTCAAAGCCACCAAAAAAAAAAAAAACTAGACATCATAGCTCAAAAAACCGTAAGGTCCGCTCAGGTCCGAGAACACAAACCAACAGCCCATAGGGCTCCTCCAACCAAGACCAAACAAGATTAGATAAGAATAAACCCGAGTAGGAAGGTTCCCCACCTCTTGGAGCGAAGAAGAAACTTTTTGGAGTCCCGAAGACCCGAGACCCACGGCCTTCCCGAACTTCCGCTCGAATCTTCTATGAAAATTCTTGATTCGTGTCCACGCCACGCCTCGACGAAGATCTCGACTTTAAGTCTGGCCCGACTGGAACCGAGCCAATTAATCGTCAGAATCTTAGAGAGAAGGTAGAGCTTCTCTCACTAACTTTTCTTCTCCAAACACGAATCTTCGATGAAATTGCGTGTCATGGTACTCCACACGTAGCTAATGGAAGGGATGACATTTAAATCTCTTACCGACGGATTCGACTAATTAAATCCATAGATCGTAGAGGCGAGGAGTTTCTCTCATTTCTCTCTCTAACTCACGTCCACTACCGGTTCCAGCCCCAAAAATGAGCTTTTCTTCCTTTTGTTCTAACTTGAATTAAGTGTGTGGGTCTCATGGCGCCACGTGTCACGCGGATCCGCCGATCCATTGCCTTACCTCAGCCACTCGATTTTCTGTTCCGGTTCAAGTTCAATTTATTTTAAATGAACTTAACTTGAGTTATTTCCTAACTTCCGAGATTCTCGTAAAAGTCTTGTCCCTGGGAGTCACTAGACGCTCGTTACCTCAAAAATCGTGAAAAATCCAACTGTATCGGAATTTAATGAAATTTTTTTTGGGTAACTAGATTTTGTAAGACGAATCAAATGGCGCAGTCCGTTTAGTCATCCGAGATCGAGAGAATTTTCTAGGCTTTCTTGAACCATTATGACAATTTATTATTATTATTATCATTTTCTGCTATTTTTTGAAAAATTTCACGCCTGAGTTTTACATGTCACGATGCACTTTTCATTTTACGTAGCTGACAAGAATAAAAAAAAAGTTCAAAATTTTGATCCCCAAGAATTAGGGCGTCACAGATGCGTGTAGCCTATGATCTCTACAAGAGAGGGGCTTTTAGACATTTCATGAGCTAGGGTTTTCCATAAAGGTCCTATTATAGGAAAACCCTAACACTATGAGTGTTCTTGAGTTAGAGAGAGAGAGTTCTTGAAGAACAACCCACTCTTAGTGTGATTTGAGAGTCAAATCCTCGAGTTTTTTGCTTTCTTCTTCGGATCTAGACTTGGTTAGCACCGAGGCTTCATCCGAGACCGTTGCTAGAGGTTATCGACTCCACTCTTTGTGTGGATACTGTTAGAGGCAAACCAAGGCCGTGATTTTCTTCGGTCGCTGCTGCATCACCCTTTGAGATCGGTTTTACATAGACGTGGGGTATAAATCTTTCACCCTCTTTGGTATGAACCAAATTTGATGCCTCAAGGGATCCTTGGAGGGCTTTTCATGATTTTTTTCTTATCTTCCACTGCTTTAGCATGAGATGCCACCATGGAAACCCCATAGTAGTATCAGAGCACACTTGAGCGCATCACAATCAGTTCTTTGTTAAGAGTTTTGGTTTTTGGTACCCATGTTTTTTAGAGGTTCAAAAATGAGATTTTTTTTTTTGAAAAGACTTGATACGGTGTTCTTCTTCATGTAATCTGGTCATGGGATGATCAAACATGATTATAGGGAAGAAGAAACCGATTGGATGAGATTAAAACTCCCAAAGTTTGGATTTTTATCTTTGATTGTCAAAGAACATAGTCGCGACATGAGCTCCTCACATTGCAACGTGAAGCTTATGAAGCCCAGGCAATTTCGTGACGTTCGGGTATCCACGTCGCAACGTGACACAATATGATGTTCTTCCAAGCAGTTAACGTCGCGACGTGAAGACCTGCTATGTGATTCCTCCTCCCCCCTCCGTCATATTTTCTCTTGTCCTTGCAATATTTAGAGTACCAATCTCTAGTATGACTAAGATGAAAATATGCAAGCTAAGATTGAAGTGTTCAACCTTATAATTTATAGCATCATGGATCTTAAAGGTTTTGAGAAAAATAAAAAACCATGTTGAAATTACCTTCAAGAGAGATTGGACAAAAATAACACCTTTTGGCATTTACGATTCAAGAGTTTTATCAGGTTGATGATTCAAGATCGGATTATGGATCAATTTAATTCAAGTGTTGAGTTGAAACCTTTTCATGTACCTTTGAAATCATAGGGTGCCATTATCCATTACTTTCAAAGCTTTGCATTAGAGAATGCATGTTTAAGGGTGTATGTTGGCATGATGGATGATTATGGACATTGCTCAATGGTGATTGAGCATATTGCATTTGATTATTAAATCCTTTTGGGTAAATAGGGCCTGCATGTCCCCGTCTCTCTCTATTTTCTCAATGTATTTCTCTTTTCATTTAAATTCCCCTCAAATGTAACTTTAGGTTCTTCTTTTGAATGTATGTAATTAGGATGACATAGGATTAAATGAAGTGAGACAAAGGAGAAAGAAGCATGGAGGAGGACCTAAGAGAAGTCCTTGAAGATTGTAATTTGATTTATTTTCAAGTACAATAATATGCATATCCCTTAGGTGTGACCTAAATAATTTACTTTTTCTCAAGGAATTGATTTAGAATGTCCAATATAATTAGGTAATAATCTTATATTTTCAGCAAGGAGATGAATGGATATATATATATATATAGTATATATATATATATATATATATATATATATATATATATATATATATATATATATATATATATATATAAAGCATGCTAATACCATGATGAGACTAATATAAAGAAACCCCTCAATTAATACATTAAGGCTAACGTCTTCCATTAATATGGTGTGAACCAGAGTTCTTCTAGAGTTGTGGTTGTTGGGTAAACCCAACCCCTCTTTATAAGAATATGTTCTATCCATCAAAATGTGATTTCTTGATTAGTAGGATAACCTTAACTAGACTCATTAGCTTGTTGGGTAAACCCAAGATTAATGTTAGATTGAGACACATTTGGGTAGATGTACATGAGATGTACACATATCAAGAGTTGATAACCTAATGATGGTGCATAAATGAATAGTTGATAGCACTCGATTCGATAGTTGCATGGAATTGCAATTGGTATGGACAAGATACCTACCTTTTGACCTAAGGAGGCTTGTTGGGTAAACCCAAGGTCATTCTTGGTGATATTGGATATCGACCCACTAAAAGAACTTCTATAAAGGTTATCTTGGATCAATAGTGAGGGCTATATCAATTTGTAATAAAATAGTGGGAGCTATGATGTGTAATTATCAAGTTGTAATAATCATGCATTTTAAAGTACAATCTAACATGCTCTTATTACATTTAGGTTGTTAGAATCTAACCATGTTAACGACTATGAACTCGCGATCAATAATGGATGTCAACAAATTGATCGAGTTCAACTTCTTGGATTGGCTAAATAAATTAAGGATAGTTCTCAAAAGGGAAAGATTAGCCATGTCCTTGTTGAGCCACTCCCTCAATCCCTAGTTGCTGATGCATCTGAAAGAGTTCATAGGGCATATCAGAAACGCTTAGTTGATAGTGCGAGGGCGGGATTGATTATCCTTACCTCCATGTCACCTAAGCTTTAGAAGTAGTATAAGATTGTGGATGCATATTCCATAGTACGCCATCTAAGGGAACTCTACAATGAGTAAGCGATAATTGAAAGGTTCAAAGTTTCTGAACTGCTTTTTGGTTCCAAGATGGGAGAAGAGGACATCCTTAGTGCAGCATACACTGAAGATGTATGAATACATTGATAGGTTGAATCAATTGAGTTATTGGATGGACTTTGAATTGAGTATAGACTTGATTTTGGCTAGATTACCTAATAGTTTTGCATAGTTTGTGCTTGACTATAGAATGAACAACATCATGTCCACTATACTTGACCTTATCAACTTGCTGAAAATAGCTGAGGGAAAATTGGTTGAGAAGAAGGCCAAAGAGACTGCCCCGGAAGAGACTTGCTGCTATTATGGTCAAGTTGGCTATTAGAAGAGGAATTGCAAGGCCTACTTGGAATCTAGTAAGAAGGTAGCATGTGATGTTCCATCTACTTCAGGCATTTATGTCATTAAGGTTAATATTGTTTCTCTTGACAACATATGGGTATATGATACCAGTTGGGGCTCATACATATGGATTGATATTCAAGGCCCAAGGAATAGTAGGAATCTCACCAAGGGAGAGTTCAACCTTCATGTAGGCAATGGTGCAAGAGTTGCAGTTGTTGCTGTATGGACTTATGTTTTGAACCTCCCTAGCGATCTTTGTTTAAATTTGGATGATTGCTTTTATGGACTAACATTGATAAGAACATTAGTTGAATGACATTCTTTATGCTAGTGGTACATTAAGCAATGGAATTGACATATTAGATATGTCCAATCCAATTTTAAATGTTAATGACAATAAATGACCAAAGGGAGATAATCTTAAATCATCTTACCCATGGCAATGTCTCCTTGGTCATACAAGTGAGAGGCACATGACTAAGTTACATAAGAGTGGTAGCTTGGGGTCATTTGATTATGATTCATTTGAAAAATGTGAATATTGCTTGTTAGACAATGATGACTAAGTCGCCCTTTATCAGAAATGGTGAACATGCCAATGGACTTTTAGACCTAATACATGATGTATGGGGTCCTATGTCCATACATGCAACATGTGGTTTCATCTACTTCATTACCTTTATTGATGATCATTCACGGTATGTGTACTTGAATCTTATGAGATCCAAATCTCAATCCTTTGAATAGTTCAGAGAATTCAAAAATGATGAGGAGAAACAACTTGGGTGTGATGCCCTAACCCGACACCCAATGTTAGGAAAGAGTGTCACAAATCTGAGAACTATAAACCTGTTAACTTATATAATTCTAAACAGTTGTCTTGAAAATATAAACTTACAAAAAATTTCATATACATCCATCGTAGTGGTATTTACAATGTCCTGTACATATATTATGAGTCTCATTTACTTGTACTTTTACATTTACACTGTCTCCAAAATCTTACATTTACATTTACAAAATCGAGTCAAACCTACATGTGGTGGACTTACGCCTGCGCTGGTCTCGCTCTATGCGGAATATCACGGACGCCCTTCTTCTGCACTTTACACCCGGGATAAACACCCAGGCTAACTTTTATACTCAGTGGAATCCACAACATGGATGACTACTATAACGATCGTCACAATACTTCATAACATTTATTCGTATTACATATTACTTCTCATATCATTATAATTCAATTACATATTGTATTTCATATTTTTCATTTTATGTAGTTTCCATGTTTCATGTCTTTTAGAAACATTTAAAAAAAAAATTTCATCTCATCTTATGTCATGCCTGCATATTCCAAAGAAGTGGATACGGGAAATAACTGTATGTACCCGAAGGTACTATCACTATATGAGATAGTGATCTATAAATTGTACTGTATTGTATGACCTAACGGGGCCACTGCAATGATCTAAACGGGATCCATGTCATTGACCGAAACGGGGCCATTATGTTTGTAAACTGTATGCTACAGCATTATTATCCCTATAGGCATGCCTATCTATCCAACTACTCGCTCATAAGCAGACAATCAGTTTTATTATGTTTTTTTAACAATCTTTCAAATATCAAAACACATATCCCATATAATATAAATATCATCGATAACTCCGTATTGGAGGTGATATTCATCACAATTATTCTCTGAACATGCGGGAGATAGTTTCATATTTCTTATGATCATTTGACTGTATTCATGCTTCTTCATATAACTTTATGCAATTTTCGCTCTATAACTACCCCGCTTCAATCGTTTGTGGCAAATTCTCTCAAGTCCATTTTTCGACACAATTGACTTTGTAAACGAGATTGTTAGACAAAGTGATCTTCTAACCTCAATATACCCCTAGGTTTTAAGTTTATGGCTTGAAAATCATGTCATTTGACTTTAATTCGGGAGATATGGTCTAAAACATTTCGAATTGCTCCTAGATCAGCTTTTTGAGGAACACATAACTGAATTATGTCCTATTTGAAAATTTTATAGTGAATGATAGAGATACACTTGACTATACTTTCTTCATGAAAGTTGTTCTCCCAGATGTTTAGTTTGTACAAAAATTTGAATCACCTCATTTAGATAAGTGTAACTCAAGTTATGATTTAAACAATCGGAATTACTCTAGTTCAGGGGATTGTTTTGAGAAAGGTTTCAGGGACAAAATTGTTCCCTTACTTTGACGAATTTCTGGTAACAATGGGGACTAAATTTGGCTATACTTCCTTCATAAAAATTGTTCTACAAGAAGTCTAGATTTACATGTGAAATCGACCACTAATTTTGGATGAAAGGAACTCAACTTATGACCTAAACACCAAAACTGCATAAAAACAAAGAGGATAACCTGATAGCTACCCGTATTTTCACTTTAGTCTGCAGGGGCTTAGTGTCGTTTGCTTCGGTACATTCTATACTTTGTAGGGTTTAATTCTTTAGAGTTCTTTCCAATTGGAATCACTACTTGATTTATCAATGGCTAAAATAAAAAATATAGGTTTTGGAAAATTTTTATTTATCTCCCCTAAAACCCCAACATTTTTTTTTATACAAAAATTCCTAAATTGAGGACCACAACCAATCAATCAAAGCCAAAGCATAGCAGAACAACTCCCAAATCTAACTTAAGCCATCCCAAAATCACTTTTATACAAAGTTAGGGTTTTCTTATTTCAAACATAAACAAAGAAGAAGTTTGGAGAATTTCCAAACATTCTCAAACTTATACAAGTGTCCATTTCCATAAGCAAGCATTCCATAATTTCAGAAGCTTAGATCAAAGGAGAGATTTACTACCTTGGATTCAAAGACTTGAACCAAACTTCTCATTTTCTTCACTTCTTCTCTCTTTCTCTTCTTTCTTCTTCATTCTCTTCTTACTTGTACAAAGATAGCCAAGAAATGGAGTAAAATCACCAATGATGGCTTCCTCTTCTTCAAAACCGTAAACCTAGTTTCTCCAAAGCCAAAATGAAGAACTCTGTAACACCCCGAAATATACCCTAGTTGTTTTCAACATGTATAGGGTATTTTGTAAGCATAATTGAATTTTTTGTAAAGTTAATTCGAAAATATGGAAAGTTAGAAACCCGGAAATTTTATACAATTGAAGGACAAAATCGTAAATTGTCCAAAAAGGGGCATCAAAGACATGGATTAATAGGATTAGAGGCCAAAGTATAAATAATAAGAATCAGAGTGTAATTAATGGAAGTCAAGGACAAAAAGGTAACATGAAAACTTTCACTATAAATAGAGGAGGAGACCAAAAATGGATTATTTTTGGTCTCCAAACAAGGAATTATGAGAGGAAGAGGAGAAGGAAGGAGAAGAAGAGGAAGAAAGGGGGGAAATCAAGCCAAGGTATGGATTCTTGTATGGGATGCAATGACTTCGTATGATTTTTTGTACATGAATTACATGGTTATGAGTGCTATGGTTTTCTTGAAATTAAATTGTCTCTTTCTAGGGTTTTGTTAGGAAAAACATCCTAACTCTAGAATTAAGGAGGTTTGGTTGAAAATTTAGTTGATCATAATTAAATATGGAATCCTTCACAATTCCAAGGCTCGGGGTGAATCTGGGCATGAATCCGGATTCTTCTTAATACTAAAAGTAATCAGGAGTTGTTTATATTCTAAAAGATTCTTTAAGTAAGGAGAAGAAGAGAATTATGGAAGAGGGAAGTGCATGAAAATGGTGAAATCACCATTAGCAAATTTCGAGACCCGTAATCTAAGACACCTTGATCTGCACTCTATTGTGGATGCAAGAGCTAACCCCAGACCCAGATAGCTCTTTCCCAGGGAACCCGTACCGCATAAGCCGACCTGCACCGGCAGCCAAGTCGACTCCGCACGCACAGTGGTTCCTTACAGCCCCTGCTTTTGAAGGCTTTGCGTATTTAAGCTAAAACACGCATTCCTAAGCAATGTTAAAAGGATGAAATTAAGTAAGAAATGTATCGCACTCCTCGCGCCGAGGCTAAGCGAAGAGTCTCGATGGGAGCAAAGTTCATGCCCGACACAAGATAGGGAAGTTTCGAACACATACAATCAGAGGGAATGCCTAAAACTAAGTATTAAATGACACGACACTTCACACGACGTGCAGCATCGCCCGATTAGCACTTCAGATTCTCGATTAGTGCCCGCACTCTGAATAAAGTACTTCTGGCATTCTCGATAGTGCTACTTCAAGACTTATCCCGTTAGTGCTAATACCTCATCCCGTCCCGATTAGTGCCATGACACCCTGCTCCGTGACTCGCTAATCCTGCCAGGCTACGGCACTTCCGCATCTATAGTATCTTCTGATACTTATCAGGTCATGGTCTTTACACTTTATTAGCACTGGTTCAGTATTCCCCATAGTTATATGATAATAACCTGATAATGAATAAGAGGAACAATGTAAGAATTGTTGGATCTCAGAATACCTGATGTATTTCTAACAAGAATAAGCTCTAGAATTTACTGAGACCCAATAAACATAAGTCCGTTATAAGCATAAGTCTGAATAAGAATAAGCTCCGAGACTCTACGAGATCCAAATAAGCAAGCCTCAAGCAAACATAAGTACTTGTATAAGTCTATGATATGAATGCATGCAATTTCTAATATCCATGTTATTTATGCCTAACATAAATGTGTACATGCATATTACATATGTTTCTCCTACTAAGCGAAAGCTTTAGTAATGGTTTTAATCCATGTAGGTACAGTGGAGAAGACGTCCCGAGAACTTCCAAGATCCTACAAATGGCCAACACACGAGCAGTACTCATCATCGAGGCTTCGTGATTCTCGATCGGCATTGTAAATGTATAGTTTTTGAATATGTAAATGGGACTCAATACTGTACATATGACATTGTAAACACCACTACGGTGGTAGTTTTATTTTGAACTTTTGTATACGATATGTTGATATATTATAAGACTTGGATATATCAATGTCCGACATGAGTCCTGAGGTGTTTTCCTCACTCCCTTAATTTAGTCTTCGATCCGCCTAATCTGGTTCTTAACGTGAATCGGTGTGATAAACCTCCTCAATCAATCGACCTAATTCGATATTATCCCTCTTTTCTTTACAAAGGCCTTGTTTCGTTTTTTCATTTTTCTATTTAACTTTCCTCTTTTTGTATTTTAGTCCATCTCCTATATTTCTAATTGCATAACAACTTATTACAATTTATACTAAGCATATACTCTTCTATTTTGACCTTTGGGTCCTTAATGTAAATTTTACTATTTGCCATAACTCTTGAATTAATTCGAGTTTATCATTTTTCTCACTTAGCATTTAGATCCAGGAAAAATACATTACTTTATTATACCTAAACATGTTATAAAACTACTATTTTGTTGTTGATGTGTACTGCTCTTAGGGTATATTTGAGTCGATACATTGGAATAAGTATCAAATCACTTAGATGAGATCCAAGTGGAGAATACTTAAGCCAAAAGATTTTAGGTTATCTTCGGGATAATGAGACTTTATCTAAGTGGACTCCACCTTACACACAGCATCAAGTGGTGTGGTTAAAAGGACAAACCAAATGTTGTTGGACTTGGTTAGGTCTATGATAAGCAAGGTAGACATACTCAAATCCCTTTGGAGGTATGCATGTAAGACTATTGTTTAAGTGTTAAACAAGGTGTCCAATCTAAGCTAGTTGAGGTTACTTTATATTAGATATAGACTAACAAGGAGCCTTATCTTTTTCATTTGAAAGTATGGGGTTATCCAGCTTATAAGAAGCGAACTATGTCAGATAAGCAAGAAGCTAAATATGACAGGTATCTATTTGTAAGATATCCTAAAGAAACAAATGGATATCAATTCTACAACACTTTGGAACAAAGGTTGTTTGTTTCAAAGTATGTTGTCTTCTTAGAGAAAGAGTTTCTTCTAAGAAAAGACAATGAGGATAAGGGTGAACTTGGTGAAGTTCAAAGTGCTCAAACAGACGCAGGTCAATTGTAGGATACATATTGTTTGTGCTGAAACACAAACACATTGTAGCACAAGTAGGATACATATTGTTCCAGAGAAATATAGATTTCTCATTAGTGAATAGTGGGACGTATTGCTCCTTAGATGTAGATGGCTTTCTTACCTCCCGAAGAATCATGAATAGTTTGTGAGTCGACAAATGGCTGCCATGAAGTCGAGATCGTTCATATCTTGATCAACCAGAGTATGGTTTTGGATTTGAACCACTCGGAGGACTCAGCCATAAGGTGCAAATGGACCTTCAAGAAGAAGATCGACATGGAAGGTAACGTGATTACCTATAAAGCTAAGCTTGTGGCTAACGATTATCGTCAAAGACAAGGAATTGACTATGACGAGACTTTAGTTCGTTAGTTATGCTTAAAAATCTAAAGGATCTCTTGTCCTCTGCTCATTATGATTCTCAGATATAGAGAAAATAGATATGAAAGATGACTTTCTGCAAAAACCTAAGTAAGGATGTGTACACGGCCTGGCAGAAGGTCTTCACACTGGAAACCATGAGGGAAATAATATGAAAACTTTAGAGATCCATTTAAGGATTGAAGTAAGCATCTAGGAGTTGGAATATCCGATTTGATAAGACAGCTAAAGAGTTTGGTTTCTCACAATCCGGATTAGCCTTCTGTGTACAAGAAGGTTAGTGGAACTATAGTTGTATTCCTAGTGTTTTATGCTGTTGACATACTATTGATTGGAAATGACGTCTCAACATTGCAATCTGTCAAAATATGGCTATCTAAGAATTTCTCCTTACCTTAGAGAAGCAACCTAATCTTTGGGGATAAAGATCTATATAGATATCCCGGGGAGGTTGCTTAGTCTTTCACATTCTACATACATAAAGATATAAAAGTTTAGCATGGAGCAGTCCTAAGAAGAGAGGGAATGCAAAACGCCGTGATCCTTCTTATGCCGGTTATAGGATCAATCATGAAAATTATGTTGTGTACTAGACTTGATGTATCATATGCTCTACGATTGTATCACGAGAAGCGAGATAGTAATCGACGGATGAAGTGCGTTGGGTGTTTGTCGAGAATATCACAAAAAAGTACTTAAGAAAATTGCTAAGGATGTTCTTGATTGGTCGGTGATCTTGTGTAAGATGTTAGATAATAATCTTATAGAGATGAATTCAAATCTCAATCAGGCTAAATGTTCACATTGAATGGTAGCACAGTTCGTTGGAAGAGTTCCAAACAGGAAATGACTATGGATTCTACAACCGAATCAGAGTACATCGTTGCTTTCGATGGTATCTACGGAAGTGGTTTGGACAAGGTAGTTCATTTATGAACTAGGAGTGGTCCCTAACATTGTTGATATGATACTTTATTATTAGGATAACAATGGAGCCATTGCAAAAGCAAAAGGAACTGCGGTCTCATCAAAGGTCCAAACTAGTTTTCAGGGTGATACCATTTGATTTGAGAAATCTTTGGAAATCATGGTATAAAGATAGATAAATTCTCACTTATCAAAATGTATGTGATTTCTTAGCTAAGCCACTTCCTCATAAGAAGTATAATTCACATCAACTTGCCTAAGGTATGAGATACAAAGGCGATTGGCTTTAGTGCAAGTGGGAGTTGTTTTAGAAGTGCTCTAAAGGCAATCACCTTTAGCACTTATTGTAAGTCTTATGTTACTGTTAAGGGAATCTTTATTAATTTGATATTCATACGTTGAATTGATTTAGATCTTTAATCGGATTAATATGATTGTGTCGTAACATAGGCGTGAAGAAATCGTGATGTGATCATGATAATAAGATTCATTTCATGTGCGATTACGTTAGTAATACACATATTGTCATGGTCGCAGGATCATGAGGTGGACATTGATCGAACAAACTAGCACATGTCATACAACTTAATTGGATCAAGGAGTGGATCTTATAAATTGTGATCATGAGTTGATTAAATTTGACACGTGGATGATTGCTAAGAGTAGCTAAGTACACCAGAGACCTGCTATGAGACAATCATATGGATAATCTATTATATGTAGATGATAGTCTCCTCATAGCAATGGTGCAAGTATCCATAGGCTTGAGGTATTCAAGGATATCTTGGATGCTAATTTTGTACTTTGATTTCATTCCTTATTGCCTCTCAGAGGTTGCTCTTAGGGTGATGATGGGGTACAACTTGAGGTGTTCAAAGGTAATTGAGTAGAGTATACCTATGGCTTATTGTTAGGATCATTACTCGGGAATCTTTGGCCATAGTGGAAATGCCATGAATAGCCTCTTCATGAACATAACTGATGAGTAATGAGCCTGAGGACAAGATCTAATATCTCTTGGGCTAGATGTGGTGTAGGCAGTCTAGTGGGAGCTACACGTTATCCTTGCTTTGAACCGATTAGGGTATAAATTGGTGAAAGGATAAATTGCGCAGTAATTGTTTATGGAAGGGTTAGTAGTCAGACCATTGACTCTCCGGTCAATTGGGGGTCATAATGTGTTGTTAGACGTCACTCATGACTTGCTTAATTAATAGTTGAATCAATTGACCAACATAATTAAGAACCTAATGGGTCATAGACTTAGATGAGTGTGGAGATGATATAAAATGGATTTGGATATGATCTAAATATGAGGGAGATCAATCTCGAGAATGGAATGTCACAGGATTAATGGAATCCTAGGATCAAAAGTCCTCACTAAGAGATAAAGCAGGCTTAGACTTGTTCATGGGCTTAAGGCCTATGAGGGAACACACCATAACGTATAAGGATGCGTGTAACCTATTATCTCTACAAGAGAGGGGCTTTATAGACATTTCATCAGGTAGGGTTTCCCTATAAAAGGACCTTTATGGAAAACCCTAACACTGAGCCTTTATTTGCCTATTTTTATCAAGAAGAGTGTTCTTGAAGAACATCCCACTTTTGGTGTGATTTGAGAGTCAGATCCTCGGGTTTTTTTGCTTCCTTCTTTGAATCTAGACTTGGCTAGCATCGAGGCTTCATTCGAGATTGTTGACTTAGAGGTTATCGGCTCCACTCTTTGTGTGGATACTATGAGAGGCAAACCAAGGATGTGGTTTTCTTCGATCGCTGATGCATCACCCTTTGGGATCTGTTTTACACCGATATGAGGTATAAATCTCTCACTCTCTTTGGTTTGAACCGACTTTGATGCCTCAAGGGATCCTTGGAGGGTTTTTCTTGATTTTTTTTTTTTTTTTTTTTGTGTCTTCTACTACTTTGGCATGAGATGCCACCATGGAAACCCAACAATAGGGACAATTTACTATATTATAACTAAAGTGTTTAGCTGGAAAAAAATAGATGAAAAAAAAAGCTAATGAATAGACCTAGGTCTTATGTAGGGTTAAAGTTTACTCCAAGTTTGTTATTTGGGATAATTCCTTGATTTTGGTCTCAAGTGGAAATTGAAGGTAAAATTAAGCCATAATCATTAAATAAAAACAATAATTTTAATATATTAAGAGCTACTATGAAATTGTAAACTTTTTGAACGAACTTAGTTAATTAAATATAAATATAAAAACAATTATTAAATTTTAAAAAATTCCAAAAATTGATAAGATTTAACATATAAGTTTAAGATGTAAGATTTGAGTTCAATATGCCTATCACAATGTGTCCTGACTTTAAATTCTGAACCAATGAATAAGTAGAAAAGCAAATACACAAATTGAAGAAATGTGGCTGAGATTATTTTTTTTTTTGAACCATGTGGCTAAGAATTTTAATCTCTTGTAAAACCTAACTTCAATACTATATCAAACTATCATTTGTTATAAACTTTAAATTTATAATAATTTTAATTCACTTTTAATTTAGTAACTCTTCTTATAGGGACTCGATGACTTCTGAACACCCATCCCTCTTCACTACTTGAGCTAGGCCGCAAGAGCTTTTTAAAGCTTTATTCAAAATCTTAAAAAAGGAAAAAAAAAATCCCAACACAGCTTATCACTTTAATTTCTTTTTTTTTTTTTACTTTTATTCACTTTGCATATTATATTGCAGTACTCTATTATTTAAATTCGAGCCTAGGACCTCGCATACCCCATTCTACCCCTTTATCGCTTGAGCCATGCCTCAAGTGTAGGGGGAATTATGTTGAGGTGCTTTGAAGCGCCACAAAGAATAATAATAGAAGACAACTTTCTCAAACCATTAGAACATGCTATGTCTCCAATAAAATAATTAAAACATGCAACAGAATAGTAAACTTTTTCATAAGACACAAATGTCCCTCAACTCTTCTTCTACCTTAAGCCATGAAGGGAGAGAAAAAAAAAACTCTATCATCTCTTTTACCTTAACCCATCGTTTTCATTTAAAAGGGAAGAAAAACTTTCAAAATCCTGAAAGCTCTAAAATACTTCTACCCTTAAACCCTAAAAACCCTGAAATCCTAAAATCCTTTGAAAGTGAAAGGTGTCTTAAATTTTGAGAAAATAAATTTTTAAATAAAAAATTTAAAAGTACAAGCGGAAGGGGTTAGTTTTCATATTTTCGATAGTGTAAGGGGTTAGTTTTTAAATTTCAAAGTGTAAGGGGTAAATGTAAAAAATAAATGAACCTACAGGGAGTCACTTTTCATGTTTTCGATATTGCAAGAGGTTAATTTTAATATTTTAAAGTGTAGGGAGGTAAATGTCAATAAATGTGAAAGTGTAAGTGGGTTGGTTTTAACATTTTAAAGTGCAAGGAGCTAATGTCAAAAAGTATGAAAGAAATTAGTAGTACTTTAGATATTTTATGATCTTTTACATTTAGAAAGTTAAAAAAAAAGTAAAAATGCACAAACAAAATTTTGAACATAAAAGAGAGTATAAGTACTTGTCTATGTATATATATATATATATATATATATATATATATATAATGAGAGATGAGTTGATTTTGGATTTATAAAAATTAGTATAGATTAAAAATCATAGTAATACCTCGCATACAAAATCCTTCCTTATATCATCTCGTGAGCAATGATCCATTTTTCTTAGAGCATTCATGTTATATCAGTGAGAATGCATATAGAATTATGGGTACAATTAAAAATATTCATGGTTTAAAAATTAGCATTTTCATGTTTGATTTTTCTTTTTAGTAAAATAATTTTGAATAAACTATTATTTTTACTTATATATTAAGTTTCGTTTACTTCCACTAAAATGAATGAAAAAAAGAATCTATTATGCTAAGTTCATAGAATAAAATTTGAATATATCTATAACTCATTCATACATTATATTAAAATTGTGTTAGTATTATTTTAAAAATTACTACGAGATTCATAGAGTTAAGTAATTATCTAAAAAAATTATGGAAAGATTGTTATCTATCTATAATCTTGTAAATAAAATTACATATAAATAATAGTTTTTGAAAATATATATTAGTGTGGACCAATTGCTAGCTCCTTCATAATTGACATTTTTTCTTTTAGACGTCGCAATACTCTATTCTCATTTGAAGATCCTTTTTCATTATATACATATGCTACGTGTGTGTGTGTGTGTGTGTAATTGACATTTTTTCTTTTGGACGACTTAATACTCTATTCTCATTTGAAGATCATTTTTTATTATATACATATGCTACGTGTGTGTGTGTTATATACATATGCTACGTGTGTGTGTGTGTGTGTGTCCATCAAATCTCAATGACATTTCGAACTTAATTTTTTATTTTCAATGATGCTATACTTTGAGTTTAGGTGTTGATTGATCAGATCTCGGAGATAGCTTGAACTTTTCTTTTTTTTTTTTCTTTTTTAACGATGCCATACTTGATAGATGTCTCTTTTTTCAAAGTAAAGAAATCGAATCAAGATATGGTTTGCATTAAAATAGATGCATAATCTCACAATAAGAATTATTATTCAACTTAAGCAAATTGGGGACTTAGTCTTAATGATACTATAATGCAATTAACTAAATTAGGGCTCTTATAAAAAAAGAAAAGAAAAGAAGAGAAGAGTTAAGAATGATTATGTGAAATTATCTTTCCAATTTAATGTAGGTTAGCTGGACAACTAAGATGTTTAAAAAAGGGAATATCTTATCAAAGCTAAGATGAACTTTTTTAAATTGAGAGTTTGATATGATATAATGCAAATGGAATTGCATTTCTAAATGCAAATAATTTTGTTAGATGTCTTCTTTGATACAATTCTAATAACAAATCAAACTAAGAACCATCATTATCAAAACAATTAAATCATAAATTTTTGGCCACATAAACATTTAATGAGATAATTGAAAATTTTATTATACTAATCACTAATGGAGGAAAAAGATCTCCATACCAATAGATTTTTTATTCAATCAAATGCAAGAATTTGTGTTAAAATATTAGTGTACGTGAATTTATCACTTATTGTCACCTCTTAGAAAATATATGAAGGAAGGGATGATACTTGCTTAAGTGAAAAATTCTTCAATTGTAATGAATAATTAAATATCCAATATGAAATGATTTGGACGGTTGTAATGTTATAGAAGATCTTGCCTCCTCCATGCCATAAAGGGTTAATGGTGACTACTATTCTTGGTCAGTCTAGGGATATTGATGATCCTTTCATTTAATAATAAAAAAAAACTTATTCTTATTGAAAAATAATCCAAAGTGGGGAGAGTGTGTGCCGTGGGCCTCTTATACTTAGATGAATGCACGTGCCACCCACCTAGCTCCTCAAAATTATTTTGTTTGTTTGTAAGGCAAGTCCTTGTGTTTTTTTGGAAAATAGATAAATTTATTGATTCCGATTAGCAATACAATTAATATAAACACATAATTAAAAGTGCTAAAAACTTTAAGGAATGGTGCAACATCTAGGTTAATAGCAAAATTGATCGATTTCACATTTAGTAATAAAAAAATACTTAGATAACATAAGATTTCAGATCTACAGTATATTGATGAATATGATTTGCTCTGATGACTCAATCGGATCGAACTTTGTCATTTGAATTGCTAATGTAGAAAACTTGAATAATTGTCATCAATGACGCAACATATTTGTTGCAACCATTCGGGTAATAAAATCTGTTGTAACGTATCGATAAGCGTAAATAGAAAAATAAGGAGCAAACTGGGTCAGTGCGAAGAAACCACTTTATTGGAAAAAAAAACCTAGATATGGGGAAGAAAACGATACAAGGGGTGATTTCAGGTTAAGAATGACAAAAAAAATTACCCTCCTCTTTAACGAATAAAGGCTTGAAAGAGAGAAACAAATGGAGGGCAGGATGGAGTTTGAGATAAAGTGCCTTGAGAAATTTGATTGTAGGTGGTGAGTCCTTCTGTTGAGTACCCAATGATACTCCATATTTTTTATGTATGCTAAAATATTAAGGAAAAAAGAGGTTGTTTGGTTCATATTTTCAAAAAAAAAAAAAAATTTTCGAAAAAACATGAAGAACACTAAAAATTTATTTGGTTCTCATTTTTGTGTTTTGAAAAACACGGTGAACATCAAAACTCTCATTTTTAGAGAATACTAATATAGTGCTTTTTTGTGTTTCAAAAATTGTTTTTAGACCAGTTCTATTTTATAAATATTTTAAAAAATAATTTTATTTTAGATCAATGGTACAATAAGAAATACAAAATAAGAAAAACATAAGATTTACATTGGAAACCACTTACGGGGAAAAACCTGACGGAGGGAGAGAAAGCTTCACTATCAATTTGAGGAAAATTGTGATCTGACTAATAGGGAATAAACCCTAATGAGTTTATATAACGAAAAAACTCAAGCAGAAAGGTCCATACCGCAGGGGCAAGCCCCTACACGCTCTTGGAATCAGTTGTGGGCTACGGATGCAAGGCCTAGCCCCTAGCCCCTCTACTACCACAATGATCACTTATTTTTAGTTTTTCTTTTCACAAGGGAGTCGCACTACAGACCTTCAGGTTGAACATAAGCCCAAAAATTAAAGTCGGATCACACAAAAAACAACAAATTTTAAAAATAGTATGTTGGAAACCTTATAGACCATCCCTCTACATTGGTATGATATTGTTTACTTTTAAGTCAAAGGCCTCATAGTTTTATTTTTGACCTCCTCCCAAAAGGCTTCACAATAATGGGATGTTGTCCATGCATATCAACTCATAATCTTTCCCATTCCTAATCAATGTGGAACTTTGGTCGCACACCAAACAATCCCCCATCAAACAAAGTTTCATCAAACCTCCCCTCAAATCAAGATTTTCTATCTTTCAAAGCACATGCCTTATGTGAAGCACTGCTGTCAAGGCTTAGCACACCATTTTTTGTCGTCATCTACCCACCTGACTAAGCACAGACAACTCTAATATTTCTTTGTTAGAGGCTTGCTTATGGACCCCATTCTCTACATTGATAGTAATGTGTTACTTTGACGAGTCTTCCTGGTTTTTTGAGCTCCTTCAAAAGATTTTATCTAAATTGGATGTTGCTCCAGTGGCATCGACTTATAATCCTTCAATTCTTAACCGATGTGGGATTTTGGGCGCACACTTAACAAATTATTGAGAATCGTTCTTAAAATCTATTTTATAATATTTTATTTAATAAAAGTCTATTTGAAAACTCGAAATATTCTCCCTTTTATTTTAAGTACTTTATTTTCACTCCCTTTGTTATAGATAATATACTTCAACATTGTAGTAGGACCCAAAAATGCTAACTTCAAATTGAAATGTAATTTAAAATCTTGATTGAAAATAATTTTTGGAAAACATACATGATCATTTTTAGGTGTTGTGTATAATGTTTTATTAATAATAATAGCACAAAATAAAACCAATACTAAGTTAAAAACTTTACGTGCACATAATTGTGATGTGATATGAATAATAGGCTAGAGCTATTTTCTATTTGAGTTATAAATAAATTTGTTGTAAATGACAAAAACTATTTTGAAAAAAAACATTAGAAGATCTATATATTAAGTTGTATAAATGCACCGATAGAAGGAAAAGTAGAATCCAAGACCCTCAAATAATTTAAATATATGTCATCACCGACAAAATATTAAAACATGCACTTGAATAGTAAGCTTTTATAAGACACAAATGCCCCTCACCTCTTCTTTTACCTTAGGCCATGGGGAGAGAAAAAAACCCTAAAATCCTAAATATCATTAAACCCTAAACATCCTAAAATTCTTTGAACTTTTGTGATTATTTCATGTTTTATTAAATCTGGAAAATGAAGTCACAATAATGAATGTTACATTAACGTATAAATGGTGTTAGAATATGTCTCAAATTCCTACTTAATATTAATTCCTTTTTTGTAAATAATATTTTATCACTTATTTATATTTGTTATTTTATTGTAATATTAGGTTTCTTTATAGAATAAAAAAGGCTTTTAGGAATATCCATATAAATATTATGGGTCATGAGAGAAAAAAGTTAAGAGATATTCCATGTGTGCACAAATATAAGGGTTTTAGGGATTGTGAGTTTTTGTGAGGTATTTTATCGGTATTGTGTGTATCCTAGGGTTTTGTGATTTTATGATTTTTCCTAGTCATTGCAATACTTTGATACTTTAATCTTGTTCTTTGTGTTTTCAAAAATACTGGAAATATTCGCTCTTATTAGTGGATGTAGGCATAATTGGCCGAATCACGTTAAAACCTCTCGTCCATCTTTACGTGATTTTTTATCTTTATGTTCTTGGTCGTAATGCAGTACCATGACTTCCGCAGCTATAACAAAGGGTGTTACATTTGCATAGTCCGTTTGGATGCATTTCAAATGTGTTCGAATAAATGTTTTATTTGAAATGTAACACCCTTTATACGTTAACGTAATATGCTTACAATGTTAAAGTAACAAATTTTTCTTTAATGTAACTTAATTTTCCGAATTAAAAGGAAAAATGAAATAATCACAAACGTTCAAAGGATTTTAAAATTTTAGGGTTTTTAGGGTTTAATGGTTAAAGGATTTTTGGGTTTATAGGTTTTGACAAGCTTTTCTCCCCCTTTGAATGAAAAAGATGGGTTAAGCAAGGAGATGTCAGAGTTTTTTTTTCTCCTCCAATGACTTTAAAGTGAAAAAATGTGAGGCGTTTAATGTCTTATAAAAGATTCTGCTAAATGCATGTTTTTAATATTTTGTTGGAGGTGACATATATTTAAATGATCTAAGGGCCTTGAGTTCTATTTTCCTTCTGTTTAGTGCAACGGTACACTTTAACATAATTTCGATCCCCCACAATATTATCACATAGTATGATCTTTCGCATCTCTAATCATTTTTACCATATTTTTATCCCTATCCATACATGTACTCCAATTTTATGGTTAAGATTAATATTATTATATTATTAAGATTAATTCTTCCATTTTTCGTCATTGGATTGTAACTTTTCTAATAAATATATTTGAAATCCTTGTTTATATATTCATATGTTTTGTTTCAACCCTCTATATATGATTGAATCTTCTTGCAGCATTTGTGGAGGTTGGTTAAATATAGCACATTCGTAGTTAAGTTGGATCTATCTTAGAGATGGGAACGAGTTGGTTTTCTTGAGTTATCTCTTCCTCTGATATCACATTAGGATGGGTAAGTGCAGTTGTCATTTGACGAATTTGAGATTTAGAATTAATATAAATAAGATATTTGACGGCGGAGACTAAGTTCAGATATTGTTTAGTCACCATCTACTTTGCCCGGATTATATTAAAAAATAATTTTTATTTATATCTTAATAAATAATAATAATAATTTAAAAAAAATAAAATTATAACAAATATAATATCTTATTTATTTATAATATATATTAATTTTAATATAATAAAAAATTTTAAACGGTATGAAAATTTCTTATTCTATCAACCATTATACTTTATATTTCCCATTTATTATATATATATTTAAATAAATAGAGATCGAAATAGTTTGAATAAACGTGAGCAGGATGGGACTATCTTGTCTGTTGTCAATTCATAGTTTATTTGATACTTACTAATCACAACTTATATGATAAGGTTGATGAATATTAGCTTTATTTAATTAATTATTTTTGTTAAGTTCTCCATCAGAATCAAGAATTTACTAAGTGAACTTGTCAATGTTATCATTCTTTACTGTCTCATAATTAACTTTCTTAAACCTCCTTCGTTTGGGCTAACTCTTTAGGAGTCATGCCTTAATCTCATGCTCTCATATTGACAATCGAAGAAAAAGAAAATAAAAAGAAATAAGATAACCCTTACTTATAAATTAGAGTGAGCAAACCTTTAATAGCAACTAAAAAGCCTTGTTGCCCTTTTATTTTCAAAAATATGTAAAAATTCAAATAATTTTAATTATATTTGATTTTTGAAATTTAATTTTCTTAATATTTTTTTTTCTATTATTTTTCGGGTTCCAAACGAACAGTAATCTTTTACTAAAAATAGGTCCCTACTACAATAATATATTCTTTCTTTTAGTAGGGTGGCAGATCTGAAAAGATAGATTGCCTATCTTCTTTTTTTTTGTAGAAAAAAATAGATTGCCTATTTTCCTTTTATCTTAGAGGAAGTACAATGGCCTATTATTTATAACTGAAATTAAATTATAGAAAATAATATATAAATCAAATATTTAAAATATATTAGGATTTTGAAGATGTCAATTGGTTCTTTATAAATAATGTTCTTCAATCACCTAATTTTCAATTCGATCTGAATCTCTCTCATCGTGCTGTATATGCTTGCCTTATATATAATTTTGCATATTGATTAAATAATAAATACAATTTCAAAAGACAGCTCAAACTTTTTTCAACCATAGCAATAACATGATTCTTTTTGGAAAGGTTTTCCTATAATAATAAATTTATATTTTATATTTTTATATTTGTTTTATAAGGAAAAAATAATTTTATTGATTTAAACCAATATCATTGATAGAAAACCTTAAAACCAGAACCATTACAAAAATCAATAAAGATAAAGCAATGCAAGTTAATAGTATAATGAATTGTTTTAAAGCACTCTTAGCATATGATAGTTATTTTATATATTTGATATTCTTATTATAAGCTGGCCAAACGACTTTATAATTTGATTATGACATGTGTGATCATTGATTTGATTTGTTGTTTTTTATTGGATATGTTTCTTGTCATTTCTGAAACGAATAAGCATGGCAAAAAAGCGATGAAAAACCAAAAGTCTGTATGGTGAAAAAGCTACGACATAAGGCGTGTAATCTCAATTGAATGAAACTCGTATATGTATGAAATGCGCAGGCTTTATTGAAAATAAATTATCTTAAGAAGCGTAGATGAGTGATTTCAGTCCAAAAACAGAAACAAAAATCATTATCATTTCTTAAGAAATGGGGTTGGAAAATGAGAAGTATATTTATATTTTGTTAAAAGATGGATGCATAATCTCATTTTTAAACTAAAAACCTCCCTCTATATTATAATTAGAGCTTTAATGTGATAGTATTATAAATTCAACAAACAATGAGATCTCTCTCCCTCGCTCAATCTTTCAAATTAAAAAGGATCAATGAGAAATACTTTGTACAAACAAGATCATGAAATTGTTGATTTTGAGTGTCATATTAATGATAATCACAAAAACAGTATATGAGATATAATGAATTTATAGAACCTATCAATAATTAAAAAAAAAAAACAAGAGGAGATTTTCCTATTAAAAATGCATCATTTCTTTAATCGTCGATTTATTTATTGTTAAAATTTATAGGACAATCCTTATCAATCATAATCATAATATTTTGATGATAGTTGTCTTTATAAATTGATTACTCCATGCCAACTTTTGTTTCCTTTCTTGTTTTTGAAAATTTTAATATTTAGGGAAACTTAAATAGATGAAAAAAAATTTAGCTAGTGAATAGGTCTAGATCTTATGTAGGGTTAAAGTTTACTCCAAATCTCTCATTTGGGATAATTTCTTGATTTTGGTCTTAGTTGGAAATTGAAGGTAAAATCGAAATAGTTAAATAAAGCAAAATAATAATTTGTATACTAAAATTTCTTTTTTAAATTATAAACTCGTTTAACGAACTTAGTTATTTAAACATAAAAACTATTATAATTTAAAAAATTTAAAAACTGATAAGAGCTAACATAGAAGTTTAAGGTATAAGGCTTGAGTTCAATTTGCCTATCATGTGTCCTTAATTTAAATTCATATCCAATGAATAAATAGAAAAGCAAATATGCAAAAAAAATTTAATCTATTGTTAAAGAAAACTTCAATACCATATCAAGCTATCATTCGTCATAAAGTTTAAATTTATATAATTTAAATTCAATATATATATTATGTACTCAACATGTTTTCTCATGAAATATAAATCAAATCATATTTTTGTCACCAGCCACTAACCACCATAAATTTCTTAGGTCATATTATCACAAATTTTATTTTCTAAAGATTTGTTCGAAATTGTCCTCAAGCCTAAATCTAGAGCGTTAAATTTAAAGTGAACATCTAGAAAAAAGAGAGGAAGGAGTTTGATTCGAATAAACAAAATTGTAAAACTAATATATTTTATTGAAATCCAAATACAAATATAAAAGACGCATTTCGGACAAAAATTCCCATGATCATTTTAGTTATAAATGTAGGATTAATGAAAATATTGTAAAGCGTTTTGTTATCGTATTAGGAGATTTATCTTCTGGCTTTTAGGATATTTTTGTCGAGAATGAAGCGTTTTGATATTCTTTTCGCAGTTAGCTTTACAAATAATTTTTACTTTTGTCCATTTTAAACCAATTTCTATAGTTTAAATAGGATGAATCCACAAAATATTTATAACTCTAATCATTTTTTTTTAAAATTAAAAAAGATGTACAAAATACATTATTTTGGACAAAAATAGCTTTGGGGATTTAGTCATAATATAGGGGATGAAGACAAAATAAGCGTGAAGGATTTAGTTATCTTGGAGGTTATTTTGTCCAAAATATGAAGTTTGAATTACAGTTAATTTATAGTTAATGTTTCAAATGAATTTTGGATTTATCATTTTATTGTTTTTTATTTATTCTATTTTATATATTATATTATAATACTCTATTATTTGGATTCAAGATTATGAACTTCATTCCCTATCCATCCTTTTACCATTTTAGCACGCTAAACCAACATTCATTTAGTTTTAAAACACGGCTATATAGAAAATCATTATACCTTTAAAAAATAAAACATAAAACAAAAAGAAAGAATGATGCTGATTCTAGAGAGAGAAAAAGAATGAATGATGCTGATTCTAGAGAGAGAAATGGGAGGATGGCGTGGCAGCAGCGTGTCCGAATGAGAGAGGCAGACAGTATACAAATGAAAAATAAAAAAGCAAATTTATGGAAATAAAGATGGGAGAAAGCTCTCCCAGTTGGAAGGATGTGGGGGAGTAGGGTCAAGGAAACCAGCTGGTAGTGACTCTTTACCCCCTAAAGGATCGTGCAGGCATCATTTCTCTCTTCTTTATTCTATTTTTCTCTCAATGCTTCTTAGCTGAGCCTACTTATCTCTCCATTCTTTTTTCTCAGTTAGGGTTCCAAATTTTATTGCTTTTTCCCTGATTTTATTCTCATCTTCCATTTTTAATAAGAGGATTTCATCTTCTGATTTCTCCGGCCGGCCTGAATTTCAATGAATATTGTAAAATATTACAATTTTTATGAGGTGAGCCGCGAACTTTGGAATCTCGATAAGAGATCAGTGAAGAAGGATCGTTGTGTTTCTGTCTTCCTTTTTCAGAAAATCTAGGATTTCTTTTTTTCCTCCTTTTTAAAATTTTTTTTTATTCTTTTACATTTCAGATTTCACTATTTTTATTTGATTTTCTTCAGCAGTGTTAACGTTTAGTTTTCTAATTACGAGGAGGTTCGATGATTAGGGACATGGGTAGATGGGATTTTTATATTTA